>CM075815.1:40803441-41403441 GCA_037975025.1 Excoecaria agallocha | reverse complement strand
CTGTTTCTTGGAATATTAGATTAACCATGTCGAGGAATCTTTTCAGCGGGAGTTTTCAAATTGGCTTGAATCCGTTAAGTCATGCCTGTTCATTTCGCCCGTTCTTCATTTATTGTTGATGCATATGTCGAGGACGATGCCTCATTTTTTGGAACTGCCATAATGACCTAGAGACGCGTGGCGACTGATCAATTATTTAAACATTTGGAGAGTTTTAGAAGTTTTTTGCCTATAAATAGGGACTCTTATGGCGGTTTTTCTTTTTTTTCAATAATTCTTAGTGAGGCTCTGCCAAATTTTCTATGTGAACTTTGCCATTTTCGTGATTTCAGAATTTCTGCAAGAATATCCAAGTAAGTAATCAATCCTTGCCTTTCATTTCTCTTCTTTATTCATAACATCATTTTTTATTTCTCCCTCTACCAAAGATGACTTTGAGTAGCAGCCAGTCTACAGATAGGAATTTTCTTGGAGCTTACACGGATTGTGATATCATGGCTTGTTCGTTAAAGTTTACAGAGGGAGAAATGATTGAAATTTCTTCTTGATATAATCTCCCCACAAAGGTCTTTTAGTCATGAGAATAAAGAGTGCCTAATTTGCCATATATGGAGCTTGGATGCTAGGTCGAGACTTCCTTTTGATGTTGTTGAAACTACAAGTCTCAAAGATTATAGAATTGCCCCCTGATCGGCTTTATCCAAATGAATGCTTTAGGATCCTATGGGGGTGGCGAGGGTGACGCCACCCAGTTGATCATAGAGGCAGCGGTTTAATGTACTGCCATCTCCGTAGGGTTTGAAGGATCGAGCAGCCGACCGGCCTTTTGGGCAGTCTAATCGGGGACTTGAACCCCAATGCTGCCACTGAGGCGAAGCGTGGTCATTGTAATTAGAGTGTAAAAGAAGCATACATACAAATAATTATGCATTGCATATTTATGAAAGGTATATCCATTGGAGAAGTACTTATCTTATATTTTTGTGACGTAGTCGCAGGTTTCATGGCCAAGGAAGACGATGTCGTTAAGCAACTAGCTGATCGAGCTAAGGTAAAGATGGAGGCAGAACATGTAGCCAGGAAAGAGAGAAAGTCAAAGAAGAGAAAGCTTATGCTTCCTTCAGAAGTGCAAGTTTCCACGCCCTCCGCCAGCGCTCCGATCTCCTGTCCATATCAGCCTCATCCAGTATCTACTATTGCACAGCCTTTACCAGAAGGTCAGCGCCCCCTACATCATTTCTTACTGAGGGATGAAACCGATTCAAACGAAGAGCATCTAGTTCTATCTCAAAAAGGGTTAGTTAAAGTCAATGCACCCCTAATAGGTGAAACTGCTCAGAGGAGAGCTACAGAAACACCTAGGGGAAAAGCCATTGAGCGGGTAACCACCGCAGATACGGGGATTGCTGCAAAAACTTTCGGAAGGCGTGCTAAACCACTGGAAGAAATCCTAGAAGGTCGATTCAGCAATGGTTGGTCCATTGAAAATAAGGCAGTATCGAGCTTTTTGTGCCGAGGCATGCTCCAAGAACGTGATTTCAAGGTAATGGGAGATCCCAACATACTGTCCCAAGAATGCGGCCTTTTTCAGCAGCAAAGTCTGGAGGTATATATATATGTATATATTATTTTTATTATATATATATATATATATATATATTAGAATGTTTGTCCTAAGCAAACTTTCATCTTATGGTCTGTTATCTTCTTGACTGCTAAACCTTTCCTCTTCTTATCCATATTTCAGCTAATAAAGAGGGACTTACGCTTGCACGGCATGGCAAAACTTTGCAGAAAGAGATGGGAAGGTTCCGATCAGTGTAGGAGGGAGCGAAGGCCAAATATGATTCAACGAGAAAAGAGTCTCTACTTGGCCGATCGAAAGTTGAAAGGCTGAAAAAGGAGTCCGCTTGTCTTTCCCAAGATCTAAAAGCTTGGCAGAAAGAGGTTGACCACCTCAAAGAAGATGTAGCCCGTCTGTCTGTTGAATGTTCTAAGATTAAATTCGAGCATGATCTTCTGTGTGATGAGCGGGATTCATTACAGGCTGTCCTGAAAAATGAGATAGCGCAGAGAAAGAAGCTTGAAGAAGAACATCCTGCTCGATCCTCATTCTAGCGACGACAAGCATAGAGTCCTTCAAAGCCCTGCATTGTCTTGACCAAATGCCTGTGCGGAGATATATTTTGAGGTTGCAAATTTCCTGGTGATAGAGGATGCTTCCGGGGAATCAGCGAAATCTGTTGAACTTCTTATTGAAGTTGCCGCACAGCCTTTTTCTAGTGTAGAGATAGTAAACATCGAAGCATAACTTTTTGCTGTAATGATTTGTAAGAACTATTCTTATATAATATTGGGTCTTCGTGTCTGTATACTGCAATATACTATGATTCTTATTTCGAGCGATATTTATCATAAGATCAGCTAAGAAGAAATTATTAAATTGACTAGGGAGAATCATGTGCAAATTACTTATGGGAAATATATACAAAGGAAAAATACTCCCTGAACTTCAATATGCTTTTCAAGCGAAAAATACTCCCTGAACTTCAATATGCTTTTCAAGCACGGGCAACTCTTTCAACAGTTGCTCAATGAACTGTTTAGTGGAGAATCGCGACTTCTATTTATTATATTAGGTACAATAGATGTTATTTCAATCTTTAACATTATTTTGGTTAGATTTTTAAGAGAATTAACTCAGCTGTCGAGTTTCGCATCCTGGATTTAGGACATGCATCGAATCTGGTGAATTAATTGAAGGAGATTGAACAGGTACGAACGCACTTCACATCCCGAGCTCGGGATAAGTGCCAAACTTAACAGATAAGTTGTGCCAAATAGGGAATTTTGATCCTAAAAATTCAAGGGAGTTATTCACTTGGCGTTACCTATTTGTACCGGTATATATATGTTTTTTATACATCCGACCAAGATTAAGGTGGCGATGCCGATCATCATAATAGAAGTCAAACCTGGAAACTAAGTCGATGCGGATCGAATTTCGCGCTCGGGATGGACATCGAACCTAATGATGGAGTTGTGCCACTCAAGCATTTATATGAAATTTCGAACTATTCTGGGGAGAGATTTATAGGCGCTAGGGCCTTTATCCCCATCTGGTGTTAATGGAGAGAGTTTTTTTTTTGGCCTTTGATCCTAGTCCCCTTTGATGCAATTCAATCTTCAAGATTGAGGGCTCGAGAATGTAAAAAAGTTATCGAGCTAGATACATCAATCGGGATATGACGTCGATAAGAAATTTTACAATTTTATCCTGTAAAATAATTTCATAAATATTTACCAGTTCGTTTTATGGCTGCTTACGTTGTTCGAGAGATTTTCAAAGCTGTGGTTGGCGATGGATGAGAATTTTTCAAGGCATGTTTACACCTTTATCAATCCTACTGCGCTAGGCGGTGTGATCATGCCGCCCTATCTGCTTTTGGCGGTGGCGACAATAATATTCGATTTGCTTGTTGCAATGGCAATCATACCATCTAATCCGCTCTTGGCGATGGATGATCTTCTTATCCGATCTGTACTTGGCGGTGGCGACAATATTATCCGATCCGTACTTGGCTGTGGCGATCATACCATCCGATCCACTCTTGGTGACGGATGGTCTTCTTATCCTATTCGCACTTGGCGGTGGCGACAATATTATCCGATCCGCACTTGGCGGTGGCGATCATACCGTCCAGACCGAAAAACCAGTTTGTTGGGGAGTTATTTAAATTTTGCTTAAATGACAAGCATTAAATTTATGAATTTTGGACACATACCTGTTTTTCAAGCTATCTTTACTTTGTGGAGACGCTTATTTTGTGTGCATCACGATGTTGGAATTTTCAACAGATTTTTGCATGCTGCAGCCCCCCTCCTCTCTTCTTCTCTTTTTTTTTATATGGATTTTCTTGAAAATAGATCTTTAAATGGCAAAACAAGTAATATTAAGAGAAACTGGTATTCTAGCACTTACAACAGGGGAATGGGAAAACATTCAAATTTAGTACAGATGCCTTTTTAAGAACTCAAATTGTAACAATTGTACCTGATTTTGTCGTTATTTGTCGGTCTCTTGAAGCATTCAACCTCATAATATGGCTCATGACTTTTATCGCGGCCTCCACTGCTTCTCCTCCTGCTTGGCCATTTTGAGTCGATTAGCCTTCCCATGCTTTCTCTTTGCGTTCGTTGATGGTTGGAAGGAACCGGTATTGAGGGGGGTGGAGGTCTCAACCAATCGACTACTGCGACGGTCTAGTTTGTTCTGCTCGTCCTCATTTTCCCTCTCCATGATCCTCGAGAAGACCGACCGTTTAGGTTTCCCATCTGTTCGATCAAACGTAGGGGTTCTTTTGAACGGTCGACCATCTAAATTTTGTAGTCTGTCCATTATGTTAGCTTTTCCAATTTTGTTAGATCTGAGAGCATCATCTAACTGGATGCACCGCCTGATCCTATTCATTAGGTTAGGAAAACTGCTTGGTGGCCTTGCCGTCAGTGATTCGGCAAATGGACGATCTGTGACACTTTTTACCAAGGCATCTGATGCTAGATCCACGCTTAAATCCCCCGTTTTTGATATTGCAGCTTGAAAACGAACAATGTAATCTCTGAGGCTTTCATCAATTCTTTGGTAGAGATTGTATAGGCCACTAACCGACTTTGATATGCATGTTCGCATACGGAACACATCACGAACAATTCTTTAAGTTGCTTGAAGGAGGTGATTGATGCATGAGGGAGTCCGAGGAACCATTTCAAAGCATCCCCTCCTAAGGTGGTTGGGAAAAATCTATAGGCAATCCTCTCATTGAAGGTATAGACCTGCACTTTAATTAAAAATTTTGCAAGGTGAATGGAAGGATCAGTTTTGCCTGTATATTTATCCATCGCTACATCTCTCCATCTGGGAGGCAGCTCAGACTTTATAATTTCCTTGCAGAAATGGGAGGTACTGTTGCAAGCGTTCCCTTCAGACGTCCCTTTCATTAGCTCCGCCAATCCGAACTTCTCAAGTTTTTGTTTAAACCATTCATCCTCGCTGATCATCGTCACAGGGGTGAACACTTCTTTTGTCCTTTGAAAGCAATCGTGACTGGGCGCATATCTTCCTTGCTTGCCAAAAGATGGGTCGTACGATCTACTAGGAATATAAGGAGCATCTCTGCTCGAGAACATCGTTCTCTTCCCTTTATCGTATCTGTTCGTAATTCTAGCATCTGCGCTTCGTTCATCATGAGCGCTTGGTTATCTGAGGGAGATCCTTCTATTCCTCCTTCTTCCAAAGTCTTCGACCATTAAAACTGTTTCTTGACTGCTTTCGAAAGTTCTGGGCATTCTTCCCATTTTCAAGGCTTGGACCATGCTCTCAGTGAGGTGACCAAGTACAACATGCATGTCTTCTACAGTAATAGGGGCGTTCTCTTGTTGTCGCGCAATGACGTCATCGAGATTCGGGAGGGGGTCGCCTCCGATTGGTGATCTGAAAGATTTCTCTCTCAACCTTGAGGTTTCGGATCTTTCCTGGTTATTGCGATCATGCTCTCCGTGAGCTACATATTCGTAGGATCTTGAATCTGCCATGGCTCTCAATGAAAGCACCAAATGATAAAGCTTAAAAAGTCTTTATCTTGTAAGAGGAAGTACTGGCAATTGTTGGGCCGATCGAATAGCTAGACTTATGAAATGAATGCCCGGTCGGATCCAGGTGTTAGCACTCCGAAGCTTAAGTCAGTAGCTTTTAGAGAAAGAGTATTTTTAGAGAGAGAGAGAGTCTCAGATATTCAATACCTGAAGCCATTGTATTTTAAGCTATTTATAGGAGTTCTTTGAAGGGGTACTTGAGTACCTTGGAGAGTGATAACCGGCAGTTAGAGTAGGTGAGTGGCGATGTGACAGAAGTAAATGGAGAGCATGAGTGTTGGCTTATGTCAGTGGGCTGATAAGACATGTTGTCCCATCAGTCCGATCGGACATTACGGTTCTTGGAGCTATCTTCCAGATCACTTTTTGCCTCTTTTGCTATTGGGCTCAAGCCCTGCCGAACGTTGTTGGGCCATTTTGATTGGATCTTTAGGAATGTATTTGCCATAGTTATCAATTAAATTCATGTATTTAAAAAAGTTTAAATTGGATTTTTTTGACTTCTCTAATTACTCATAGTAGGTTCAATTTTGAAAAAAAAATTGACAGAATTAAAACTCACATTTTGTTAAGAAATTGAAGAAAAATTCAACTTATAATCTCTTGCATATCCTAAATGATTTAATATTTTTTCAATTTTTTTAATGTTTTAGTGGTCATAAAGTCTTTTTAAATTAATCTCATGTGAAATTAACAAACCGTGCATTTCAATTTCACCAATTTTGTTTAAATTGAATCTAATGTGAGTAATTTGAAAAGTAAAAAAAAAAATAATGTGAATTTTTAAAATACATGGACCTGATATAAAAAAAAGGTTAAAATTGTGAAATCTTACAATGTATTTTTTCCAGGAGTTTCTCTCATACATCTTTTTGAATGTGTAATATATTAAGCCAATTGCAGTATTTGTTTTCTAGTCATAGAAATACTCTCCCATAAGTTGCACTTGCAAACCATAAGGCATAAGCTCTTGCACATTTAAAATAAATAAATAAAATAAAACAAATTTTGTCCCACAAGCTTTATAACTTGGCTTGTAAACTTTCAGTATGAAAAAACAAAAAAAGATTAATTTTCTTTCGTCAGCAAGAACTACACAAGCAATCTAAAGGCACTGGGAGGGTGATGAATGATGAGTGAAACTCGAGATTCAAGTTAAGCATTTGTTAGAATGGAACGACTTTCCATCATGTTTTCCAATCAAACTTGGCTCTATTTTTAGGTCAAGTGTCAAAACTTATGTATTTTGTGCAAAGTGACGAAAGAAAACAGTGGTTTCAAGGTATTAAAAACTGGATCAAATGGGGAATCTCTTATAATTTAAACCATGGAAAGTTAGAGCAGTCTTCCAATTAATTAGAATTTAAATCTCACACCAATATGTAATTATCAAAAAGGAAAAAACTAAACCGGACATAGAGGCATGTTTGTGTGATTTTTTTCATTTTTGTATTAAAAAGAAAGAAAGAAAAATGTAGTTGTGTCGATTTGCGCTAAATGCAATTTTTACTTCAATTTTGTTAGCATCCACCTTTTTATTTTAATAGAATCGGATCAGATTAGCAGTCGGTTTGTGATTAAACTGGTCCGACCAGCTGGTATGGTCCAGTTTCAACAATAATGGTTGTTTTAGATAGAGTGTGTAGATAAGATAAAATATATATTTTTTTTATAAAAACTAAGTATTTAAAGAAATAATTTTGATGGTTATGTGAAAATGCTTGATGTCGTCTATGAGTCTGTGCAAAGTATCTTAGGATTCTTCTTGTTCAAGTAATGGCTCTTTGTCCTCCTATGATTTGAATCTTGCTCAAGTTCTTTGACTAGAACTTTCTTGGTTTCTTTCAAATTAACCTTCTACACTTTTTCTCATAAAATATGAATTTAAAGCTCAATTAGCCAACCAAAATATTACAGCAAACTTCAAGTTATATAATTCCATTCTTTTTATATTTTAAGTTCCTACACATTAAGCATTTATTACAAGAAAATATACAAAATCAATTCAACCTAATAAACCTGCTGAAGAATGAATTGGTGAAATGGATGAATTATCTCGTTCAATCTGGTCCAGTTTTGAAAACAATTGATAGTAAAAAATCAAAGCAGTTGTCAAAAGCCACAGCCATGAACATTTGTATCCAAATTAAAAACAACACCCCCTACATTAAGAAATGATATTAACAAGACCCTATAAAGGTATTGGAAATCTTGTGAGGCCAGGATCCATACTCAACAACATACAACTTTTTGTACAAAAATAAAAGACCTTAAATAAACAAAGTAGATGCTATTTTAACTTCCCCATCTTGTTCATTCCCTACTGACATTTAAAACCTCCACAGACAAAAAGCCAAACAATGACAATCACGACAAGGATAGCTCCTCCTACCATCAATTTCATTTGGAGATTCTGCAGCCACATCCTCCGTCTCAGCTGCCTTCCTTGCCTCTGGAAGCTGTCAGCCTAACAATCAAAGCCATTTTTTCAAGCTCCTTTCATATCATTCAGAACAAACCCACTATAAAGAACCGACGTACCTGGAATTGCAGGTTCTCTGTTTTATCAACCAGAAGTTCAATTCTCTCCCCACGATCCAATACCTGTATTCATTGAATTAAAATCCACTCCAAAAAAGCATGAAGTATATGTACATAACATAAGAAGCAAGCAACCTTTCTTCTAATTACATAAAAGGCTTAACATGGTGATGAGGTACAACATTTAACAGAAGAATCATCAATCACCTAGAATGTAACATAAAAGTGGGAAGTATAACAATTAGCAGACCACTTAAAGTGCATAAAACAAAAGTAAAATGACAATGCTTAAAGCAAATTTTATTACTAAATTCTTAAGCTCACAGTTGATGTGGTCTTTAGTTTATTAGAGTTGATTTAGCCCTACTCTTTTAAAAGCAGACCAGTTTTATTTTTCTAAAGGTATTTTCATATGAAAAAGCATGTACCCCTTTGTTATCTAAAGTGCCATGAATTTCAGATAAGAGCACCATGACAATGTCACTGTTAGCGTTATATCTCCTGAAGGAAGAATCTGAAAGTCATCAGGAGAATATCTTTGAAAACCTGAGTAAATCAAAATTTGTCACTTTCACTCTGATGATTTGTTTCCTAACAACAGACTTTTCCCAATCAGAGATCATTCTCTGGTTGTCAATGGCTTGGAAACTATTTCAAAGCCTCAGTTCACTGTCTCTTTCTTGAATTCTATCAAAAGTTTCAAATATTCACGCCGGGGATTCAAATGATGAAATTAATGCAATGAAAAAAATCTGCAAATAGAAAAGCTGTAGAGGCTAATGAATCAGCAGCTTCTCCTAATGGTCCCAGTTAAAAAACAGAACCTAGAAATAAACCAGAAAAGAAAAAGTATACCAAACAAAGCAAAAATAAATTTTCACTCCTTGCCCCTTCAGATGAGAAACATTCTGTAAAGACATATAGAAAAAATAGTTTGATAAAGATTAAGCCTCTCTATATGTGCATTTTGAAACGACAGGGCAAGAAGCTGAACCTTTTTGCAACATTAAACCATTGTTTGGATGAGATTGGTCACAGTATGATATGGTGTCATATAGTCTGATATGGTACTGTAATTATTGTTTACATGTTTGGAAAGATGATACGGTTTATTAAATTTTGGTAGGAGGAAAAAGTCAAAAAAATAAAAAAAAAATTTGGTAAAAGAAATATAAGATTGAGGTTATATTAAAATATAGGGGAGTTATCAAAATTAAACAATTCTGGTAAGGGGAAAAACTATAGAAAATCATGCAACCACCAATTTGATGGCTTAAAAATTTAGACAAAAACAAATAATGAAATAACCACACAATACCATACTCCATCCATGAGTTGAAAATCTTCCCAAACAACCACTTTACTAGTACTATACCAAAGCAAACATGGGGTAAGTTACACTAACATATGGACCCCATAAGTTACAACTGCATTTTATTAACATGTCAACATAGCCGATTTAAGCATAACGATCAAATGTAACTATCAAAGAATGAGGAAGGGGGAAAAGCGCAAACTGATCCAGTTTTGAAAGATAGGTCAACATTGACTCAGAAGCCAATTTACCATAATTCCATCTAGAATCAGGTCATAATTTTAAGACACTATAATACTATAGATGCGATTTCACCAGTATTAGAGGCAGGTTTGAAGGCATCATGTAACTGGAAAGTTAAAACTTTTGCCAATATATTTGTTAAAGAGACCAGGTTTTGCCTATTGGGCGAGACATATAAACATCATGCCAATTGAAACAGAGTAGCATGGCTCCTGTCAATTTTCAGACAACTCATGGTAGAAAAGTGAAATTGTCTATCCTACACTACTAGATGGCAGGCATCATTTCACATTATAAGGCTGGGGTTTTTAGCATGCAATCACAAGGATGCAGATTCAAGTCTTCAAACTCTCTCCTAGGGCCACAAATGGAACCATGTCTAGATTCTGGTCTTTACAACGGCAGCCTAATCCAGCAAAATTTCAAATTTACAAGTTAGCCACAACATTTATAGACTTGCGCCTCATTCTAGCACATACACCTGAACTTCTATGCCTTAGATCCCACAAAAGCCAACATCAAATTTGTTTTTCCTTGACAATAGCTGACAGAAATTTCTGTTTAAAATAACAGGTCAAAATAATTGTTGGGTAATAGAATTAACTTCTATAAATTGCAAGATTATTTCTCTGATCTCCAAATGCATATCTGATGCAAATAATTGATTGCTAGCTCATCTTCAACATATAAGAACACTAGTGCAAACCAGTCTATGAATAAACTTGGTCTTGAAATGATTACTTTTTCAAACACAACTCCTTAACCTCCAAAGGGAGAAATAAAAGCTATAAATCGAAAAGTTTAACCAGGATAGTGAATAGATTTCACCTGCATAATAACATGCAATTATCGCCCTACCTAACAATGTTCGTTAGATTGTGTGGTGATTCTAATAAACCATGCTGCTAAATTTACAATAGTGAATTTTTCTACCCTAGTACATGCACTCAACAACTATATGCAACAAACTCAGAAAAACATGCAATTCTCCACAAGCTCAAAGATCTAAAAGCCTTATTTCATATCAAAGCCATAATAGTTCAAATAGTATGAAAATTAAAATTTTTCCTTCTTTGTATCATAGACGATAGATTTCTGTATAAAAAAGACAACAGTCCAAAGAACAGAGAGCCAGTAGCACCACCAATCCGGAGTGCATACAATCAAAAGATTATATTAATGACAATATCCACAACCAACATGAAGAGTATGTAAAGGACATAGTTTGACAGAACAGTGTGCCTTCCAACAAATGTTGCATAACAGCCATGCGTCTAGCAAAACAGTCTGTTAATGACAAAAAGAACTGTTACAGAATATAGCCTTTCCTTGTGTATTTCCTTATACATGTACATACTCGTAGGGATTTGATTAGGGGCAGATTTTAGTGTGTTTCCTTTTCTAGACCATTTGTACTTGTATAAATACCTGTTGTATTCTCTGGAATATATAAAAGAATTCGTCCATCCTTTATTGTTCTGTTACAACCTCCAAACAACTTATGAAGTCAATAAATTCAGCCATACCTTGTAATTTATTTTAAACTTAAAAATCAGTTTGGTATACAACTCAAAGTTTGTTCACAATATGATTATCAAGGTCAATCTTTGAGACAAACTTATTCCTAACATTTTTTTTTTTCATGATGACAAGTTGAGATCTAAATAAATTGGTGTCCAGAAAAGAAAATAATAACATGAATAAACAAATAGCAGCATACACCAACAAAAGAGAAAAATGACAAGCACACACAAAAATAAAAATTTTTGTTCTTGAAATTATAGAGTACTGAAGTGAATCATATTTCAAGTGAAAATATGCTAGATCTAAAAAAGAAGAACTGGAGATGTATTTTATACTTTGATTTTAAAATCAATTGCCTTCCACACCAACCCGCCACAAAAATCAAAACCTACCTTTTCAATGTTGTCCATCATAATTCCCTTGACCTCAGCTACTTGAGCCCTTAACTTGGATAACTTGCTGATCTCTTCAGGGTGGTTCATACAATATTGCATGTGCTCCTTAAGCCTTGGCCTATTCTCAAAAAAGCAGATCATTGAAAAGCATTTCAATATTCCAACAAAAATAAACAACTAAATAAATATATATGCATGGATAGGACAAATTACATACCCAAACTCTCTGTCAAGATTATATGCAATACTAAATCGGTCTTCAAACAAGTCATCATCTTCATCATCATCAGCAAGTGGGTGTGCGGAGTTATTAATACTTGCACCATACTGCTGTTTAAAGTCGTCCTTCACACGTTCAAGAAAGACGAAAGGCAAACTTCTCCCAGTTGATTCATCAGCAACAACAAGAAAAACTACAAGCCAAACAATGAACTTTCAGGCATGAATTTGACTATGCAATTTAAACAAAGTAGAAACCAAAATTGAAACGAAAAGAAATAATACCAAATCCGCTGTCAATGAGGAAATTAAATGTGTACCCATCACATGAGTATGTATGATTGCCGCTATTTGAAGGAAGCTTCTGTAAACACTGTACAGCTATGGTACTAAAGTTCCCCGAATATGCAGTATGCTCAGCTAATACAACTGTACCCTTTGCCACAAAGCTATAAATCAATCCTTTCTGACTCATCTCTTAACAGCTCTAGTATAAGCCAATGTCCACAATAGAACCTACCCATAGATTGAAGATCCAAAGAATTAGAAAACATAAACTCTAAACTTCTCTTGTGTTAAGAATTAAATTCCCCAAAAGGCCAAAAGAGAAGAACAAGAGCATGTAAAATGCCAATCAGCAATTTAGCCTGTGCTGAAGTAACCAAAAAATAAATTCGGAAAGCACATATACTTATCCAGAAAGCAAAGAAAAAAAGAATAGACAAAGATCAGCTACCAACGATAATTTCAAACAATCAAAACACCATGATGCAACTTACAGAAACAAATATTTAAACGTCTATAAATCCAAGGAAATTTAAGCAGTATCGAATCCTAATTCCCCATTTCACCACCGGGAAAATGGTAGAAACAAAGAATCGGACCAAACAACTAGTTGACTCAATCGACATTAAGAAAATGAAGCAAAGCAACCAGAAAATCTCTTTCATTTATCCTTTGATCAGGGAACGAAAAAGAAACACACAACCCAAAGCATAGTTTAAGAATATTTCCAAAATTAGACGGATTAATTTCATCAGAAAATGATAAAGATTAGAGATTTTTCTTGATCTAACACATGGAGAATAAAAATTAAGAATTTTAACGTACCAGAAAGGAAACTAAGAATTTTAAGAGAGATAATTCGCAGATCATCAACGGTAGAGAAGACCTGAAGTGTTGCTGCGAGAACAAGACTTCGCGGTCGAGGAAATGCCGAAATTGTACTAGACTTACAAATGAAAATCCATAAAGTTTTCTAATTACATTTCTTTTTAATAACAAAATATTTTCTAAAAGTAAAAATAAACTTTTTACTTTTTTAATTTTATTTTTTACTTACGAATGGTAGCACATAAAATATCATAATATAATAATACATAATTCAATTTTAAATTTTTATAACACCTTAAGAATCATATTAAATTAAAAATTAATATCAGCATATTCTAAAAAGCTTCACATAGTATTTTTCTAAAATATTTTAAGTTAATATAACTTGCAGTATCAGCAATAAAATATCAAATTCATTAATTTTTCAATAAAAATGATTTTAGTGATAATAATTTAAGATTATAATATTTTTTAAAAATAAAAAATTATTTTATCACTAAATCATTGTTATGGTATAAATTCAAATGAAATTAGTCATACTAAATTATTAGCATGCTAGAATTTCAATGGCAAAAAGCCAATCAAGAAAACATTGTTTGATGAGAATCCATTTTTATACCTCAATAATGACCAAAAAAAAAATTAAAGATGAAAATAAAAAATAATTATTTTGCTGAGTGTACAGGAGCGGTGGATTGCTCTTCAAAATTTTATTTCACATTGATGATTTAATTTGGGAGAGTACGAAAGTAAACTGAAGGGAAAAGATATGCTGCCAATAAAAGAGGCATTGATTGCATTTATAAAGGAAATTTAAATCATTGTATTATGTTAGTTTGTATAGTATTAATTTGGCTATATTTGATTCACTAAATTGTATATAACATAATATAATATAGTACACGGTAATATAAATATGGTACTTGTAATGTTTTCTAAAAAATTAATATAGGGATAATATAATACACCATAAATCTCATTATTCCATATATACCATATAAAATAATATATCACAAACTCTTAGTTTTTTATAATACGATAAATATTCTATAAATATTAAATACCACCCCACCACGATCGTTGTTGCTGCTGCTGCTACCATCATAACCTGTCACCACCCGTCGCCGCCACCAACACCACCACCACTACCGCCATCACCATCGTTGCCGCTATCACTGCCCCCACCACCATATCGCTACCGCTGCCACTACTACCACCACTGCCCCTGCCACTACACCTCTATCGTTGTCGATGCCATCGCTGTTGCTGCCGCCACCACTGTCTCCACCACCATACTGCTGCTGTCACCACTGTCCCCACCACCATACTGTCACCTCCACAATAGCCACACCGTCACCATTACTGCCATCACCATTGCTGCCACCACCACCATCCTTGCCACCACATTGTTGCCGCTAGCACCGCCACTACCACCATCACCATCATTGCCGCCGCCACCATCGCCACCACACTAGCACCGCCGCTACCGACACTGCTGCTACCGACACCACCACCACCCCTACCCCTACCACCACACTGTTATCGCCGCCGCCGCCACACCCCGCTGCCGACACCACCACCACATTGCCACCACTACCAATACCTTTACCCCATTACAACCTTTTAAAACCTAAGTGATTCTAAGTTTTGCTTTGAGTTGTTTAGCGGAGATGATCTTTGGGTTCTGGTGCTAAAGGAGAGGCTTATGGTATTTTTAAAGTTTCAAGTGCGAAATCATTTGTACACTTAGGTGTACATTCATTCTAAGCTTGATTATGAATTTGCATTGGTGTTTTGATTTTGATAATGCTTAAATTATTTTGGTCTTGCACACACACATAGAAACTAACTTATATTGTCTTGCTTGAATTTTTTTTAGTTAGAATTTTGTTAAGTGCTCTTATTAATTGCTAAGCTTGATTTTGAAATGTATAATTCTTGGTTGAAGTTTGGTTATTTTGAGAAGTTAGTTTTGATGGAATATGACATGATATGTTCATGGTAATCATGCAACAGAAAAACGATAAAATTGATCATACATGCCAAACAATTCCATGACAAGAATCGAAACATGCAATTTTAGGGTTTTTAAAAACTTACAACTTTAGATGCCTTTTAAAACTTGAATTTGGTGATGACCAGCAACTAAGATGAATTTATCCGCCTTAGATCTTGATCACCAATGCCAAGGAACAGCCTTTACGCCACTCCTCTCTATTCTCACACACACACTTGCAAAGATGGCTTAAAAATCAAAATTGCTAGCTCTCTTTTAAAGTATTGTGTAATGGCAATAGATTGAAGGTACAAGACTTGATCTTGCACTTTTTTTAGGTGCTATTAATGCCCAAAAACACAAGAAAGCAAGAAAGAATTCTTCCCCTTGTGTGTTTCGGCCAAGAGAAAAATATGTGAGGGAGAGCTAGTTTTCACGCCACACACTTGTAACCCTAGGGTTTTATTTCTTTACTAATATATATCATTATTTTTTGGCAAGTGTTTAATCTAAATTTTACTATCTCAAGATAATTAATTCAAACTCAATCACTTCCTAAAAATAAGTAATATATATTGATTTAAACTCCTTTGAATTTAAAATTCAAATTTGAAATAAAACACGAGACATTTAATTAAATAAAATCACTTAATATAAGTAATGTGCATGTGCCGAAATTCATTGATTTTTATCTTGGAATTTCAGCCACTTCACCTTTTATTTAAATGATTTAATTTAATTTAAATTCTTTTAGGCTTTAATACTCAATTAACTTAATTAATACAAGATAATTAATTAAATGAAATTAAACCTTGTGGGCTGAATTTTTCTCTCTTATGGACCAAGGTCCAATAGCAATTTTAATACCCATTATATACGTTAATTTGACTTTAATTAAAAGCCCAAATTAATGTCAAATACTTTATTTAAATATTTTAAGCCCAATGCTTTGTGTGCGATCCTATAGGTCCATTTAATGTTGGCAATGAATTAATAAATTAATCCAAAGGCTATATATATTCTCTTGCAAGATATTATAGCATTCCAAATTAAATGAAAATGCATATGGCATTTAGTGACCTAATGCAATTTTGCATAGTTCCTTACCCATAAATATCAGAATTAATATGAGACATGGAACTAGTCATCCTTATATATATTAATTCCTTTCTTGATATTCCAGTGATACTGAACTCTCAGATAAATAATGATTACTCATTATTTCATCTCGATATGGCCATACACTTCTCAGTTCACTGATCAAATGGCCGATGATATTTTCTCTCTTATAAAGAGGGGTAATCCCCTCACTTCTCTCATGCTCTCTAACATGAATCAATGTATACCCAAGCATACCCGTACTTGTCACTCTGTTACGAGCACGTTAGGTGTATGTCAAAGCAAACAGTAACTCATAAAGAGTTTCATAAAGATTTTAGGTCTAAGAACTCCGATACAAAACTTGCATATGAGAAACACTTATGACTTATACCATGTAGTGTTTTCATGAACGGATCTAATCCAGATACCATGTTCTAAACATGTATCTATGATCTCTGATTGACACTATTATCCTTATGATCCGTAAGACATAACTCAACTTATCAGAGAGAGCATACTAGTCTTAATTCATTTGTTATTCCCATAACAATGACTGACTAGGGATATTTAGAATGAAGTCTCATTTGTTTCAAGGTCTTACAACCATGTGCCTCACACATGATAACTTAAATCGAAACAACATTCTTGGATAATTTTATCAATTGATATGCACAGGAATACAATAGATAAAATAAATGCCTCATTTATCAACTAAAGTGTTTTATTACAATGTATTAGGGCTAGGGCTTACACTAAAAATCTCTCACTAGCACTAGTCCCAATTGGGCATAGCCCTAAGACCGAACGCTCTCAAATGAGCTTCCTGCAGATTTGGACGCAACTGTTTCGTCAAAGGATATGCTACATTGTCTTCACTTGCTATCTTACTAACCTTGACGTCCCCATGATCAATGATTTCTCTGATCAAGTGGTACCTCCTGAGTATGTGTTTGGATTTCTGGTGTGATCGGGGCTCCTTAGCCTGTGCGATGGCCCCGTTGTTATCACAGAAAATTTCTAATGGATCTAGGATGCTTGGGACCACTCCTAATCCATAAATGAAATTTTTAATCCAAACAACCTCTTTTGCAGCCTCACTCGCTACAATATACTCAGATTCTGTAGTTGAGTCGGCAACGATCTCTTGCTTCGAGCTTCTCCAGCTGACAGTACCACCATTTAAAAAAAACGAATCCAGATTGTGATCTAGAATCCTGAGTGTTGGTCTGAAAAGCAGCATCGGCATAACCTTGTATGACGAGCTCTTCTTGACCACCACACACCAAGAAGTGATCCTTAGTCCTTCACAGGTACTTTAGAATCCCTTTTACAATAGACCAGTGCTTCTCACCAGGGTCTTACTGAAACCTACTGGTTATACTCAGTGCATGAGCAACATCTAACCTAGTACATAACATAGCATACATGATAGATCCAATAGCATATGCATATGGGATTCTACTCATGTTGTCCCTTTCCTCTTTGGTTTTAGGGCATTGTTCTTTAGTCAAAGGAACTCCCAAAGCCAAAGGTATGTACCCTTTCTTTGAGTCTCCCATACTAAAATGCTTTAGTACTTTGTCTATGTAATTTTCTTGACTTAGTCCCAAAAGCCGATTCGATTTATTTCTATAGATTCGAATACCAAGTATTGTCTCGGCTTCACCTAAGTCTTTCATTGAGAAACATTTCCCTAACCATTGCTTAACCTTTTGCAATGGTGGAATTTCATTCCCAATGAGAAGGATGTCATCCACATATAGGACCAGAAATACTACTATGCTCCCACTAACCTTCTTCTACACACAAGGGTCATCTTCATTCTTGATGAAGTCAAATTCTTTGACTGCCTCATCAAAACGAAGATTCCAACTTCGGGATGCTTGCTTTAATCCATAAATGGATTTTTGAAGCTTGCAAACCTTCTTAGGATGCTTGGGATTGACAAAACCCTCAGGGTGTGTTATATACACATCTTCAAGTAAATTTTCATTGAGGAAAGTAGTTTTGACATCCATTTTCTATATCTCATAATCATAATATGCAGCTATGGCAAGCAAGATCCTAATGGACTTGAGCATGACTACAGGTGAAAAGCTTTCATCATAGTCTACACCATGAGTTTGTCGAAAACCTTTTGCTACTAGTCTACCTTTGTAGGTCTTATCAGCTTTGAGTTTGAATAGCCACTTGCATTCAATTACCTTAGCACCTTCCGGTGGATCAACCAAGGTCCAAACCTGGTTATCGTACATTGATTGCATCTCAGATTTCATGGCTTCAAACCAATTTTTCGAGTCTGGGCTCTCAATAGCTTCTCGGTAGGTAGTAGGATCCTCATGATCTACTAACTCAATAGTGTCACTATCGATGATTAGAAATCCATATCTCTCAATCTTCTGGCATGCCCTACCGAACCTTCTAGGTACTTGTGTAATGGTTTCTTATTCCACAACTGGTTGTGAACTTGATCCCACTTCCAACTCATCCTCTATAGGAGTTTTGCAGTGCTTGAATTTCTCCAAGTTCTACTTTACTCCCATTATCTTTCTTGAGAAGGAACTCATTTTCCAAGAAAATAGCCTTGCGAGCAATAAATACTTTGTTCTCGGCTTGTGAGTAAAAGTAGTATCCTTTTGTTTCTTTGGGATAACCCACAAACAAGCAGACAGTGGATTTGGACTCTAGTTTGTCATATGTTAATTTCTTAACATGTGCTTCACAGCCCCAAATCTTGAGAAACAACATATTGGGTTCTTTCTCAGTCCATACCTTGTATGGTGTCTTCTCAACTGCTTTAGTTGGAGTAGGGTTTAGTAGAAACGCAGCAGTTTCTAATGCATAACCCCAAAAAGAGATAGGAAGATTTGCTTGACTCATCATAGATCGAACCATGTCCAACAAAGTTCGATTTCTCCTTTTGGACATACCATTCCATTGTGGTGTTCCAGGAGGAGTGAGCTGTGAAATAATACCACACTCTTTTAGATGACTGTCAAACTCTTGACTTAAGTATTCGCCACCTCGATCTGATCGAATGGATTTTATACTTTTGCCAAGTTGTTTTTCTACTTCGTTCTTAAACTCTTTGAATTTCTCAAAATTTTCAAATTTGTACTTCATTAGATAGACATAGCCATATCTACTGAAGTCATCTGTGAACGTCACGAAGTAGCTAAAACCACCTCTAGCTTGTGTACTTAATGGTCCACATACATCGGTATGTATTAGTTCTAATAAGCCATTAGTCCTCTCACCTTTCTTGTTAAAAGGACTCTTTGTCATTTTTCCATGCAAACATGGCTCGCATGTATCATAAGACTCTAAGTCGAATGACCCAAGCACTCCAGTTTTGTGGAGTCTTGAAATGCGTTTTTTTGCATGCCCTAAATGACAATGCCAGAAGTAAGTAGGGTTCAATTCGTTTGATTTAACCCTCTTTGTATTAATGTTGTATATGAACTCTTTATTTTGTAGATCAAGGATATAAAGGCCATTTTGCAACATGGAATTGCCATAAGAAATGCCTTGGCGACGAATATGAGCATTGCCATTTTTAATAACAAAATCAAATTCATCCAAATCCAAACAAGAAACTGAAATAATGTTTTTGCTCATAGCAGGCACATAATAACAATTTTTCAAAACTAAACAAAGTCCGGAAGGTAAAGTGAGTTGATAATCGCCTATTTTCATGGCAGTAACTCGTGCTCCATTCCCCACACGGACGTCCACTTCATTCTTCCCAAGTAACCGCCTATTTCTTAGCCCCTGCACATTTGAACAAATATGAGAACCACAATCGGTATCCAATACCCAAGTGGTAGAAATAGAAATATTAATTTCAACAACGAAAATACCAGAACTGGACTCCTTGGCTCCATTCTTCTTTTGTTCTTCCTTGAAGAGTGTGCAATTCTTCCTCCAATGCCCTATTTTGTTACAATGGAAGCAAGTGCTCTCACTCTCTTTGAGCTTCTGCGCCTTGGGCTTGGATTGGGCCTGAGGTGCACTCCCACTTGACTTGAACCGAGCCATTTCATTCTTGGATTTTGCCTTTCCCTTTCCTTTTCCCTTAGCGGGTCCCTTCTTAATGCCCCTTTGAACCATCAGCATGGGATTGGTTTTTCGAATGTTCTCTTCAGCATTCTTAAGCATCCCATGAAGCTCAGTGACTGACTTGTTCATTGCATGCATGTTATAATTCATCACAAATGGATCATAATCATCAGTCAATGATCCTAAGATCAAGTTAGTGGCCAATTCCTTAGGCACTTGTACCTCAAGCTTCTCAAGAGTATCAAGATACCCTTTCATCTTGAGTACATGGGTACTAACAGGAGTACCTGTAGCCATCTTACAAAAAATTAATGCCTTTGTTGTCACGAACCTCTCGTGATGAGCTTGCTCTTGGAACATCTCCTTGAGGTGCATCATGATCGCATAAGCCTCTTGGTCCATGAATTGCTTTTGCAAGTCAGGCACCATAGTGTCTAGCATTAGACAGGTCACATCATTGGAGTCGCTCTTCTTGGTCTCAAAAGTTTCCTTTTGAACCGCAGAGGTGTTCCTACCAAGTTCTTCAGGCAAGGGTGCATCCAAAACATACGACTTTTTCTCTTGCTTAAGAACTATTCTTAAGTTTTGAGACCAGTCTATGAAATTGATGCCATTCAATTTGTCCTTTTCAAGGACCGATCGCAATGAGAAATTGTTGTTTGAAGAAGCCATTTTCAATCTACAATAAAATTTAGCAAGATTAAATGAGGTATTATTATAATCCCACAAACCGAATTAATATCCCCTTAAATAATTTGCGTTAGTGATTTTAATGTGGGCCAAGATCCACTTTTCACAACAACTTATTAGTCAAGCTGAGCTTGTACACCTAACAAGTTAAGTTACTTAGGTAGGAAAACTCCAATCATGTCTCGTACATGACTCTTGGATCAAATAGGCTAACATCTTAAGATGTTATAGCACAAACCCATTTATTAGTTGCCTAGGTTCGGACATCCCTTTCCATGTTAAGTCCAACCTACATTCATAATCCATGCCTCACAAAGATAATCGGGTGCATCTAGGACTCTTAGTCTACGTGATCGATGATCGATGCCTTGACATGTTTCGAATTAGGAAGGCAACTTTGTGACTTACTATTTTTAGGGATTAATTTTATTACGACTTACATGGCATATGATTTGTCATCCATACATAGCATGCATATATAAATAATTGCATAAAGTAAAGTGTGACAAACATGGGCCCAAAAACCTACAACTAAGATTCTATACTATTACATAAGAATCTTCGAGTTGGGCTTCTCCACTCCGATGGGCTTCATCTTGATTTACAAAGTCTTTAAGTAAATTCTATTCTAAGAAATAAATGAAACTTTTACAATAATACATAATGGCTCGCAGGCCATATTTAATTACAAAAACCCAGGACCCATGAATGCACCATGCATATCCATTCATCACACCAAATAAGCAAATAAATATACATAACATTCCTGAATCAAACAAAGTCCAATTTTAATTAAATTAGCCAAGCCCATTAATGAAAATTGTGTATTTGAACCTTTAAGAGATGACCCTGTGATGGGCCTGGGCCAAAGCCCAATGGACTAAATCCTCTTATTGAATAAGTTCTCTTAAAAGCCCAAAACACAAACTAGTTAGATTTGTGCTATAAATCAACTCTAGTATAATTTTCAATTTTGCCATTTTTAATTTTATGTCATATAGCCCATAAACATTAAAAATACATATAATATGTATCAATATGAATTAAAACACAAAATTATAAAGAACATATATATGATACATGGCATGCATATAAAAACAAACAAACAACAAAACTAGTTGTTTAATGCTTATGTGATGCCACAAAAATGCACAAATACTTAAATCAATTTTATGAGTCATTTAATAATTTAAAATAAGATCATAAATATTGATTTAATATTCTGTACCAATCTGATCTAAATGTGTTTTTACCATTTTAATCAAAACAAAACAAACAATATTGATTAAACATGTAACAAACACAAACTAGTCATAGTTTTAAGTGATTTTAAAATTAATCAATTAAATTTTCATGGATCAGAATTAAAACCAAATTTAAAATATATCCAGAACTGATATTTAATTTTTAAAAATCACTTACAAACATGCCAAAATCGTTTTTACATTTAATATTTAAAACTAGTTGTTAAACTAACAATTAACATGCCAAATAGCACCTAGTTTTAATATTAACATGTACCATCAGGTATTATCAATTAAATCCGACCATTAATAGCTCCTAGAACATATTAGGACAGTATATTAACATTTCATATTAATTATAATACCTATCTAATCATTTAAAATTGTTTTTACACCAAAACAATGCAAAAAACTCAAAACAGAAAATTTCAGCATTGCATGTATTTAAAATAACGATTTTTGATTAATTATTTCATGCATCTAAAGCACTAAAATAAGCATGTTTAGGCTCTGATACCACTGATGGAATATGACATGATATGTTTATGGTAATCATGCAGCGAAAAAACAATAAAATCGATCATACATGCCAAACAATTCCATGACAAGAATCGAAACATGCAATTTTAGGGTTTTTAAAAACTTACAACTTTAGATGCCTTTTAAAACTTGAATTTGGTGATGACCAGCAACTAAGATGAATTTATCCGTCTTAGATTTTGATCACTAATGCCAAGGAACAGCCTTTACGCCACTCCTCTCTATTCTCATACACACACTTGCAAAGATGGCTTAAAAATCGAGATTGATAGCTCTCTTTTAAAGTATTGTGTAATGGCAATAGATTGAAGCTACAAGACTTGATCTTGCACTTCTTTTAGGTGCTATTAATTCCCAAAAACACAAGAAAACAAGAAATAATTCTTCTCCTTGTGTGTTTCAGCCAAGAGAAAAATATGTGAGGGAAAGCTAGTTTTCACGCCACACACTTGTAACCCTAGGGTTTTATTTCTTTACTAATATATATCATTATCTTTTGGCAAGTGTTTGATCTGAATTTTACTACCTCAAGATAATTAATTCAACCTCAATTACTTCTTAAAAATAAGTAATATATATTGATTTAAACTCCTTTGAATTTAAAATTCAAATTTGAAATAAAACACAAGACATTTAATTAAATAAAAGTCACTTAATATAAGTAATGTGCATATGCCGAAATTCCTTGATTTTTATCTTGAAATTTCAGCCACTTCACCTTTTATTTAAATGATTTAATTTAATTTAAATTCTTTTAGGCTTTAATACTCAATTAACTTAATTAATACAAGATAATTAATTAATTGAAATTAAATCTTATGGGCTGAATTTTTCTCTCTCATGGACCAAGGTCCAATGGCAATTTTAATACCCATTATATACATTAATTTGACTTTAATTAAAAGCCCAAATTAATACCCAATACTTTATTTAAATATTTTAAGCCCAATTCTTTGTGTGCGATCCTATAGGTCCATTTAATGTTGGCAATAAATTAATCCAAAGGCTATATATATTCTCTAGCAAGATATTATAGCATTCCAAATTAAATGAAAATGCATATGGCATTTAGTGACCTAATGCAATTTTGCATAGTCCCTTACCCATAAATATCAGAATTAATATAAGACATGGAACTCGTCATCCTTATATATATTAATTCTTTTCTTGATATTTCAGTGACACTAAACTCTCAGATAAATAATGATTACTCATTATTTCATCTCGGTATGGCCATACACTTCTCAGTTCACTGATCAAGTGGCCGATGATATTTTCTCTCTTATAGAGAGGGGTAATCCCCTCACTTCTCTCATGCTCTCTAACATGAATCAATGTATACCCAAGCATACCCGTACTTGTCACTCTGTTACGAGCACGTTAGGTGTATGTCAAAGCACACAGTAATTCATAAAGAGTTTCATAGAGATTTTAGGTCTAAGAACTCCGATACAAAACTTGCATATGAGAAACACTTATGACTTGTACCATGTAGTGTTCTCATGAATGGATCTAATCCAGATACCATGTTCTAAACATGTATCTATAATCTTTGATTGACAATCTTGTCCTTATGATCCGTAAGACAGAACTCAACTTATCCGAGAGAGCATACTAGTCTTAATTCATTTGTTATTCCCATAACAATGACTGACTAGGGATATTTAGAATAAAGTCTCATTTGTTTTAAGGTCTTACAACCATGTCCCTCACTCATGATAACTTAAACCGAAACAACATTCTTGGATAGTTCTATCAATTGATATGCATAGGAATACAATAGATAAAACAAATGCTTCATTTATTAACTAAAGTATTTTATTACAATGTATTGGGGCTAGGGCTTACACTAACAAGTTTGTTCTAATTTGTTCTGGGCCGAGCAAAGATTAAGTATGGGGTATTTGATAATTGTGAATTATATTATATTTTTAGTATGTGTTTAGTGTGTTTATTGTGTCATTTTGGTGTTTATTTATTTAAGTTAGTGCTTAATTGTTAGATTTATCATAACATGTACCTAATTGCATAAATTGGTGTTTTTAGTTGTAAAATTAAAGAAAGAGAAAGATTTAAGGGCAAAAGAGGAAATTTAGACTTTAAGAGATTTTTGAAGAAAAGATTTTGTGTGTTTAGTCTAGAAGCCAGTCACTCGGTGGAGGGAATTCTCCCTCTACCGAGGCAGGCATGAGAAGTAGGGCATGAGAAGAAGGCTACCTTAGTAGAGGGAATTCTCCCTCTACCGAGGCATCTTAAGGAACAAAAACAAAGAAGCCTACCTCGGTCGAGGGAGTTTTTCGTCTACCAAGGCAAACTTGTTAAGTTGGATTATAACTTTACTTTCTTCTGGTTTGCGAAGCTTTGGCAGCCGAATTCGGTCTATTTACGTAGCAAAGAACACCAATTTTAGAACACTCTTCAATTTTTGCGAATTAAAAGTCTTAGTTTAATTTAGTTTTGCACTTAGGGTTTGGAGGCTATAATTAAAAACTCTGAGAAGACTTCAAAAGCAGTTGAAGAGTTCTATGTGTTTGTATCGTTTTTATTTATTTTTCTTTAGTTGTAAGATAAATTGTGAGTAGTTCAATTTACTTTTGTTAAAGGATACTTGAATTCTCAAACTTTTATTGTAATGACTTAGTTGTGCTTTAATTCAATGCAAGTTTGATTATTTCTTAGTTTTGAGCAAATTCTTATCTTTGGTTGTATTAAGATTGATTATTAACTTATTTGATTAATAGTTGTTGATTGATTTGAGTATCATCTATGATATATATGTTCTTGGTTTAGTTCATTAGTATTGATGCATAATTATTTTCTGAATTTGAGGTAATTGTGTGTTGGTGAGAGTGGATTAAAACTAAGAAAAGTTGGACTAAGAATAGATTGAAGTTAAGTTTGCTTGAAAAAGAGTTTAATGGACGTCTAGGAGTTTAAAACCAGATTTTTATGCTAGGTGTTGAATTATTCCTAATAAGAAGGTTTAATACATAGAATGATAATTTGAATAAGCTATCTGGCTTTATTTAACTGATTTTTTCATAATCATTTGTGTTCCTTTTAACTGAGTCATTGCAATATAAGTTAAGGTGGATAGACTTTTAGCAGAAGTTGTTTTTATTATTGATTTTTACCAACTTACATTACTTGCTTTGTTTAAGTTTAGATTTATTTGCTTAAGTTTATGTTTAATTGTATTGGTTTCATTACTTTAGTTATTTAAGTTCCTGTTTTTAGTTTTGTTAATTCTTCATCATTATAAAACTTGGAATTTCTCTTACTCTTTATATATATTTTTCATTCTAAAATCTGAAACAAGTTTGCACCTACACAATTTCCCTTGGGTTTGATATTTAGGGTCTTAATCTTATTTTCCTATATTACTAGCCTATCTAGTACACTTGCTAAACACCGGTCACTACCTTTATTCATTCTAAGTTAGATTCAGTTGCATTTTTATAATTTTGGAAAATCGTGTATGGAGACAATAGGTGTCGAGGCGGCTCCTAATTAGGGTTACCCAATGAGAAAATGATTCCTCATAAATAGATAAGGAACGAAAGTGCTAGGCTTTTTCCCAAATTTTATTGTTTTAAAATACTTCTTAAACTCTCCTAAAAAGTTTTGTGGGGTTAAAAATGTAATTTTGAAAATGTGCCCCTTTTCTTTTTTTAGGCAGGGTGAAAACACACGCTTAAAGAGCAAAATAAAAGACTCAGAGGTGAGTCATGATCCTCTAGTTGCTTGTGGCTCACATGCTATCCTTTGTCACTCGCTCAACTGGGTGTGAGTCACGGCTTTGAACCATAACTCAAAACTGTGAGTCAAGCCCATGACTCACTCCAGAATTACATTATGCATATGAGAAACAGAGGAAAAAACCAAAGATAAATCTGAATTTCAATCCTCATCCAAATTAACCGTTTTAAGGGATTTTTATCCTAAGAAAGGGATAAAGGGGGGGGGGGGGTTCTGGGCCCTGCCTCTCTCTCTCTTCCTGCTTTTCTTTTTTTTTTTCTTTTTTTTTAAATTACATAACAAGAAAAAATGGGGAAAAGGCTAAAAGCACTTGTTTCTTTGATTTTTTATAGAACCTACAACTGAAGATAATATTCTCGAGCCTCAAAGCTTATAAATATTGTGTTTAAGTCAAATTTAATATCATAATTTTCATTTTTTATTTTTATGTTTTGCTCGATCTACTATTTTATTACTTTAATTTGTGTTATTTATGCTTAGAAATGAGTTTGGGGGTGTTTTATTGCCTTAATATGCCTTTTAATTGAGTTTTGGGAGCTTGGTTTGGCCTTCAATGGCATTTTTGGTGTCTGGTTGTCTTCTTGGAATGACTCACGGCCTTGAGTTGGAAGCGAGTCACGGATGACTTGGGTTATGACTCGACCTTGAATCGGCTTTAAGTCACCTCTTGGCCTCGTGACTCATTTCCTCTTTTGTTTTATAGGCGTGACTCGTTGCCTAGTCACGGACTTGGGCCGTGACTCATTGCTGAGTCACGGACTTAGACCTTGACTCGCTTCTTTTTGGGCGCGAGTCACCCTTTCTGCCCTTGAGTTGCTCCTTTTTTCCTTCTTTCATTTGGTTCATTAATCACCTCCTTTTGTCTTCTTCCTTCTTAGTTTTTTCCTTTATTGTTTTATTATTATTATTATTATTATTATTATTATTATTATTATTATTCTTGTTGTTGTTGTTGTTGTTTATTTGTGTTCTATATTATTGTTGTTGTTGTTGTTTTTCTCTTTTGTGTTTAATATTGTTATTGCTCAATTTTATTATTATTGTTGTTAATATTTCATCGTTTTAATGATAATATTTATAATTGTTATTATTAAATATTATCATTAATTTTATTATTTTATTTTTATTGCCATTTCCATCATTACTGACTAATTATCTTTTTTGGTCATATTTTTAATGTGCGATTCCCCCTTCTGGGTTGGATTAGAGTGGGAGACGGAGTAGATTAGTATAGGATTTATTTTCCTTATTTATTTATTTATTTTGGATCTTTATTTAATTGTCCTTTTATTTCATGTAAATATGCAATAGCTTAGTAAAAAAGGGAATTTTGCATCATAATTAGGAAAATTCACATTAAATATTTTCTACTCAGTTAATTGGATTTTTTTTACATAAAATGGACTAATGTCTTATTTTATTCTAAAAATTACACAAAAGTTTTTTATAAATATGCATGAGAGAACTAATGTTCCCAATCTAATAAATAACCCAATTTATGTATACTTTTCTTTCAGCATTATTATTCTTTCGTTGCATGTAAATATTTTTTGAACGCTAAATTAAAAGCACACCAAATAATTTTTACTTTAAATTAATCAATCAATACGATTCCTTTCTTTCAAGCCGCATGGGCTTAACGCCCTTTTTTTGTCCTAAATATATCTCAAAATTCTGCCTTTTTGCAAATATGCATAGGAGGACCAACGCTCTCATTCAAATAAACTGGATTAATCCCTCAATTTATGTATGATTTTATCTTTATATTTATTATTTAATGCTTTCAAGTGTTATGCTTTTACAACTTTCATATATATGCTTTACAGCTTTCAATGTGTTAGTGCGCTTCTATTTTCTAGCAGAATAACTCATGTGAGAAAAGAGATAAAATAAATTAATCATTAAAACTCATTTATATAACATTAACTGGGGGTATAAATATATAACATTAACTGGGGGTATAAATAGGAGTGAAGTTCAAACTATCTCTGGTTTCAACTTCATAAGGTTAGAATTCAATTCCTAATATTTTATTGGGTGGTGACTTTAATGACACCTGCCTTATGGTGCCAAATAGATGCCCTTATAGGTTGATTGCTAACAATGGCTTAGGGATACCCCAACACGCTGTCTCATGTCTTTTGGAGGCTCTAAGGCATTACGGACTGGTTGAGTCTTTATCCATTGCGAAGTGATCAACCTTCACGAGTTATATGAGCCTTTATCTGGCCTCGAGCAATAAAAGTAGGCTTTTGAGAGCAAACCAAATGCCTGCGAAGTTCGGTGCGCATCACAGTGGCGACTTCGCTAAGGACTATAAGATTTTGCTCTAAAAGTACCTTTGGTTAATTTAATATAAATGGATTTAGAGATTAAAATATTTTATCTCTTTTTGAAAAACTGCATTGCATTCATGTTAGGACCTTAGAATTAAGTTATGCGTCCTTCTATTAACCTCGGTGCAATCCTAAAGCATGACCTTACATTCACTTAATGTAGGGAAGTGTTAGAGAGGACTACCAACCCAAGCCTCATACCTTTTGGTATATCAAATGGTGACTTGATCAGTCATTATACTTGTGATGAACTAGACCCATTGGTAGGAACTATGCTTGGATAGCGCTAAAGTTGTATTACCATACTAAAATCCCATGTAATGGTATATACGCTTCCACTAGGAGGCATGCATCATAATACCTTTCTTGTGATATGGGCCCTTATGTATTGAATAAAGCCTAATAAATTTAAATGTCAGCTCATTAAATGTTTTTATCCCTTGGTGGGTGTATTTCACTTTATTTAGATTATTTAAATATATAATTACCAAAATCCATTCGTGTGTGCTTTAAATAAATAACACTTTTGCCGTCGATTTTCTACCGTGCACCATACATGTTCATCGGGTTCCTTGTTAGCCCATGAGCTAATCCTGTCTAAGAAAGAGATCGTACGACCTCCTGTATGGGAGCAATATGGTTGGAAGTATTTCTTTCCTTTCTTTTGCATGTGGTTGTCCATGCTGCATATATATATATATATATATATATATATATATATATATATATATATATATATATATATATATATATATATATATATATATATATATATATATATATATATATATATATATATATATATATATATATATATATATATATGCATTTCTAATTAATTGTAAATTAACAATAATAACTAACAAAACATGCATATTTTGTGTATATAGGTTTTACCTGATGTATGTGCATCTCACCTTATGTATAATTTTTACTTGCATAAATCGCGACCTAAAATGTAAACAACAACTTAAACATGTAAATCTTGTATGCATAATTTTAGGCTACCTAAAATATGCATGTGTATACATTTCATTTTTTGTACAAACAAAAATAATAATATGATAATGTAAAACACGTGCATTCTATGTGTAAGTTCTTGTTACCATGAAAATGTGTATGTTTCATTTTATGTGCCATAAAATGCACATTTGGCATTAGCTCGCACGTCTTGCTTTGTGTATAGGATTCTTCTATGCATCATATGCATGTTATGCTTATGCATCACTTGTATATTACTCATCATTGTGTTTCATGCTAATATTTGAGTCACACATTATATGCGTGCCATTCATGTGTATTACTCTCATGCATCAGCATGTAATATATTCACCAGGCATTATGTATATAAGACATTTATATGTCATATATGACACTTATGTCATGTGCCATTAATGAAATGAATCATAATATACATAAATAGTTTCCTATTAAAAATGTGCACTATAGGCTCAAGGACCAAGGAAAACCAACCTTTAAATTCTCTAATTGAGGTAACATGTAATGCCTTAAAACTTAAAACTCCCCATAAGATACATTGATGTTGAGAATGAGTCAATTGGAATCAATAAAGATTGAGTCAATGAGAAGAAATAGGAGATTTAGGGTTTTTTATATTTAAATTTGAGTTTGATTTTATTATTTCGTATTCATATTTTTAGGAATATTTTTTATTATGTTTATTAAAAATTCTACTATAAATATGTAAGTTTTATGAATAAATGAAATGTGAGAGGAATTTTTTGAGTTCCAAAACTCTATATTTTTATATCTCTCTCTTACATAAAAAAAAACCAACAAAGTAGTATCAGAGCCTTTTTTCTTGAGAATTAAAAAAATACACACACAAAAATCTACACATGGAGGGTCAAACAAATTTTTTACAAATACAACAGCAAAAATTTAATGGAACAAATTTTCAAACTTGGGCAGTACAAATGATAATCCATTTTGAAGCTCTTGTAAAATAAGATTTTGAAGTTCCTCCATGAGGATCCAAACCAACAGCAGCTCAAATCAAAATGCACAAAGAAAGAAAGGCAAAAAAAGCTAGAGCCAAAGCATGCCTATACTCAACCGTATCACCTTCAATTCTTCCCAAAATTATACAACTTGAGTCCGCTATAAAAATTTGCATCTACAATAAAAGTGTTGGTGGAGACCAAATATCAAATACAACAAATGTGGCCAAATGAGAGGGTATGCAAAAATAAATAAGAAAATGAAGCCAAAATTGCAGTGAATGAAAAACAGGAAGAAGATTACTTATTTTAAAAAACAAAGCATGTGAAATGAAAAATACATACATACATTAATATATATATGTGTGTGTGTGTGTGTGTGTGTGTGTATATACACAAATATACACATACATACATACATACATACATACATACATACATACATACATACATACATACATACATATATATATGTGTGTGTGTGTGTGTGTGTGTGAGTGTATACACACACACATATATACATACATATATATACATACACACACACACACACACAGATATATATATATATATATATATATATATATATATATATATATATATATATATATGTACATACATATACATATTCATATACATACATATACATATATATGTGTGTGTGTGTACATACATACCATACAACAATAAAAAAATGTCATGCCCATATTCCTACAATCATAAACCATCTCCCATGTTTATACCCCATAACCAAAAAATAAAATAAAACATATATGCATTTCAAGTTATGTCTTTTGCAGCAATTGACTAAGGAAGAGTATTGAGAATGAGTCAATTGGAATCAATAAAAATTAAGTCAAAGTATAAGAAATAGGAGAGTTAGAATTTTTTATATTTAAATTTGAGTTTGATTTTATTTTTTCATACCCATATTTTTAGGAATATTTTTTATTATATTTGTCAGAAATTCTACTATAAATATGTAAGTTTTATGAATAAATGAAATGTGAGAGGAAGTTTTTGAGTTTCAAAGTTATATATTTCTCTTCTACATCAATAAATAAATAAATAAATAAGCCAACAATTGAAACAAAATGAAAGTTTTTGTTTTAAAATTCTATAAGCACCTTTATTTGTATCTTCTATGAATTAGAATGATATATGCAAATAACAAAAAAAAAATTATGTGCCATTATTTTAAGGAAAATGAAAATAAGAGTTCTTACAAAACAAAATAAAGCTATTATCATGGAATTTTGGAAAATTGATTAGCAAAATTAATAATTTTAAGGTTATTATGGATTTTAAAGATGAGGATTATAATCTAATCAACAAATATGTTCATTAACTAATTTTAGGAAAGAGAAAATAAAATTGTATGTTAAAAAATATTAAATATAATTAAAAGAAAAGGGCAAATAAAAAAAATTACTCTCTCTCCATTTTCTTTTATCTGTCACTTTTGAGTAAAATTCAAATTTTATTTATCTGTCATTTTTAAACTTTCAATATAATTTAATTTGTTTTTCTAATTTATTTTTCTTTTCTAATCAAATTATACCCAATTAGATTTGATAATTTAGTATTAATCATATAATTTAATATTAAATATAAGTTTATTTATTATTTTTTAATTTTAGTAAAAATAATTAAAATGACAGATAAAAAAAATTGAGGAAGATATTTACAAATTAGCAATCGATTAGCGCTAAGCTGATAATTGATAGCTAATTTCCGACTCAAAATAATCTATTATTATTTTTTGGGAAAAGGGGCAAATTTGCCACTCAAATTTTTGAAGTAGTTCAAATATGTAACTCAAGTATTTTTTTTTCTTAAAAAAATGTCATTATTGTTATAAAATGAGTTCAATTTTGCCACTATAATTCACGTCAGCAGAAGAAAATATGAGTTGGCAACAAATTAATCGACATATCAATAAAAAATGGACACATGACATTAAAATTAACCAAATTCAAATTAAACCAATCGGAATTAAAACCTTAAACCCAAATTAAAATAAAATAAACTAGTTTCTTTTTACTAATATTGTTTAAATTTTCACGGATCAATTACTTGGCAGTGCCAGTTTATTTCTTCTTTTATTTTTAGTCAAATCCAGTTTGATTTTCTTTTCTTTGCTTTGGATTGGGATTATAATCTCACAATTTTGAAAAGAAGTACATTACTTCTACAACAAATATCATTAGTATTATATATTTATAGATTGATTTCAGACTTTTCAGTGAAAAAAAAATTACAGACGCATAGCAATTGATTTGATTGCTTTTTGTTTTTTTTGTGATCTTTACCTATGAAGATTAAGTGTTATCTTTCCAGTAAATTGGCATTTTCCCCATAAGATTAATTTGCATTAAGATAAAAATTTGAGTTTATTTAATTTTTTTTATATGAGTTTTTGCCAACAAATCACAAATCCTGAGAATGGCCATGGATAAATTGGAGGGGTTTGGTTAAGTTGTTTTAATTGGGTTTAAAGTTTTAATTAGATTGGTTAATTTGTTTTAATTTGGGTTTAAGGTTTTGATTCGGGTTGATTTAATTTGGGTTTGATTAATTTTAATGTTATATTCATGTTTTTTTGTTGATGTGTCGATTAATTTGTTGCCAACTCGTATTTTTTTCTGCTAAAATGAACTATAGTTGCAAAATTGAACCCATTCTATAACAATAATGACATTTTTTTAAGGAAAAAAAATACTTGAATGGCATATTTGAACCACTTCAAAAACTTGAGTGGCAAATTTACCGCTTTTCCCTTATTTTTTTTTTTGTTAAAAAATATTAATGACCAATAGCAAAGGATAGTGACCAAGTATTTCGTAGCTGAAAATTCAAAGATTGAATTTAAATAGAATTACTAACCGGATTTTTTTGACTTTGGTAACCGACCCGTATTTCATTTGCTACTGTCGTAGCGACAAGGGTTTTAATAACCGATAGGAATTGATCATTAAGAAATAAAAATTGTTCGCTTAGTGACAAAATTTAACCTTTAGCTATTTATTCCATCGATCACTATTTTTTTTTGTGAGGTGTTTAATTGATGAAAATTAAAATTAAAAATTACATTAATTGAAAAGAAAAAGGTGGAAAATTTTTAAGAATTGATAAAAGCCAATACTTAAATATTAGGAGTCTCTATTCAAAGAAGGTGCTAAGTTTTTTAGAGTTCAAGTTTATCTAGATATATAGATTTGCAATTAATTAATGTACTCAATTAAGTAAAACACAAAATCTGATTGTAATTGTTAATTAGATAGAGGTGGAGATTCGAAGGGTATTAGAGCCTATTGAATGTGTGGAGGTGTGAAAGATTAGAAGTAGTCCTAGAAAGGTTGATAATATTAGAGTTTGTGGTGGTTATCAAATGGCCAATTGCGATGGGATTTGGCTATATATGTGGCTTGACATCATGTATTATAGACATTATCTCAGCTTAGGAATAAAAATAAAATTAAATATTCAAGTTTTTGTGGGCAAAAAAAAAAAAAACCTAATCACAATTGCACTGAAATTGTTAAGATTAGACACAATTATTGGTGCAACTCCTAAGATGCTAATGACACGAAACGAACTCTTAACTTATTAAACCACTGCGCGTATTACGTGTTAGGAAAATTTTTGGATTATTCACTGCCACAGTCAACAGACACACATGTGATTGACGTGGAAAGTTTATTATCACATGTTTTTAAGTCTGTCCAATATTTTTATTTAGTGCAGTTTCAAATTGGAATCGATTCGATCGTTTTTTTTTTTTATTTGGTGCTTAAAATAAAAATGGAGTTATAGGTTCACGGATTTTAAAAATTAACCTTAATCTTTATTATCAAATAATTGATTTTTAATATATATGTATAACCCTAAAGAGAAAAGCAGCATTAATTTATATATTGTATCACTTGGAAACCACAATATTTTAGGTTAGAATTAAGGGAACAGCGACTGCATAAATTATTTGTTGAAAAAGTGGATTAATAGTTATGTCCTCACATGATTTCGATATTATTAATACTATTAACAAACTTAATTATTAATTAGTTTTCTTCTTTTGAGAATATAATTATTACTTGATAATTATCAAGCGAAACTTCAAACCGAGTTTCTTATTAAAGTAATAAGATTGAAATCTAAATAATTATTTGATAAAATAATATTTAACTGAATGCAATAAAAAAATGAAAATCATAGATACATATTTAATATTCACGACGTATTTAGAAAAATTAATAGCCTATTAAAGGTATGAAACTAACTACTCTCTCCATTTCATTTTACCGTGACAATTTTTTTATTCCATTTAATGTGATGATTTTTAAATTTATCCTCATATATATGCACAAAAAAAGATATAATTAATATAGTAGAATTATACAACTAAAAACAGTTGATAAAAGGATGTTTTGGTAAATTATAATGAACATTAATTAAATCTTATGTTAATTAATATTTTTTCCCCTGTGTAACTAGCTAACAGTTGTCGCATTGAGTGGAATAAAAGGAGAATTTATTATAAGGAAATGGGTTAAAAGTTAAAACGATAACGACTAACTGAAACGGTTAATAAAAAATATTTTATCCGTTTTTTTTATCAGTTATTTTTGTTATTTTTACTAAAATTAAAAAATAATAAATAGATTTAAATTTAGTATTAAATTACGTGATTAAGATTAAATTATCAAATCTGATTGGTTCTGATTTTATTGAAAAAAAAATAAATTGAAAAAATAAATTAAATTACATTGAAAATTTAAAAGTGACAGATAAATATAATTTGAATTTTATTCAAAAGTGACAGATAAAAAAGAACGGAGAAAGTATTAATCAATCAACGACAATGAAAGGGTATTAATTAATAAATTGCCATATGTGCTAACAACTTTTTTTCATTTTTCACAAAGCATGACTTTAATCAATTGATTAAATAGCCAAATTTTAAATCATTTGAACTATAAATGCTTTCCGACATGGGTGATGTATATCATGCATAGTGTTGTTAATTATAAAAGTGGAGACCTTTTTGCTTTTATTTGATAAAATAAGGAGCGAATTTTTTTTTTTTTATATCAAGTTCATTTCAATGGTAGATTTTTTACATATTCAAGCCCGATAATTATTAGAGATGAAATGAATATGTTAAATATCCCGTGCGAAGTTTTATATCAAGTTCATTTCAATTGTAAGTATTCACATATTCAAACACCATAATAATTAGAAATAAACAAGATAATAATTGTAAATTTTCTACGTCTAACATTGTCGTTATGTAGAGTAATTTATAAAGGACAAGTGGGTGATTAAGCGATTAATTCTTATCAGGTTTCTTTGGTTCCCTCCATGCCCCTTCAATAATAATGAGATAAAGAAATTTAAGTCTTTTAATCAACAGATACATATGAACAGAAAAATAGTGTCCCCATTGCCACAATTAGCAAAAGAGAATTTCGAAGTTAAAAGGAAAGGATATGAGATGAAAGATAACCATTCTAACTTGGCAACTTCTTTTGCCAATTTTAAACAAACACAAGCAAAGTCACAGAGGACACGTACACTCATTCATTACAACAAACAAACACCAAAGTTGTTGCTCAAGAAACAACCTACCGTTCATGAACTTAAAAACTATGAATAAAATACGAGTCGAATTCTCGATATGAAACATTTTTAAATACTTAAAAGAGAACATTTAATTGCCCTTAAAGATTTGCGCAACGGGAATCCGAAATAGTTGAAACAGTAAATTTCAGATGAGGATGGATTATAGATGGGAAAGCAGATGCTAGTTTTGGTTTTGTTGCTCTTGTTCCATTTCAAGTAATTCATCATCTGAGGCATCAAAATAAAGCTTCAACCGGCCGTCTTGTCTATTAGCTCGAAAGAAGTCATGGTTAGGGATCTTGATCTCCTCGACAGCATCTTCATTGCAAGAAGAATAATAAGTAAAAGGCTTACCTGACTTAAATAATTTCAAACAAGAAATTGGAGGAGGAAATAAAATCCCTTTTCTCATTGGTTTTGTAATATCCACCCACCCATTTTGTAAAGATAAATCCTTTTCTTTGTTCAGGTCAATGAGATCTTGTTCATCGGTAAATGTTGAAGAAAAGAGAGGTGAAAATGGTGGTGGCGGTTCAAGAAAATGATAGGAAGGAGTCTGATCAAGAGAAACTTTACCATCTTGGGTGGATTTGGAGGAATTTGCATGAACCCACGAGGAAGAAGAGGAGGAGGATCGAGAGTTCATCTTCAATGGAGTTTGAGGTGAATGGGAATTGGTAAGATTGCTAAAAGGAAGCATAGAGTTTCCATAGACTGAAATGGTTAGAAAAACCAAGAATAGGAACTCAAGTTTAAAGATGGCAAGGGTGCAGCATATCATATAATCCCACTGTCCATCTTCTATATTTTTTTCATGCAATTAAATCTCTTTCCCTTTTTCCAATCTCCACTGTCCTCTCACCACCTTTTTTTTTTTATTTTTCAATTTATTTTGTTATTGGTTACTTGGTCAAAGAATGGTTTGAAATTGTTTATGGTTTGTGGATGTGTTATATACGGAACTAAAAGTGGTAACTGTGACAGTAGAAGGCTGCAGCTCTTGAGACCAAAGTGGTCCATAAAGGTAAATAGCACTTCTTGTAAGTGTTAATTGTTACCCATATCTTGTTTATCAAACTGACTATTGACTACTATCTTGGCTTGTATGTAAATATTAACTTTGGGTTTGGTTTCCTCATATTTGTTGATAAGGTCTTGTTTGGATTTTCTGCAAAAAAAAAAATCTATAATAGCACAATGGAAAGTATTTAATGAGCTAATTGTTATTTTGGAGGAAATTCTTTTAAGGGTAGCTTTGGTCTCGGTAATCTCACTTTTGCAATTTTTTTGCTATTGCATTTTTATAAGTTCACATGAAAAGAAGAAATTTTGCTGGAGGCCTTTTAGAATGTATGGTCATTTTGCCATTAATATATCTCCTTTAAAATCTAATTCAGACTAATGCTTTTCTTCTTCCACGATTAACTTAATTGTAATGTATGTATATATATAATTCACTATGGGTTATTTTCTTCTCTATTTGTTCAAGCGATTTTTATTGTAAATTAAGAAAAACTGTTGGTTACACCCACATTGATGCAGTAAAAGAGTGCATGATGAAAAACTTGTAAAATGTCTTTGTATTCCTGCAGGTTAAGTTAATTTTGTCGATCTGCAATTGAAGGTATTTTATATTATCAGATTGGCAAGTAGTTGATTTTGCTTGCTTTCAAATGCGGCACTTCCTAAATTGCATCGAGAATATATATAGATTTACTCATTTAACTTTTTCAAATATGAAATTTATAAGTCTGTCCATACTGAAATTTTGTTCTGTTTTTATGGATGAACTGTTTAAAAAGGCATTTGGTTTAATTTTCTTTTTGAGGTAGTTGAATTTTTATGTTTTCATCATATAGTATATAATTTCTCACTTTACAAATATATGATAACTTTTAGTATATAATTAGTTAAGTTATATTAGTCAAATTTTGAATAATTAAGGTTTTAGTCAAGTTACTGGATTCCATCACTTGGATAATTCAACCAATGCTATATACTACTAGCAACAAAATATACATATATATATATATATATATATATTATGTTTGATTAATTCATATTTTAGGTTGATATTCGTCGAGATGGAAGTGGTCCAACTGAAATAATTGAATCAGAAATTTGTCAATAATGATGCATTTATTTCTTGTATTAATGTAACTTGATTAACTTTTAGTTATTTGTATGGAATTTTTTTGATTTTAAGTTATTAATTGTTAACATTTATAGTTGAATTGATTTATATTTAATTTTAGGATTATCAAGTTTTAAATTATATTAAATTTTAGATTCGTCAATAGCTAAAATTTATATTAATTTAATTTGTGATTGATTTTATATTTTTTTATTTATTAAATGTTATATTTTAATTATAATTAATTGTAAAATATTGTATTTTAAAATTTTAAAAAATATTTTTCGTAGAGGCCGGGACGGGGGAAATTCTCTCCCCATTATTCAATCGGGAAAGGGGGTGGGGATGAGCATGGGGAATCCCCGCCCCTAGCGGGCCAGTGGATGGTGGTGCATTTCCACCCCGTGATCATCCCTATTTACGGTAAAAATGGCAAAAAGGAGAGTTTTTATGGAATGAATTGCAAAATTAAAGTTATGGAAAATAGTACGCAGACATAAGTACCATTTATTGGAAATAGTTAAGCAATAATGCCACATGGAATATCATTCAAAGACAATAAGTACAGAGATAAAAAATTTGAAACAGCTAAACTTATATAAATATATGTCAAAAATCTATAATAGTACTAGAGATTGATCTCTCAGTAAGAAAGAAGAACTACTCACTCATTATATATAGTAAATGACATAAAGAGATTTAGAATTAAGAACATGCTACAACTTTTAATGAGAAGAAAAAATACAAAATCTAGAAATCACTATTAGTGGTTATGCCCTAAGCCAAACATTTACACCTTTATATAATGTCATATTTAATTTTATAAAATTGGATTTTTTTCATATTAATATATTGTTGGCATGTTACATTATAATTATGTTTATAAATAACAACCTAATGTTATTTTAACTATCACTAATCGTTTATCATTAAAGGAATAACGATGAATTAAGACTAGTATGAGTTTGATTGATAATCATAAGATAATTATATATGGTGATGATATAGGTTAATTGATGCATTATGTGTAAATGTTTTTGTGAAGTAAATATCTAGGTTTAGTTAAGTTTTTATATGAAACAGGGTGCCTTTTATGTGTTTTTACTGTAAGTGTGTATAGGGAGTAAAGGAGCTAAAACTAAAGAGAAATAGGCAAAAAAACAAATAAATGATGAAGATATGTTATGGGCACGATAGAGTCGCGAGCACGACAAAGCAAGGAAGAAGAGAGGAGAAGTCAAACCAGAAAAAAGTCAACATTTGAAGCTCTGTGTCTTGTCGCGAGCACGACAGGTGTCGCGGGCACAACAGAGAGAGACGTTGGGTAGTTATTTTTCAAAAGGCACTTCAAAGGGACACCACTCTTCACCAAATGATGTGTACTTCTAGAGGGGTACTTGAAGAGTTATGTTGCTTTGGAAGGATGCTTGAAGGATCATAATGCTTGACAAGGAAGTTATAAATATAAATGGTGGTTATGCAATTTAAATTTTACAGAGGCATGACTTTTCACCAAAGGTTGTGTACCTCTAGAAGGATGTTTGAAGAGATGCAATGTTTGGCAAAGAGTCTATAAATGCAATGAAGATAAAAGAGGAAAAGAAAAGAGTTAGGAAATAATTCTTCATGATAGATGAGAGATAGAGAGTGATTAATTTTATCTTTTGAAGGGAAGACAAAGATCAAAGAAGGAGAAGAAATCATTTATGAGTAAAAGGATTAAGAGATCATCTTTTTATTTATGTTTCAAATGTCTATTCTTCTTTGCAACTCTTTGAATGATGTCTTTTAGAATCTTGAACAACTTTATTAATATTTGCTTATTCTTATTATTACAAGTAATCTTTAGTGCAGAATTTCTTAATAGTATCATTTGCATTTAAATAATTGAATGTTCATTATAAGTAAAAATATAGATCGAGAGATTGATTCTTATTTGCATCTATTAGGAATTCATTATCAAAACTTCACTAGAGATATTAGGATGTTAAGATAGTTGTTATAGGTTGGTGTTTATTCTTAAAATTTGTAAGTATGACAGTCTAATTCATTAATGAGAGTTAAGGGTTAGAAGTTATATTTACATGTTTTAGGCATTCTATTTCAGTTCGAGAGAATGATTTAGAACCTTATTCCAACTTAGTTTGCATTATAAAGGTTGTCTTTCAATCAAAAGAATAATATCAAGTTTTATATCGTCAATTCTTACATCATTATTTGTATTTGTCTTTTTTTATCATCATTAACTTAGGATTAATTAATAGTTTAGTATAACATTATTAGTTTAATTTAACAATAAAATTAACGATTTATTGTAAACAAGATTAAAATCAAGGAGTAGTGTGTGATAACCAATCTAATCCTCGTGAAAACGATATCTTAAGTACTATAATCGGTGAACCGTGCGCTTGCGAATAACAGGTGATATAAATCAAACATGTAGGTACTTGTTAGAGAACAGGGTACTGGATAGACCCACTATAAGATACCACATGGGTTAATGTCATTAGTGATTTCATAATAGTTATGCTATCGATCCTTAAACCTGAGATTATCATAGTATCCTACATGAGGAACATTATGTTTTAACATAATCAACTATTATCTTTAATCGGATAATCATAAAAGGTTATGAGTGGACATGATGAGAATCATGCAGAAGATAGTGAATAACCAGGATGAAAAGTGTGCCTCTCTTATGAGAGAGATATCTATTAGGTCCCTCGATAAGTAGGACTGAAAAATGCATGGTTTTACTCAAATGAATTGATAGAGCGATCAATATCAGTTGATATTATCAGTTTACTTAGTGATCGAGAAATTATATGTTTTAACTATATAAGTTTGACATGGACCATGACTTATATTTAAACAAGATATTGTATGACAAAAGGATTATGACATGTTATATTGATTAGGTTAAAATCGAATTATCGATATTCATATTATTTGGGTAGTCATAATTTCTTGCTAGAGGCCGCTTATGATTTATGGGCTCATAATGGGATTGAAGCCCAATGCCAACATAATATGAACCTATTTGGTCGCACACATAGAATGTGATGAACAGACTAAGGGTTTATATGGGTGCTTTGAATTTTAATTTGTGACAAAATAAAATTTGAGAAAAAAAAAATTTTAAGGATGAAATTATAATTCCTATTATTTACATAAGAAATAAAGCATTTCTTATTTTAATAAGATATGTGCTCGAATTTTCCCTCTCCTATATTAAGGTTAAGATACCTTATATATATAGTGATATATAAGTATTTTAAAATAACCCTAAGTGGCACATAGAAAAGTAAGCCGTCATTTTTCAAGAGGAGAGATTTTTCATTTTTTTGCAACTTTGAGAAAGAAATAGAAACTTAAACCTTAGTTGCCAAGAAAAGGAGCTAGCACCTCGAGTGATTTTGATCATCACATTCAAAGTGTGGATACCGGTAGAGGGTGTTCGTTTCTATTGAGGTAGCACCTAAGAAGTTGATTTTTGTACTTCAAGAGGTTGGTAATCGTTTGTCTTCCTCTTTCCTAAATCAATTGGATCACATGGATCCTAATGAGTTTCTTATTTTGCTGCAATTTTATTTTATTTACTCTGTCAAAACCCAACATTACTTCTTCTCCCTTGAGTTTTTCCAAATTGATGAACAAATATCTTAAACTAACTAAAAACTAAATCCAAATCTAAAACATATTTTTGGTGTTTCTGATTGTGGAAAATGTTTTCCTAAAACAACTTTCTTATTTTACTCTTAAAAAACCCTAAAAACCTAAAGAGAGCTACAAAGAATACAAAAGAACTTTTAAAAACTCCTTCAAATAAAGAAAAATGTATTTAAAAATAGATTTTGCATGTCCACTCAATCGTGCCACTTTTACCACACAACTATGTGGTCCTCTAAACAACTTGGCTTGATTTCATTACTTGTAAAAATATGACTTTGATTAGGAAGAGGGCCGGGCCACACGGCTGTGCCATGTGTATGTACACAGTCATGTCCTCTTCCCACATTGGCCTTCAATTCTAAAAATGTGTCCCTTCTTCAGGTGCTAGTCAAGTGCCTACACGTCTATGTGCATGAAAGACCATATAGTTATGCCATATTTTGAATTTCAAAAAGTTGAATTTTCTTTTGCTTTTAAGCTCCAATTCCAAAAAAGTTCCAAAAACCTAAAACCACTTGAAAAACATTAACATAATGAAAATAGTACTAAATATTAAAATAAATACAAACTAATGAGAATTAACCTTAAACTAAGACCAAACACAGACAAAATAAGTTAAGATTACCCCTAAACCATCAAAATAATTGCATAATGTCAATTCCCAAATACCCAATTTTTATTGTTAAGACCTTGAATCATTTAGGGATCGATGATTCCTTCGGATGGGCTTTTAATCCCCGGAGTACGTGGAGATCCCCATTAAAAATATGTTTTAAAAGACTCTTTTATTTGGATTCTATGTTGAGTGTTCTTTAAATTGTTCTTCAATTGAACATTTTATTTTATTTTTATCTGGTTTTGATATTGTTGATATTGTGTATTGATTCAAATAGAATTCTATAAGGCTGGACTATAGGGTATGAGTTCGAATTTTTGAATATTTCAATTCTTAAGAACATAAAAATGCAGTATAAGAAAATTTTATATTTATGATAATGTTTGAAGAAAAAACATCTAAGAAAATTTACAGTATGATTAGTAAAACAAATTATAATTGATTTTCTAACATGAAACTATATTTTTTTCCTTTAACTTATATAATATTATCTCCATCTCATAACATTTGTCATTTAAGGTTTATACATCCAAACCAATAAAACTAATTAATAACTTTATTTTTAATAAATTTGCAATAAAATCACAAAAATATCCTTATTTAATTTAGTGTTAACCACTTAATTAAAAAGAGAGATCATGAGTGGGATGGAGAGAATCTAGAAAATTGAAAAAAAAATACTTAATGAGGGTAAATTTGGAAGAAATATATTGTGAGAAAGAGATAGTATATATTTATCAAGTGATAGTTGTGAATTATAACTATATTATTAGTATGTTTTTAGGTGTTTAAGTTGATTAATTTAGTGTTAATTTGGTATTTAATTTTATAAGTTATAATTTATGAGGACTTAATTGCAATTTGATATTTTTAGGTTCTAAATTGAAGTAAAAAGGAAGTTATGTGGAGAAAGGGAAGATTTTGGTGTAATTTGGGAAAATTGAAGAAATTGAAGTAAAAAGGAAGTTTTCCTTCAAGTGGAGTACAAACGCAAAGTACTCTCTCGAGTATGCAAAACACTCACCCGAGTGTTTAAGCCCTCTACAGAGTATTTGCATAAGGAGTAAGGGAATTAAAAACACTCTTTTGAGTGTTTCAAGTACTCACCCAAGTGGAGCTGTTCTAAACTCGATAAAACTCTTTTTCAATCTATTTTAGGAAGTTACAAGGCATCAAATGTCTTCTTTTGACAGTATTTAATCAACTTAAACACCAAAATTGAAGAGAGACCTAGAGTAGAGTTTAGAGTTCAAAAAATTTCTTTAGTTTTAGCCCTAGTTTTCTTTAGTTTTAGCCCTAGTTTTCTTTAGTTAATTGTACAGTAGTTTTAGATGAGTTTTCTTATTTTTTTAGTTTTCAATTCTCTTAAAGATTTAAGCTTTTTACTGCCTGTTCTAAGAAGTCATCAAAAGCAAGTTTGAAGCTATATGAGTATTGTATCTCTTTATTTTAATTTTCTTTCGTTTTAATCATGTTTGATAAGTAATTCCTTACTTTTGTTGTGGAAAACTTGAACCCTCATACTTTTACTATAAAGACTCGAGTTTGAGCTTAATTTTAATGCAAGTATGTTACTTCTTAATTCCTATGTTAAACCTTATCTTTGGTTATGGTTGAATTGATGTTTAATGTTTCGAATAGATGGTTGAATGCTAATTTAGACTTTGATCAATGATATGCATGTTCTTAGCTTATTTTTATTATGTCAATGTATTGTTGCATTCTGAAAATAAGGCAATGATTTATTATTCATGAGTTTATTTAAAGTTAAGAATGTTGGATTGAGAATGTGCTAGAGTTAGATCTCTCGAGAGAAGGTCTAACGAAGGTTTAAGAGTCTAAAATCGAATCTTTATGCTAGGTATTAGAGTGTTCCTAAATAGAGGATTTAATACTTAGAATGATATTCTGAATAAGATATCTATTTTTATTTGCCCATTTTTCATAATTACTTGTGTTTCTTTTGGTTTGAGTCTTTATCAATAGAAGTTAGGATGGATAGTTTCTTTAACATAAGTGTTTTAGTTATTCCTCTGTATTCAATTTATGTTATTCTAGACTTAGTTTTACTTTTGTTTAATTCTTACTTTGGCTTAGTTCTTGGTTTTAATTCAAAAGCTTGGAAAATAATCCCAAATTAATCCAACTCAATTATAGACATTATACTCAGCAATCCATGTTCTTTTGGGTTCGATATTTAGGGTCTTAATCTTATTTTTCTATATTACTAGCCAATATAATATACTTGCTGGACACCGGTCATCAAGTTATGTAAATATTCTTCAAGTTTATTCAAAATATATCTTACTTAAAAAAGCATGGAAAAATGCATCTCTAAATCTTTGAACATTCACTTTTTCGTTTTTAGTTCCCTTTATAAAAATAATCTCACATTGAATCCCTTAATTAGGACTGTTCAGTTTTTCAGTTGAACTGACCAACCCAATCGAATCAAACCGACTAAACCAAAAATATATGGTTTAGACTATTTTGAAGTCGGATTGGATCGTATTTGTAATTTGGACATCAAAAAAGGTTGAGTTATAGGATAATAAGTCACGTTATTCATTATCTTGATCACCCAAACTTTCTTATCCCATTTCTCAAATGATGGATGCATAAAAACCTAATTGCAATTGCACTATTCTTAATCGACCGATGCCATTGATGAAAGAGGAAGCAGAAGAGGTAGTAAAGGATATTTAGAGTAGTCTCTCTTTGTTCAGAGCTATCTCATGTGAAATTTGAGTTATCTCACCGATGGAAGAATTGAGCTACCCTCTCTGTTGTGAGCATAATTTTACCTTGCCATCTTGTTGCCACTAAACAAAGCTATCACTAGTGGCATATGCTCTCTTTCATCATGGAATGTAAGTTTTGAGCTCATATCATGAGAGCAATTATCACTTATCTCTTTGTTTCAATTGCTTCAATTTCAAAGCATTGTGTTCTCTCCTTTTATTTGTTTTGTTTCTCCATTTATTTATTTTACAACCATTTTTTCTATTTTTTTTATGAACGTTAATTTTTTTTTGTCTTTCCAAAATATGTATTGGATTTGGAATCGCTTTTAATATTTTCATTCATAACTTATATGGTATTCATTTTTTTATTTGTTCTGATTTTTCTTTTTAGGTTCAATTGGAAACATGGGTTGAATTTTGCCTTTGCAACATTTAATCAAAATTATAATCCATCTCATTGTAACCTTGAAATGATTGCATATATACTTGCATTTGAGAGTCATCCTATATAAGTAATATATAGAAGCATTAGCACATAAAAATTAATATATTTTGATATGTTGATTATATATATATATATATATATATATATATATATACTATTAGTCTTTTTTCAAAAATAAATAAATAAAATAAAATTGAACAACTTAAAACTTCTTAAACCATGAATATTTGTTTAAAAAACAATCAATGATATCCATATGTTTTTTATACTTGTTTGTTCTTTTGCTTTTTTAGGTAAAAAAAAATTAGTTTTTCAAAGTATTTTACATTGATAACAACAAAATATATTAATAGCTTTTCATTAAGATTGAATTTATTTCTCTAACTTTAATACTTAAATTTTGAAATCTACTTTATTTTTTTTCAATATGATACAATAGCTATCTTTATCTTGATCTTTGTAAGTTGATATATCTAATTCTAATTGCATTAAAATTTAATGTTATTCTTGTGGTTGAGAAACATAAATAGAAATTTGTGTATGTAAAACCTATGTGTGTGTGTGTGTGTGTGTGTATATATATATATATATATATATATATATATATATATATATATATATATATATATATATATATATATATATATATATATATATATATATATATATATATATATATATATATATATATATATATATATATATATATATATTAATTTAGACTAAGACAATACCAAATTAGTGTTATTTTGTGATAAAATAATTTGAGAAAATTTCTCACTTGAGGATTTTGAAACGATTTTGTTACAGGAATCCTCCTATGGGGTTTTTGAAATAACAATTTTGGTGCAAGATTCCCTTTGCGAGGGTAAAGAATTTTGAGAAGTAGTTTTTAAAGAAGAATATTTTTTTTCTATTTTGGAATTAGAGAGAATTGACTTACTAGTATAGGCTTTCTTAGCATCAAGTTTTGCCTGCAATTTCCTGAAGGCATTATTCTTCTATGCGGAGAGATTTTCCAAGGTTTTCTCTCTCCATGGCTTTTTAGAAGAAGAATTCTAGCTTCGATTGTTTTTTTATGGATTCGATCCCTTCTTAGACTCGACTTGTAATGCTTTAAAATTCTATTTGGTATGAATAGTATTTTTTGACTATGAACAATAGCATTAAAATTGTATTTGGGTTGATTATATTAGAATTAATACAATATATTTCGTAAGAACTCAGGAGTTGAAAGTGCTTGAGCTAGAGAAATTTTCAGGATGGATAACCTATCGAGAAGTTGGTGCTCAACCATTAGAATAGATAGTGTAAATTAAATGGAGTCCATTGGTATAATTTGAGGAGAAATTAAGTTCAGATAAGTCTTCAAAATAGACAATGAAGAATTCTCCTAGATTATTAGTAGGGTTGACCACAAGTTTGACCAAGCCTAAAAATATTCCACAGAACTCCAAAAATTATTATGATTGCATAAAATTATTAGAAATAGTCAAAATGCATTATTGGAAGTGAAAAATAATTTTTTTGATGGCTTTGAATTTTTGGGCTCCGGAATTGGAAATATATCGAAATGATATTAAAATAACTTGAAATCTTAAAAACAATTTAGCAAATATATTTTTACACTCTAAAAATTTTTAGAGATTTCAGTTGAGAGGAACATTGAAATCTAAAGAGGGGCAAAAAGTTTTGCTTTCGGAATTGGAAATATATCGAAATGATATTAAAATAACCTGAAATCTTAGAAACAATTTAGCAAATATATTTTTACACTCTAAAAATTTTTAGAGATTTCAGTTGAGAGGAACATTGAAATCTAAAAAGGGGCAAAAAATATAGTTTTCGAACTAGTCGAAAATATTTGGTGCCCTGAAACCTATCTAAATGAACCCTGATTAATCTAAAATTTTAAATTCATTTTAATTATAATATTTTAGAATTTTTGAAATAATTTTTATGGAAAATAAAATAAGGATGGATGAGCTAATGATAAGTTGACAAGTGGCATAATTATGTCTATATAAATTGATTTGATTTGTTCACCCTTTAAACCACTGATTTTGGATCTGATTTTTAGGTAGAATATTCACCCAAAATCTAAAAGATTTTGGAAAAAATTAGACTAAAAATCAGCTCTCTCTCCCCTCCAAAAATATAACCCAAGAACTTAGTGAAATTCCACCATTTTTCTCCCTTCCACCATTTCTTTTCTTCCTCTTTCTAATTTCCATCATAACTCAAGCTCAAATTTGATCTAAATACTCTAGAAATCATCCTCTTCAACATAGCAACAAGATTAAAGCAAAATGAAGCTTGAAAAATGTGGAATTTTGGTGAGAGAAAGTTGACCTAAATAGAAGAATTTCAAGGTGAGGAAAAGAGTTAGGGAAGAAAAGGCAAGGAAAAGGAATAATAAGTGATTTCAAGCTATTTTGAGGTTATTGGATGCAAATCTACACATAATTTCATTTGTTTTCCTTGAATTTTGCCCAAACTTACATTATGTAACTATGGATTCTTAGGTAAGATTATGAAATAATTTGAGATAAACTAATAAAATTATGAATTAACATGTAATAAATAAGAATTAGTGAAGAAAACAACCAAAAAGTGGATGACTCTAAGATTGTTGAATGGTACATTTAGGGTTACTATGTGATATTTAAGTAATTAATAGAAGTTTAAGCATAAAATGGACATTATGATGATAAAAATCCTCATATGTGTAACTAAAACCCAAAATTACATGTTTACATAATGTGGATAAATTGAACATAATGGTGTTCATTTATGTATTAAATAGTTATAGGCATAATTTCAATGTGTACTTTTACATAAAGATTTAAAATGATTAAAGAAACATATGAGACATGATAATGTATGAAAAATTATGGTGTATGCCTATGATCATGTCATGGCCGAATAGCGAACTTAAGAATATTAAGTGATACTTTGTGTTTAATTGAATGTTTGATATAAAATGAACATTAGAATAATGAATAAATACAATGTGCACGATTAGAACATCAATTTACATTTGAACATAATGGAGACCAAGTTGACATAATGATGTACATCTGTGTATTAAATAGATATTGGTAGAATTTAAATGTGTACTACTATATGGAAGTATAAAATGATCATAGGAAAATGTAAAGCATAAAAATGTATGAGAAACCATAATGTGTATGTGAGAAACCATTATGGCCGAATGATGTATCATGTGGAAATGGCATATTTCAACCATATTTGGATGATATTACACATGTATATCATGAATGTATGATTGATGAATGCAAATGAATAGAAATCACCCAAATGTATGTGTCATATAATGTGAAATTTATGTCAAATTATGTGAAAGGTATAAACGAGATTATTAATTCATTTATTTATAGTATACAGTGAGTAACACAGGATTTTAGAATGTAATGGCTAGCCATAAGACAAATACCGCGGTAGGATAACGAGTTGATTTAGATTGATGCATATATTAGATTCATAGTTGAGGAGTTTATCGCCTCAAGTGATCCCTCAACACACATTAAATGTATAGTTGAGGAGTTTGTCACCTTAAGTGATCCCTCAACACACATTAAATTCACAATTAAGGATTTGATCATCCCAAGTGATCCTTTAACACAATTGAAGACATTTGATCACACTAAGTGGTCAACTCCATATATCTAGAGTAGTAAGATCATGCCAAGTGGTCTCTTCAGCCTGTTTAGGACCATTAAAATTCTCATCCCACATATCTGGTTCGAGAGTTTCCACTGAGCACTACTAGGGGAAAAAACGTAATTATATAAGAAAATAAGAACTAAATGGAAAATAATTCATAAAGAAATGTCAAATGTGTATTAAAATAGTGAATAAAGTGAAAATGTAGTTAAGCGAGTAGAAAGTAGCAAAAATGTAATTACACAAGAAATTAGGGATAAAAATGTAAATTTATGTTAATAAATTGATTAATAGAGTTAAAATAGTCAAAAAGGTAATTTGCCAATGCATAAGGAAATATAAGGACTAAACTATAAATTTTGGATTTAGAGATGAACATATTTTAAAAGGAAGTAAAAAGGACAAAATTAGTGTGAAAATAGCTTAAAATATGCTAAAGTGGAAATTTAGGGACTAAATTGTAATTCACCATCTTAATTGAAAAATTGGTGAGAAAAAGATAAATATAAGTAATTAATGGTAAGGACCAAAGGGTAATTTAAGAAATTTAAAGTATAATTATAAGTGAAGAAATAATAAATTTTAATTAAAGGCAAAATGGTAATTTTGTGAAATATTATTTGTGTGAATGAAATTTTGTATAGTGTATCCACCACTAAGCAACTTTGTTGCTTAGCATGTGGTTTGTTTGACTGCGTACAGGGGATAGGTAACCGAGGATGAGGAGGAGAAGCAAATCAAATGGCATGTACATGTGTGACTTAGATAAATGTGTAGGACTTATAGGTTTAATGCATTAACCATTTTGGATTACGTAATATAATATGTAATGAATGTTGAACATATATTTAGAAATGTTAACATGATACTTGAAATATGGTTATGTGATATATATATATATATATATATATATATATATATATATATATATATATATATAAGTGCCTGTGTTGTTGTTGGAGTATTAGAGGTGGAGGTTGAACATTGGGAGTGTGATTTTGATACTTGCAGGTTTGGATAGCATTATTTTATAGCTATTATAATGCCTAAATTTTTACAAAATGGATAGTAACAATATGAAACTAAACCAAACCCAAAATTGGATGCCATATTTAGAGTGCATAATTCCAAACACGTAACAATATCAATAGTAGTACACCGATGTTTAGAGCCATGTTTGGACTTAGGGTGTCATGTGACTACATTGAATTTTTTGTTTTTACTTCTTCCTCAACTGCTTCAGCCTAAGATTTGATTAGGACCGCAAATGAAAAAAGCACAAGTTTTGAATTTTGATCTTCTTAGTCCTTGCCGACCACTTTCTCTTTTCCCTTTGATTTTCATGGCATTTTTTTAGGTTCACTTAGGACTTGTTTTGGAAGAACTCTTTCGTGAGAAAATCTGAGATTGATTTTTTATCTCCTTTAATAAATTCAATTTGAAAATCGAAAAATACTATAGATGGCTTGCCATTTGGTAAAAATCTTTGATGTAATATTTTAAACATCTTTTTGCAAAACTTCTTTTATTGATTTACAATCAATGCGAAGAAAAAAATTTTGATTGATTAAATCACTTTGAAACTTTGTAATGCATATGACAATTGAAAGGATTTCTTTTTTAGTTGTGGAATAATTTTTATGACAATCATTCCAATGTGCAAATTAAATTGGACAATGCATTCTCTATCATTGATCTTTTGTTTTAAGATGCCTCTATACCCTATATCTAATGCATCCATTTCAACTATTTTAGGTGTTAAAGGGTCTGTTAAATGTAGGAATGGGATTTCTTTGACTTGTTTTTTTATTTGTTTGACAATCCTAGTTTGTTCATTAGACCATGCAACTGGGTTTTTCTTTAACCTATCATACAGAGGTTTTACTAGATGGTTGACGTTTGGAAAAAAATCTAAGACATAATTTAGACTCCTTAAGAATCTTTGAAGTTGTGTTTTGTCTAAAATTTTGTTAGCAAATGCTAAAGATCTCTATATGGGTGTAATTATTCCTTTGAAAATATAATGACCTAAGAAACAAATTTTAGTCTGGAAAATAGAGATTTTTTTTGAAACAACTAAACCATTCTTCTTTGCAATGTGGAAAAATATTTTAAGGTTTTTAAAATATTTTTCAATTGATTTTGTGAAGATAAGAACATCATCAATATAAACAACACAGAATTTGAAAATGGGTTAAAAATCTTATTCGTTATTTTTTTGAAATTCTAAAGGAGCATTTTTTAAACCAAATGGCATCACTATACACTCAAATTTCCCAAAAGGATTAGTAAAGGCCATTTTGTAATGATCTTTTGCACCAATCTGTATCTGCCAAAATCTTGAATTTAAATCAGACTTTGAAAATAAAAATGCAGAAGGAAGTTTTTGCAAAAGATCTTTTTTGTTTGGAATCGGATACCGAATCCACTTTAAAGCTTTATTTAAAGGTTTGTAACTCGGTCTTCCTTTTTCTATTTCTAAATTTTTGTTGACATAAAAACCTACACAACTCCAAAGAGACCGGGATTTTGTAATTAGACCTTTTGATTCTAAATCTTGAATCTCTTTTCTACAGTGTTATTTGAGTTCTCAATTCATTTGAATTGGTCTTGCTTTTGTTGCAATTTGTTTTTTTCTAAAAAATCATTTTCATATGGCAAATCTACCATATGTTTTCTATTTCAAAAAGCATTTGGCAAATCTGAACAAATTTCTGCATCAATTAATTTTTGAAATCAATTTTTTTATTTTACCAAATAATTTAATAATTGTTTTTGAATTTTGAAAAATGAAACATCTTGCTTTAGAAAATTTAGATGTTTTTGTTTTCTTTAAATTATACAATTCAATTCAATTTTGTAAATAGAAAAAGCTTTCGAAAGGTTTAAATTTCTTATTTTGGGCTTTTCAATGAAAGGGAAAGCAATTTTGATTCCTTTAGTTTTGAAAAAAAATATTATCATAGTTGATAGAATAAGGAGTTATCATATTGATAAATGGAGTCCTTAAGATGACACTATGATTTATATTTTCTAGCAAAACAAAAGAAGTTTTAATTGAAATGTTTCCATTTTTTATAGAAGCTTCAATTTTACTTTTTATAATCATTTTTGAGTTATTAGCTGTTGTGAGCTTTTCATTCTTTTCTTCAAAAATTTTTTTTGGAACAATACAGTTTTTAAACAATTTAAATCTGTACCTGTATCAAAAAAAGAAATTATTTCAATTTTGTATCTTCTGAAAAAACAGGTGTAATTTTGATCAAATATTTTTTGTTGTGACTGTTCTTAAAACAAACAAGAAATCATCTAGAATTATTTCTAAGTTTTCAATTTTGCTTTCTAATTTTTGTGTTTTATTTTCCTCTTCGGCTTCCTCCTCCCCCATACTAAAATTGTGTTCTCCAATTTGTGAGATAATTGTTTAAAGAAGTTTTGAATTAGATTCTTTTTTTAAAGAGTTTTTAAATCTACTTTTATCGTTCTAATTTCTTCTTGAAGCGATTAGACAATAATAAGAGGTTTTGTCTTTGTTTTTGTGACTAAGATTTTTGTTAAATCGTAGGTATTGTTTTTAATTAAAGATGAAGATGAAGGAGTCGAATTTTTAGTGGGTTTTGTTTCAAAATATTTTAAAAGTTTTTCTATAATATCCTTTTAAAGTTTTGAATCTTCCACTTGTTTAACAATATCAAGAATCAATTCTTGATCTTTCGTTAAAATAATAACAGATTTTTTTAAATTCTAAATTAGTACCCAACTCACTACTAGAGGAATAAGGTTCATCATTTTCCGATGTTCCTATTTAAGTTTCACTTTCTAATGTTTCAATTAAAAGTGTTGAAATATTTTAAATAATTTCATCTTCAACCTGCAACTTATGAAATTTTTTGTTAAGTTTGCAGTATTTTGAAATATGTTTGGGCTTGCTACATTTGTAACAAGTAACTAATTTTGGGTTTTAAGGTTTGAAAGATTTTCTAAAAGTTTTTTAATTTTTTGTAGGTTTTATTAGGTTTTGATTTTTTGTAAAATTCTTCTTTGTTGGGTTTTGAAAAAAAATCTTTTGTAAGGTTTTTTGTAAGACTTGGAGCAAGCATCTCCATAGTCTTTTGTTTGATTCCCTGTAGGAATTTTAAACTGTTTGCATAAAGATCTTAACTCCTATTTAGTTTTCTTCATTTCCCATTTTAAATGTTTTTGGAGTTTTAAATTTCGACAGATTTTTAAACCTTTTTTTTGCATGAAACTAACCAATTCTCCATAAGTCAAATGATTATATAAGATTTGGTTAACTCCAAAAACTTCTTTGATTTTGTTTCTAACTTTCTCCTCTGGAAGAGTTGGTAAGCCTACTAAGAATTTTTCTTTCCAAAATGGTGTGTTGGAATCTTCTCTAAATAGTACCCTAATTAAGAAAGTATTTTTGTAATTTTAAAAATCAGAAAGCTTTTTGCACCTAAGGTTTGAAAGCAATTTTGCATTTTTGTCTTTTAAATGAGATGGGTCACTTATAAAATGCAGACTAATCATATGGATTAGGGTCGCCACTACATCTAAAATTGTTTCCGATCTCATCGAGGATGGGAGTTCCTTCCTCTATGGTTTGTATAGCGCCTAGGATTTCTAATTGCTATTGAGGAGTGAGATGATAATCTCACCATCCTTTTAATTGACCTGATAAACCTGTTATTAAAAGTTCAGCTTTGGCCCTATCAGCTGTGTTAGTTTGGGTTTTATAAGCATTGAAGCCATAGTCATATGTTGCAGATGACTAAGGATGTTGTAATCAGACATACCATCTATGTTCCATTCATGGACAGTAGAGTCATTGACTCAGACTTATGTTTGGTTCATTTCGTATACCTAAGTCTAGGGTTGTTGTAATGGCAAGAGGTTGGCCTCTTTGCTAGTGGAGTCTGAACAACTCCGAATTTTGGGTTTAGAGTGCATTATAAAGCAATGGTTTCTACTTTTATTACAACAAAAAATATCCAAAACAAAAAAGGTGAAAATGTAAGGCCCTAACATGTACCATAAGAGAATATGAGTTTATAGCATGATTGGGGTAGAAAAGAAACATGAGATAGGACACAAAGGGTATTGATGCATAAAAGCAGGGGTAATTTGGTAATCTAACATTTTTTGCATGCACATGTATTTTTAAAGGGGTTCAGTGAGGACTAAATTGAACAAATCGTTAAATGTATAAGGAAGATTCAAAAGATATAATGAATTAAAGGATCATTGTGGAATTTCTCTTAATGGCCATAAGTGGACCAATATGAGAGGACCACATTGTCAATCTAGAAGAAGTTTGAAAAAGTGGGATTTAGTGGCAAAAGGTAGTAGTCGGCCACTTAGGGCCTTATTTCTAGCAATTTTTCATCAAACTCCTGCCATTTCCTCTCCATTTTAAGCTTCTTTCAAGTTTATTAATCCTAGTGAACTAGGGAGAGAATTTAGGGGTTATAGAAGTAAAGTAAGCTTTTTTTCTTCCTCTTCTCTTCCTTATTGTCTTTAATTTCAGAGATTTGACAAGAATATAAAGAGTGGATTTTTACATATGTTAATTATAAATTGTAAATGCTGGGTTTAGCAAGAAGAAGGAGAAAGAGGCTCTCAAGGCTTGAATGGAGAATTTTTTAGCACTTTGAGGTATGAGAGTAATTAAATTTATCTATACATGTTTAATTGATACAATTGTTGGAAATTGATGTCTTGATGGTATAAGTGCTATGAGAAAGTATTCTATATATGTACATATGAAGTAGAGAGGAGTTATCAATAAAAAGACTTAATTTGACAAATTTTGGTGTAAGATCTATAGGACTCGCTAAGAATATTTTAGGTATATTTCGAGTTTTAGATCTCCAAATTGAATGAGACTAGTTGGACATTAAACTAGAAAGCTATAAATATAATTCATATGAAAGACCAAGACCTAATTTTGGCTTTAAGTATCTTGAAATTTTGTTTGAAATATAACTAAGTCTACTGCCCTATCATCTAGGTAGCTCTTGGTATTTTAAGTACATCTATTGATATAAAATTCCAAATGGCATAATTGTTGATTCTATGGCAACTAGGGACATAGGGCAAAATATTATAGAACACCATTTGGTCTGAATTTGGCTAAAAATAGGTTGAAAATGCTAAGTAAAATAAACTAAAAAACCTACCGAGAGAACTAAGTAAATTTCTAGGGGCTCATAGTCGGCACAAATTTGTGACCACTATAAGGATCCATTTTATGTGAACATTATTACTAGAAATTGGCAACTCACAGTGGGGCACCGAATTGTGACCACATGAGCCCTCTTTGTTTTGGTTAAAATGCCATTTTTCTCACCCCAAAAGTTACCAATTTTGCATTCGAACTTTTCTCAATGTTTATGTAACTTTGTAAACACATGTACAAGGTCATAATATGATTTAATATAATGAAATATGCGATTTTTATGTTGAAATGTGAAATTTAGCATAGAAGTGTTTATACAAGACCAGATAAATGGATTATGGTAATATGCATATCTAGTGTGAACTAAACTAAACAATTGTAAATGGATGTATGATAAAAAAAAATGGATAGATGCTTTTGCTAAGCCATTTACATAAATGTTATACATAGACATTATTGTAATTTACTTCAAGTATGTGGTGATGAATATGAAATTGCAAATATGCATGAAATTGAGATAATATTCCTTTAAAAAACAAATATGTATATACTCACTAATAATTATTTTACATGAGCGGTAAATCAAGTGGTATAGAAAGTGAAATAATGCCTACATACAGAACATGCTTGTTAATAGATAGGCATACCTATAAGGGTAACTACAACTGCTACAGTTTTGATCCCATTTGAATTTTAAAGTTTGTGCTCGTTAAGGATCACAGTTTTGGCCCCATTTAGGTCCACATATTTGATACCTTTAGGTATACATAGGATTAATACCTATGGGTATCCACAGAAGCCATTGATATGAGCTTAAATAGCTCATATTTAATCCATGTTTTATTACCAAAATAATATTTAGTTGTATTAAATTATGTTAGAATTAGGTGTGTTTAATGTATTTTGTCAAGTTTTGTTTATGTAGGATAAAAAGGAGAAAATGTGGAGAAGGAGTAAAAATAAGTCAAGAAACTCCGTGTCCTGTCGCGAGCGCGATAAGTGTCGCGGGCGTGATAGAGAGACATTGGGTAGTTATTTTTTTTAAAAGGCACTTCAAAGGGATACCACCCTTCACCAAATGATGTGTACTTCTAGAGAGATACTTGAAGAGTTATGTTGCTATGGAAAGGTGCTTGAAGGGTCACAATGCTTGGCAATGAAGTTACAAATATAAATGGTGGTTATGCAATTCAAATTTCAAAGTCAAATTTTAAGAGGCATGACTTTTCACCAAGGGTTACATGCCTATGGAGAGGCACTTGAAGGGATTTAATGCTTGAAAATCTATAAATATCTTGGAAGTTATAATCAAAAGAAGGAATCAATCATTTTTATTTTTTTTATTTGAAAGTGTAAGTAGAGGAAATAATTGTAGGTTTTAATTTTAGTTTTATGGCTTGAAGAGAAGGCAAATACAATGAAAAAGACTACACTTGGTGAAAGGAAGAATGGTTGAGAGATCCCTTCTTCTATTTCTAATCTTTACTTCTTCTTTGTTATTATTATAAATTCTTTTTTAGGAATTTGAATATCAATAATCATATTTATTCATTTCTCTTTCATTTATCTTTATATGTAGTATTTGCTATTAAAACTTTATTAGTATCATTATAAGTTAAGGAAGTAGACCTTCAATGTGCAATTCCTTGTTTGAAAATCAACATAATGGTCATAAATAAGGGAGTTAGCGAGAGCAACGTCTTATTGAAAGTTAATAGAAAATTCATTATCAAAGCATAGTTTGAGAGATCACATGTGAAGATAGTTGTTATAGGTTGGTTTTTATTCTTTGAATGTGTGTTTATGTAATTCTTGTCTAAATGCGAGAGCTGCGATTTAGAACCATAAATGCATGTTTAAGGCATAATCTAGTCTAGATGCGAGAGCTGCGACATAGAATATTATTCCAACTTGGCTTGCATGATAAAGATTGAATTATAAATAAGAGAAAAAGATCAAATTCCATAATTATGTATATGTTATATTCATTATATTAATAAGTCTTCTCGGATTATCATTAAAGTAGAAAAATATTTAATTTAGTATAGTGTAGTTTTAATAATAATTTTAATTTGTAAATTAATGAGCATTGTAAACAAGATTAAAATCAAGTAGTAATAGTGTACAATATTAATCAACATTCCTTGTGGGATCGATATCTGAAGTACTATAATCGGTACACCGTATACTTGCGGTATTTAAGCTTTTAGAAAAAGCATATCAAGTTTTTGGCGCCGTTGTCGGGGAATGCTTGATTTAATGTATTGTCATTATGAATCTTGATTTATGATTTTGGATTACAATATTTAATTAGTTTTGTTTTGTGTTGTTTTTAGTTGATTTAGTATATTAACATAATTTATTTTTGGTTCTACATGTTATTTTACTTAGTTTTTCATTATAAATTTTTGAAAAAAAAAAACTAAATTACAAAACTAATGATTTTTCTTCATTGTCACGAGCGCGCGGTCTGTCGCGAGCGCGACATTGTAGGGAGGATGCTTTTGCAGTGGAATGTGGAATTCTCTCCTTCCCCACCAAGTTCTCCTAGTGGAACTTTTTAAGTTTGTTTTCTCCATCTCTTTTACATTTATTGTGATTTTGTTTGTTTTGTGATTTGTTTGCTTTATCATTCTCACACAATGAGGACATTGTGTCCTTTAAGTGTGGGGGGTATGTATGTATTGTTTCTATTCATGTTTTTATTTATTGTTAGTATATTTATTTATTTGTATATTGTGTTGTGAATTTAATTTTGGAGTTTCTGTATTTGGTACCTATTTGGATTTAATTGCATGCTTTAACTTGAATTTCTATCATTCTTAGTCTAGTTAGGCAAATTTTTAGGGTAATAATTTTCATTTTACTTTGACAAATTAATGTACATAATGAAGGTTATGACTTGACAAAGCACTTTAGTGTAGGTTCTTTTTAAGTTGAGTATCTTTTCAAATGTGTAAATGGATTATTTTTGCCAATTTATTGCTTAAGGTAATTTGACCTATAGCTTAAGTGAGCTTTTGAGCCTTATACATTGATATTTTTCTTGTATGAGAGCCTTAATATGCCATTTCCTCTAGAATTTGTTCTTGGTAAACTTTGAGATTACATTTAGTATGAGATGTGCATGAAAAATGATAAGGGCATTTAGATTACACCATTTTGGCTTGCATGATAAAGATTGAATTATAAATAAGAGAAAAAGATCAAATTCCATAATTATGTATATGTTATATTCATTATATTAATAAGTCTTCTCGGATTATCATTAAAGTAGAAAAATATTTAATTTACTATGGTGTAGTTTTAATAATAATTTTTTTTTTGTTGAGCAACATATAATTAGCCAATATCCTTTACTAAACAAAAAATCTATTTCTTTGTTTTACCCTTTTTGTTAAGAGAAATAAATTGTTATATCTTTAAGAGATATATATTGTTAATGTAAGCATGATGGTATTTAAAAAATGAGAGTTAAATTCCATTCTTCTCTAGGATCAATATTGGAACAAGGCTAGTTTCTAAAGAAAAAAAAATAAATACAAAGAAAAAAAAGAAAGGAAGAACAAGTGAAACTAGTAGTAGTGTGCCATTGAGAAGGGAATATGATAAGTAAATTACATCATGCGATGCTTGGGTTCTTAAACAAATCTCTTATGATATGGTAATATTGTTTCTATTCACAATTTAAACTACTTAAACCAAAAATTATCCTACCTTAACCTAAGCCAAGCTACAACCCTTGTAAGATCCTTTTGATTTCATGTATCATTTTATAATAGTAATGGAGATATTTACTACTTACAAGCTTATGGTAGGCAATGGCATGTTCAAGGGATGAGAGAAACACTAACCCATAAACACATTGAGTGAATAAGTGCTTTAAGAATATAGTGTTTGAGTAAGAACTACTTTAGGCAATATTTGGTGTGGTATAATGTTTACATATGTTAAGATATTCAAGTTCTTAAGTTCACACATTCTTGTGTTTTGCTACTTCATAATTTTTCGAATGTGCATGGTTGTTTAAGTTTAATGGTGAATGGTTTTGTTTGAGACTTTGCAAACTTGGGCTAAATTTGTGAAGAGATGAGAGTTTCTGCATGTGGTTTTCAAATATTTTCCAAATATAAATATGAGCTCCAAAATTATATGATTGTATTGTTTGCTTATTTGGTAAGTTTTGCTTGGGGACAAGCAAAAGTTTAAGTGTGGGGGTCTGATATAAGCTTAAATAGCTCATATTTAATCCATGTTTTATTACCAAAATAATATTTAGTTGTATTAAATTATGTTAGAATTAGGTGTGTTTAATGTGTTTTGTCAAGTTTTGTTTATGTAGGATAAAAAGGAGAAAATGTGGAGGAGTAAAAATAAGTCAAGAAACTCCGTGTCCTGTCGCGAGCGCAATAGGTGTCGCGGGCGCGACAGAGAGACGTTGGGTGGTTATTTTTTTTAAAAGGAACTTCAAAGGGATACCACTCTTCACCAAATGATGTGTACTTCTAGAGAGATACTTGAAGAGTTATGTTGCTATGGAAAGGTGCTTGAAGGGTCACAATGCTTGGCAATGAAGTTACAAATATAAATGGTGGTTATGCAATTCAAATTTCAAAGTCAAATTTTAAGAGGCATGACTTTTCACCAAGGGTTACATACCTATGGAGAGGCACTTGAAGGGATTTAATACTTGAAAATCTATAAATACCTTGGAAGTTATAATCAAAAGAAGGAATCAATCATTTTTATTTTTTTTATTTGAAAGTGTAAGTAGAGGAAATAATTGTAGGTTTTAATTTTAGTTTTATGGCTTGAAGAGAAGGCAAATACAATGAAGAAGACTACACTTGGTGAAAGGAAGAATGGTTGAGAGATCCCTTCTTCTATTTCTAATCTTTACTTCTTATTTGTTATTATTATGAATTCTTTTTTAGGAATTTGAATTTCAATAATCATATTTATTCATTTCTCTTTCATTATCTTTATATGTAGTATTTGCTATTAAAACTTTATTAGTATCATTATAAGTTAAGGAAGTCGACCTTCAATGTGCAATTCCTTGTTTGAAAATCAACATAATGGTCATAAATAAGGGAGTTAGCGAGAGCAACGTCTTATTGAAAGTTAATAGAAAATTCATTATCAAAGCATAGTTTGAGAGATCACATGTGGAGATAGTTGTTATAGGTTGGTTTTTATTCTTTAAATGTGTGTTTATGTAATTCTTGTCTAAATGTGAGAGCTGCGATTTAGAACCATAAATGCATGTTTAAGGCATAATCTAGTCTAGATGTGAGAGCTGCGACATAGAACATTATTCCAACTTGGCTTGCATGATAAAGATTGAATTATAAATAAGAGAAAAAGATCAAATTCCATAATTATGTATATGTTATATTCATTATATAATAAGTCTTCTCGGATTGTCATTAAAGTAGAAAAATATTTAATTTAGTATAGTGTAGTTTTAATAATAATTTTAATTTGTAAATTAATGAGCATTGTAAACAAGATCAAAATCAAGTAGTAATAGTGTACAATATTAATCAACATTCCTCGTGGGATCGATATGTAAAGTACTATAATCGGTACACATTATACTTGCGGTATTTAAGTTTTTAGAAAAAGCATATCAGCCATCATCCATAACCATAAAGCTTAGGCAGGCATCTGTAGTGAAATGAAATTATAAGTGAACTTTCACATGACTTTTTGACAATGATAAGTAAATATAACAGTTGTTTGTATAAGAGCATACATAATTGCATATGAATTTGCATTGTTCAACAATGAAAGCATTATTTTTTTGTTCATTTAATTACCCATTATTAGTTTCCATTGTTATTTCATAAATTATTAGAAATTATTACTTTTGCACACTTGTTATGCTTGCATGTATTGATATTGACTACTGTGAGTGGTTATTCACACTTTACAGCTTAGCATAGGTGTTTTATCTATGTAGATACCTCTGTTAGGTTGGCACAGGGACAAAGCTTGCTATAAGAAGGTCAACACAAGGACAAGAATTAGACTGCCTCAAAGTATATCATTTTTTGCTAAATGTTTTGTATAAATGCTTAATTTTATTTTGTAAAGAATTTTGTAATTTAAAGATAATAGGAACATGGTAATGTATGGTATAGTAATATTCTTAATGTATAAGTAAAGGGTAATTGAAGATATGTGAAATATACTATAATTTGTATATATCATTTACATGTAATATTGAAATCTATAGTGTATAATGCATAGGGGTATATAGACATCATGTAACTATGTTGAAATGCATGTAACTTGGTGATGGATCAATAGTGTCTTTTGGAGGGACATTACAAAAATCCTATTTTTAGAAACGGATTTGTTAAAAGCTAATACAATAATTCCAAAAACCATACTTTGGCAATAGAGATCTTCCTGAAGAATGAATTTTGAAAGGTGCTGTAAAGCCAAAATCTCTAGAACAATCAAAACCAAATACTCATTTAAGGGAAATAACCCAGTACAATGACAAAAGGGTAAAATTAAGTTTTCAAGAACTTTCAGCTGTCGATATCCAAATGTTGGTTCCTCTATGAGTATTATAGATATGGGAAGAGCCTTAAAATTACCCTCGGTCGTCCACCTTCTAGATAAGGCGAAAAGTTTTCAAAAACCAAGATTTTCTTATTTTAGCATTCCAAGTGCTTTTTTTCAAACATTGATTATTCAACAATCGTGCCTCATCAAATTTTGCAAAACCTTAAGTTTTTTATGAGGAACAACACATGTCTCACCACTAACTTCTCTATATTTTTTTACAATAACAGAAAATGTTATTAATGAATTAAATGTCATTAAGATAGAATTTGAAGTTGACAAAAATTTCTTGCTTGAAGATTTTTATGCATTTCAAAACCTAAAAAAAAAACCTAGTTCTTCAAAAATTTTCTAGATGAAAGAAAAGCAATTCAAAATGAATATTACAAATTTTTTCTAAAACATAAAACTCATATCCTTTTCTCTGACTAGTTTGAAATTTATGCATCTCAAAACAAAATTTCATATCTATTTAAATAAAACTCAAAATTTATTAACCCTATAACACATAGATTTAAGGTTATAGAATGGAAAATGTGTAATGGTAGAAAAATTCAATCAAAACATCTCTCATTAAGACACATAAAGATAACATATCTAAGTCAAACTATATATGTTGTTCCTTACAAAATCCTGAGCTAAAACTCAAAGAGAGATATTAAAAACATCCTCCAACAAAATAATTTCACAAACATTCACTTTAGTACAATTTCAAAATAATTGACTAAAATGGAGGAGCATTAAAAGGCCTCTATTATTTCCCCAGTTGAAATAGCAAAATCAAAATTAAAAAGCCTATTTTTAAAATTTTCCAAATTTCAAAAACAAGCCAAAAACTATTCAAGGAGGTATATCAAAGTGTACCCAAGCCTTGTGTGACCAACTTAGTAAGATAAAGCACTATTCTACCTCTACACCCATGATTACCCAAGTTACCCTTGACAAAAATAAAACCATTAGCACTTTAGATCAAAATTCTAATTCCAAAGAAGACCAACAACCAACCTAAAATTCGGAGTTGTTTAGACTCTATTGGCAAAGAATCCAACCTCTTGCCATTAAAATAGCCCCAGAATTAGGCATAGAAAATATACCAAACATAAGTCTAAGTTCAATGCCTCTATTTTCTATGAATTGAACATAAATGGTATGTCTAAGTATAACATCTTTAGTTTTCTCCAATAGATGGCTATGGCTTTAAATGCTTACAAAACCCAAACTAACACACCTGATAAGGCCATAACTGAACTTCTAATAGTAGGTTTCTCAAGTCAATTAAAAGGGTGGTAAGATTACCATTTCACTCCTCAACAATAACTAGAAATCCTAGGTGTTATCCAAACCACATGGGAAGGAACTCCCATCCTCGATGAGATAGGAAACCCAATTTCAAATGCATTGGCAACCTTAGTCCATATGACTATTCTGTATTTCATAGGTGACCCATCTCATTTAGAAGACAAAAAAGTAGAATTGTTTTAAAACTTTAGGTGTAAAAAGCTTTTCGATTTTCAAAATTACAAAAATACTTTCTTAACTAGGGTATTGCTTAGAGAAGATTCCAACCAACCATTTTGGAAAGAAAAATTCTTAGCAGGTATAAACACTATGACCTAAGCCAATCTAGATCAGGATTATTTAATGATGAGAAACCATTCATATTTCTGATAGAAAGCATGAATCTTGAGTTTCGTTCTAGGTTTTCACATTTTTATAAAATATTTCAATAGGTTTAACCTTATTTTTCCTTGGTTTTAAAGAGAACTATGAAACAACCTTAAATTTTGGTATCTATCTGTGACGGGTGGCCGTCTATGGTAGCTTTCACCTAGGTTGTCTCCTTGCAGATGCTCTATCCAAATCATCCAGGACTATTTGTGGCTTGGTGATAGATAGTCGTCCGTCATTGAGTCATGGCCATAAAAGTCTGGGTTAGATTAAAGGGCATTTTTGTGATTGTTTTTAAAATTTATGTGAGTGACGACCGTCTATCATTGACAGACACCCATCTATGAGGTTTTTTTAAATTTTTCCATGTTTTCTAGATTTTAAAATTTTGGATAATGATTAGATCTTAAGAGATAAGATCTTATATGGATTTTAAGGATTTTAACTTCTAGATTTGAAAGGATTATAGTTGGGAAAAATCTCATACTCTTCCTTGGGTATTTAAACCAAAATTAAGGTTTTCAAAGAGAGGATTCTCACTTTAAAAGAAAAGGTGGCAGATTTTTGAGAGAGAGAAAATGCAATTCTCTTTTCTTAGAAATCTTAAAACTTTAAACAATATTCTTTTACATGAAAACTCATACATATTATTTGATCGAATGTGGGAATTGAGGATTGGAGCTTGAATAACAATTTTCTAAGTTACAGAACCAAGTTTTTTAGGGTAATATTCTGAACTTCAACCTTTCTCTCTCTTAACTCACATCATAATCACATGATTAGATATATTTATTTGTTATTTTATGATGTCGTGATTTATTAATTTATGTTATTTAATTTGTTTATTCATGATCTCTGTAATGTCATGATTACCATGATGATCTATTATTAATGTAATTTTTGTATTTGTATGTTTTTTTTTGCTGTTATGACATGATTTAAACTATATTTTAGTGTTTTCCTTAGCTTTGGCATGTTTTATTAGGGTATGCATGTTTAGGGTTTAAGCTTTTTTCCTTTAAGTTTGGCTTATTTTCCCATATACTGCCTGTATTTTTAAGTAAAAGATAGGAAGAAGGCCCAATAAATGGCCTTCGGTCATAGTGACCTATGAGACGTCTTAGTGCCTTCCTTTTGTCCTGTCCCTCCTCTATCTTTTGGCCATTTATTCCTCATTTTCTATGCCTTTTAGGTTTATTTTATGTGTTATTTTGTATGTATAATTTATTTTTCATGTTTAGTTGTAATTTAATGTCATTTTTACTTTTGTTCCTATATGATTTATATTATGTTCAGTTAATAATTCATTCCAAAATGCATCTTCATTATTATCTTAGTTTTATTATTTGATTATATTATATTTTATGTGCTAGTTATTTTGTTTCATGTGTGTGTTTCTTTGAGCAAATTACTTATTATACGTCGAGGAGTTCCTTTGGGGATTAATTTGCCTTGGAAAGACATCCTTTGGACGGTTCCAACTTCTATTTTTTTCCTTTTATTTTGCCTTATGATTGATTTATTGGTTTATTTCATTTAGTTATTTTTGTACTTCATTATTTATTTTTTTGATGTATTTAATTTTAGGGATTGTAATAGAAAGTAATAAATGACTTTTGTATGTTAATTGAAAAATTCACTTAAAGTATTTTCTACATAATTAATTGGGCATTTCAAATAAAATGGACCAATATCTATTTTTATCATAAAAACACACGCATGAATTTTTGTAAATATGTATGAGGGAACAATGTTCCCAAACTAAAATAAATTCTCCGATTTATATATGTCATTTATTTTCTTTTTGGATGATTTTCCTTTGTAATAATTTAAGTAGGATTATTTTGTTTATTATTTATTTATTTCTTTATTTACAGCTGATAAGTGTGAATTATGTATAGTTTTTAGTATGTTTTAAGTATTTTTATTTAGTTAATTTGGTTTAATTTTGGTTAATTTAGAGTTAAAATGTTAATTTTTATGTTTTAGAAGTTAATTTAAAGTTTTGGTGTTTATCAAGTATATTTTGCTAAGAAAATGGCTTAATTGCAAAAAGACAAGTAATTATGGGCCAAAACTGTGAATTTGAAAAATTCATGCAAGAAATTTGATGTGAGGTCCAGTAGCTCAATGCTTGGCCATGCGTTTTATGCCTTGGAGGATTAATTGGTTGTGTATTGAGGAAGTGAAACTTAAGTGGCCGTGTATGGAAATGCAAAGAACAGTAAGTGGCCATGTGTCAACTTGTTGCTGGAAAGACTCATCAAGTGGCCACGTGAATTATTTCAAAGAAAATCAAGTGGCCACTCAAATCCTAAGGAGGCAAATACACGGTAGTGTATGTTTGCAAGAAGAAAATCATTTTATAATTAAAAAAGAACTACTTTTAATTGTCATGTGCATTACAAAGTTTCAAATTGATTTATCCAATCAAAAGCTTTCACTTTGCATTGATTGTAAATCAGCAAAAAAAGTTTTGCAAAAAGATATTTAAAACATTACATCAAAATAGATTTTTGCCAGATGGCAAGCCATCCTTAGTATTTTCAATTTTGAAATTGAATTTATTAAAGGAGATAAAAACTCAATCCCAAATTTTCTAACCAAAGAGTTCCTCCTAAACAATCCTCATCAAAAGATTCAAAGCCCGTTGGTGGACTAAGTTCTTGTAAAACCCTAATTCTATAACCTAACTATATTACTGAATTATACATCTTTAATCAATTAACACTATGTTATTATATCATCATACATTCTTATATCATACTATCATCATCATATTAGTCATCACACATGTCGATTTGGTGTTACTATAGTCATTCACATACTTTAGTTCTATGCATTCAGAGATTCCTATGACTATTCTCATATTCTACTTGCTTGTACTATAGTATGCATATCATATGGCATGATAGTAGCTTTAGATCATATAGGCTTACATCTATTGTTCTTTTTACAAAAGTGAGCATTGATAACACAACATGCCAAAACTAGATACATTCTTTACATACATAAAACCATTAATGCCAAAATTATACAAAATATATATATATTCATAAAATCCCTACATCAAATTTTTGACAGTCTTGTGTTGGCCTTTCCTAATGTAGAGAACATCCCTGAGCAAAAGTCTTGCCTACTAAACCTATACGAATCAAATAACCCATGATAACCTATAAAGCTTAGTGAGGAACAATTCATAATAAGCGACCACTTACAGTGGTCATCAACAACCACACTCAACATGCATCAAATGTAACATAAGATATCAATGATAAATAAATAATTAACTCTCTCAACATTTCAAAGCATAATCAATAAAGCAACAGAGATAAACATATATCTTAGCACACTTGTTTCATGTGATTGATAGATATAATATAAACATTTATACTTGAGATACAATTACTGTAATTAAAACAAATCATATAGTTCAACAATAACATATCAACAGTCATGCTTAAATTCAAATTCTATAACCACAATTATAATTGGAGTTTAGCCTGCCTAAGCTCTAAAAATGGATAACGGGAATAGTGGATACCCGTAGGCATCGGTCATCTATAACCACAATTATAATTGTATTCATATTCAAGTTATTTATCATGATTGAAACTTTTACTGTACATGTTGCACATATAATATCATATAAACAAATATATAATCACTAATATGTGAACATGTATTATCAATCTCATATAACACTATGAGTAACTATAATTGAACGTGTGCTCTTGTAGTCATATACTTTGACATGTCAACATATAAACATTACATGTAATCAAAACATATAAGCATGCTCACACTATCACAATGAAGTAAGGTTCTAAATGATTACTAAAGTTTATCTAAACCATTTTAAACATCTTTAAAGCATTTCATAATATAAAAACAACATAATTAGAGAGATACATTCATTAAATATATGATAATATCATATTGTAAAGTAGTATACATAAATAGTTGATGAACTATGAATATGGAAATTACAAGAATAGGTACGTTGTTATTTACTTCATTGTGATAGCATGAGCATGCTTATATGTTTTGATTACATGTAATGCTTTTATATTGACATGCCAAAGTATTTTACTACAAGAGTACATGGTTAATTATAGTTACTTATAGTGTTATATGAGATTGATAATGCATGTTCACATACTAGTGTTGTATATCTATTTATATGATATTATATGTGTAACATGTACAGTAAAGGTTGCAAGCATGATAAATAACTTGAATATGAATACAACATTACCTACAATTAGAGTTCAACTGTGGATAGATTAGCATGCCTATAAGGATAGATTGCAACTGCTAGAGTTTGGCCCGATTTGGGTCTATCATTGGCCCGTTTGGGTCTACTGTTGTCTCCATTTAGGACTACTATTTGATCCTGTTTGGATCCACCAAACTTAATACATCAATTATAAGTGAGACAGAGGAGGGCACGATCATCACCAAAAGGTATTGACCGTGACATAGGTACACTATAGGTTTTGTACTGAAGGTTCATTTTTGATTTTGGACTGACATCACGGTCAGTAGTAAAAAGCTACTGACTGTGACATACATTCTATCTAAAGGAAGATTTACTGGTTCATTTTTTTTTCGATTTTTGACCTATTAAACATCATTTTTAGGCAAAGTTTCCTTCTACAAAAGTATTCCTCTATATTTATAGTTTCTAAACCATTAAAAATCGTATCATTATCATATCTAAATTTAAAGATATTTAGAAATTACAGAAGGTTATTCTAGTGATAGGGTAGTAGATTATCTGGTTTTCAACCTAAATTTAGACAGGTTTAAAGACAGATTTAGGATTGGTCTTCTTCATAGAAAAGGTAGATATGGATATCTAGTTTCCAACCCAATTTGAATTACCAAATTTTCATTTCTGTAACTCCAAATATTATCAAAAAAAGCTTACTAGGTCAGATGAACTCAAACGTAGATTTTTTATAACAAAGGAATTTTCAAGCATTTTGATATACATAAATTAAATTTAAAATTTATATAATTAGGGATTAAATTTACACACATTTCCCTCACAATTTATCTTAGCATTCTACTTTTAAAATTTTAATCTAGGGTTTAACATTACTTAACAAATTAATACATTCATTTGTACAAGTCCTTAATTTTATTAAGTCATTCTCCTAATCAAGTCTTACTTACGTCAAAATCAACTCTAATCAAGCATGTATGTCACTAACACACCATAATCCCATACCTTGACTGAATTCTTATTCCTTCACTTCAATCCTTTGCAACTTCCTTGCCCTTATTCTTCTTTCTTTCCCCTTCTTCTACTACATATAACCATGCATCCATGCATTAAACCCAAATTTCTTCTTCATTATAATGCATTTAGACTTTAAGAAAGAAGATGAAGGAAGAGGATGAGAGATGAACCCATTACCTTACAAATTTCCTTTCAAAACTTATAAATCACTTAGCATGCAATAAAATTTCCCTTGAAAATCTTAGAGATGAAATGAAGAATTTTAGAGAGAGAGAGATGAGGATGAAAGAGAAAGGAAGAAATCTCAATTCTCTTTCTTCAAAATGTCATCCCAACCAAGAACACCACTAATACTTACATTTCTCTCTCCTACATGCATGATTTTAGACTTTATAAAGGGGAAGAGAAGCTCCCTTTTGATCCTTCATCAATTTGCATGTGATAAGATATCCCCTCATCTTTATTCCTTTCATAAATTCAACCACACATTTCCTATTTTTATAATTAACCCATAAATCTATTTTTCTTAATTTCAATTGGAACTTTATAAAATTGATCATGCATAACAACTTACATACATAATATAAATAAAATTACCACTTTTCCTTTTTTGACCCAAAATTAAATTTCTCCCAATTAATTAAACATTAAACATGAATATTATCATTTAATCATGCATTTTTACTAGGGTTAAAATTTGAGCCTTACAATTCTCTCCCCCTTAAATAATTTCGTCCTCGAAATTCATACCTATTTTAAATAGTAAGGGATATTGCTCTTTCATAACTGCCTCTGGTTCCTAAGTTACTTCTTGCATACCATGATGTTGCCAAAGTACTTTGACAAGAGGAATTTGATTATTCCTTAACTGTGTGATTTTCCCTGCGAAAATCTCTTTCAATTCTTCATTACAAGAGAAGTCTGGCTGAACCAGAATATCTTATACTAGTAAAACCTGGGATTCATCCGAATGGTATCTTCAAAGCATTGACACATGGAATACATCATGTAGTTTGGCTAATTCCATAGGGAGAGCCAACCTGTATACTATTGGCTCAACCCTTTGAAGTATTTCATATGGATCAATATACCTTAAGCTCAATTTGCCTTTCTTCCCAAATCTCAATACTTTTCTCCAAGGGGACATTTTAGAAACACTTTTTTGCCAACTTGATACTCAATGTCTTTTCTTTTTAAATCAGATGGGACTTTTGTCTGTCACAAGCTTCTTTCAAACTCTTCTTAATAACTTGTACCTTCTCCTTAGTGTCTTTAACAAGGTCCATTTAGATAACTTAGTCCAACAAACTGCAGATCTACGTTTCCTGCCATACAAAGCCTCATATGGTGCCATACCAATACTCCTCTGATAACTGTTATTATAAGATAACTCCATTAAAGCCAAATATCTATCCCAACTTTCTGTGAAATCTAAAACACAACCTCTCAACATATCCTCTCTAATACTTGGATAACCTTCTTAGATTGTCCATCTGTTTGAGGATGGAAAGTTGTACTATATCGAAGTTGTGTTCCCAATGCTTTCTGTAGGCTTTGCCAGAATCTAAATGTAAACCTCGGATCTCTATTAGAAATTATAGACATCGGTAAACCATTTAACCGAACAATCTCATTAACATAGAGTTCTGCCAAGTTATCCATAGGATAATCTATTCGAACTAGTAAGAAATGAGCTATTTTAGTCAACTTATCAACTATAACCCATACTGCATCATGCTTCCTCTGTGTGAGAGGCAAACCTATCACAAAATCTATGATAATATCTTTCCATTTCCATTGTGATATGGGAATGGGATTGAACAATCCAGAGGAGAACTGGTGCTCTGCTTTCACTTGTTGACAAGTTAAATATTTTGAAACATAGTCTATTATATCTTTCTTCATATCAGGCCACCAATAGAACTATTTCAAATCCTGATACATCTTATTCCCATTAGGGTGTATAGTGAACACTGTATTGTGAACTTCATGCAACAAAGTTCTTTTTAATTCCCTATCATCAGGAACACAGAATCTATTCTGGTAGTACACACTCCTATCTTCTTTTACTGTGTAATTAGGTTGATTTCCTGTATGAGATGATTTCATAATCTATTATAACTTTCCATCTGCTTTCTGAGCATCTAACATTAATTGCCTCATACATGGTCTAGCCTTCAACTGAGCTATCAAAGCACAATCCGATGCAAATTTCCATCTACCATGTTGTAATATTATAGTTGCCGTCATCTTACGACTTAAGGCATTGGCTACTACATTAGCTTTGCTTGGGTGGTAATCCATTATACAATCATAATCCTTAAATAGTTATAACCATCTTCGTTGTCTCAAGTTAAGTTCCTTTTGAGTAAGCAAATACTTTAGACTCTTGTGATCTATATAGATTTTTTATCTTTCCCTATATAAATAATGCCGCCAAATCTTCAAAGCAAACACTATTGCTGCCAACTCAAAGTCATAGGTTGGGTAGTTTTACTCATGTAGTTTCAATTGTCTAGATGCATAAGCCACTACCTTGCAATCTTGCATTAACACACAACCCACACTAACTCTAGAAGCATCACTGTACATGACATACTCTTTTCCCGAAACTGGCTGTGTCAAAACTGGAGCCTCTATTAACATCTTCTTTACCTGGTCAAAGCTTGCCTGACAATGATCAGTCCACTGAAATTTGATACCCTTTCTCAATAATTTAGTGAGTGGTAAAGCTATAAGTGAAAGCTTTTCACAAAGTGACGATAATGTCTTACTAAACCTAAAAATATTCTCACTTCTATGACATTTCGAAGTGGTCTCCAATTCATAATAGCCTCAATTTTTGTTGGATCTACTATAATGCCTTTATAAGACACTATATGCCCAAGGAAATAGACTTCTTTAAGCCAGAAATTACACTTGCTCAATTTAGCAAACAATCGATTCTCCCTCAACATCTGTAACACAATTCTCAAATGTTCAACATGGTCGACTTCATTTCTTAAATAGACCAATATGTCATATATGAACACAACCACAAATTGGTCCAAGTAGGGTCTAACTAGGAATGTGTTTAAATTAGTTGATTGACCCACGACTCCAATTATTTCTAGTCGGGCTTATGCAATGAAAGCTCAAAAGGATCAGGATGCTCTAGAAGTGATAACTGATATTTTTTCTCTCTTTGATTCTGATATTTATACATTTATTGATCCTAGTTCTATTTATTCTTATGTTTGCATTGGGGATATAAGTAGAAATATGTCAATCACATTTGAACTGGATTATGATATTTGTGTAACCAACCCTTTGGGGCACAATGTTTGTGTTAACAAAGTTTATAATGAATGTCCCATTATAATACAGGGGAAGGAATTTTTGGCTAATCTCATTGAGTTGTCATTTCAGGAGTTTGATGTGATTTTAGGCATAAATTGGCTATTGTAGCATCATGCAGTTGTAAATTGTGGGGCTAAGACGGTAACATTTAAAAATACAGATTATGAAGAAGTAGTAGTAGTAGTACAGGGCATTCAAACTAAACCTTTAGCCAATGTGATATCGGTTATGAAAGCCATGCAATTTCTGAGAAAAGGATGTGAAGCATATTTAACTTTGGTACTTGATTCAAAAAAGGGAAAAGGTTAAGCTTTAAGACATCCCTATTATAAATGAGTTTCCTAATGTATTTCCTGAAGACTTACCAAGTCTTCTACCTGAAAGAGACGTAGAGTTGTCTATAAAAGTTTTACTAGGTACAACTCTTATTTCTAAAGCACTATACAAAATGGCCCTGACAGAATTAAAGGTGTTAAAGGTTCGGTTATAGGAATTGCTTGACAAAGGCTTTATTAGGCCTAGTGCATCGCCTTAAGGTGCACCAGTTTTGTTTGTAAAGAAGAAAGATGGGACTATGAGAATGTGTATAGACTATCATCAACTGAATAAAGTGATAGTGAAGAATAAGTATCCATTGCCAAGAATTGAAGACTTGTTTGATCAGTTAAAAGGTGCTTGGTGTTTTCTAAGATCAACTTGCGATCGGGGTACTATCAACTTCGGGTAAAGGATGAGGATGTTCCCAAAATTGCATTTAGAACTCGATATGGTCATTACAAATTTCTAGTAATGCCATTTGGGTTAACAAATGCACCGACTACTTTCATAGACCTTATGAATAGGTTATCAATGATGATTTGATCCACCATGCCCTCTGCCTCTGCCTCTACCAGATGTGGGTGCATTATAAGCTCCCCTATTACCCTGCTATCCAAAACCTTGCTCCTGCTTCAATGGATAGTTTTCCACAAAGTGGTCAGTACTACCACATCTCAAAACATGCTCCGGCCAATTTTCTGCAATCACCCCAGTGCCTCCTAGAATAATGGGCACACTCTGGTGGTTGATCCCTACCTTGTCTCTCTAAAGCTTCTCTACCAGGTTTAAACACTATAGATGAATATTGTCTTTTATCTCTTTTTGCAAAATTATACCTAAACTCAGCTGGTTGATTCCCCTGAGCTCCTCTAACCCTTTTTCCAATGGAATATCCACATCTGGACCCACCTCTTTTATGTTTTCTTTCTCTTTTAGCAACTTCATTCTTTTCAACCCTCATGGCTGCTAAAACAAGTTGATGGAAATTCACCAATTGCAAAGATGTAGGTCCAATCAGCTTTTCTCTAATTCTATCATTCAACCATCTTTAAATTTTTTACACTTAAAAGTTCTTATCAGTATTGGGTTAGGAACATATTTACACAGACGACTGAATTCCTTTTGATACTCAGCCAGTCATGGCTTTTTATCTCAGATTTAAGAACTATTTCAGCTTCTCTTCTTTATATGCCTTAGTAACATATTTCTTTATGAATTCAGCTTTAAAAAATTCCTATGTGAGGGGATCTAATAACTAAGGTTTCTTTAGTATTAATTTCCACCAGTTATAAGCTGCTCCTTAGAGTAAGGACCCTTTGTGAGTTACTAGGCAGTGAATTTCATCAAAGATTCTCCCTAACCTTTCCAACCAAAATTCATCTTCTTCCAACTATTCCAGATTAGTGCCAAAGAATTTTCTGCACTATGCTTCCTAATTTCAAATATTGAAGCTTTAGCTGCAGTCATCCTTTATAGAATTTGGGCCATATCTTGTGAAAGTTTCAATAATGATTCACTAGGAATGGCCGCAGGAATCTCATTCCAATTAGAGGACAATGATCATAGATTGGAAAGATTCGATCTAACCGACAAATTGCTTTCAGCCGATTCTTTGATAGCTTCTCTAGAATCATCCATCTATTATCTATAAGAAAAAACAGGGACTTTTGCATTAGGCCAACACCACACTATATCATATTATAGAATACTAGACTCTTATTGCCCAAAAAGGCTAAACCTAGGCTCTTATACCAAATTGTAACACCCTAATTCTATAACCTAACTGTATTACTGAATTATACACCTTTAATCAATTAACACTATGTTATTATATCATCATGCATTCTTATATCATACTATCACCATCATATTAGTCATCACACATGTCGATTTGGTGTTACAATAGTCATTTACATACTTTAGTTCAATACATTCAGAGATTACTATCACTATTCTTATATTCTACTTGTTTGTACTATAGTATGAATATCATATGGTATGATAGTAGCTTTAGATCATATAGGCTTACATTTACTGTTCTCTTTACAAAAGTGAGCATGAAAAAATTAGATACATTCTTTACATATATATAACCATTAATGCCAAAATTATACAAAATATATATATTCATAAAATCCCTACATCAACTTCTTAACAGTCTTATGTTAGCCTTTCCTGATGCAGAAAGCATCCCTGAGCAAAAGTCTTACCTAATAAAGCTACATGGTTCAAATAACCTGTGCTAAGCTATAAAGCTTAGTGGGGAACAATTCATGATAAATGACCACTCACAACGGTCATCAAACACCACACTCAACATACATCAAATGTAACATAAGATATCAATGATAAATAAATAATTAACTCTCATAACATTTCAAAACATAATATATAAGGCAATAGAGATAAACATATATCTTAGCATACTTATTTCATGTGATTGATGGATATACTATAAGCATTTATACTTGAGATATAATTTATTTAATTAAAACAACTCATATAGTTCAACAATAACATATCAGCAATCATGCTTAAATTTAAATTCTATAACCACAATTATAATTGTAGTTTAGCTTGCCTAAGTTCTAAAAGTGGATAAAGGGAATGGTGGATACCTATAGGTATTGTTGATGTAAATACTCGTAGGTATTAAGTTTGATGGATCCCAATGGGATCAAACGATAGTCCTAAATGGGGACAATGGTAAACCCAAACGGGGCTAAACTCTAGCTGCTGCAATCTATCCCTATAGGCATGTTAATCTATCCACAGTTGAACTTTAATTGCAGGTAATACTGTATTCATATTCAAGTTATTTATCATGCTTGAAACCTTTACTGTACATGTTGCACATATAATATCATATAAATAGATAAACAATCACTAATATGGGAACATGAATGTATTATCAATCTCATATAACACTATGAGTAACTATAATTGAACATGTACTTTTGTAGTCTTATACTTTGGCATGTCAACATATAAGCATTACATGTAATCAAAACATATAAGCATGCTCATGCTATCACAATGAAGTAAATAACAATATACCTGTTTTTGTAATTTCCATATTCATGCTTCATCAACTATTTATGTCTACTGCTTTACAATATGATATTATCATATATTCAATGAATGTATCTCTCTAATTATGTAGTTTCTATATTATTAAATGCTTTAAATATTTTTAAAAAGGTTTCGATAAACTTTAGTAATCATTTGGAACCTTTAAATCAATTATAAGTGAGAAAGGGGAGGGTCACAATCATCACCAAAAGGTACTAACTGTGATATAGGTGCACTTTCGGTTCTGTACTGACCTCACGATCAGTAGTAAAAAGCTTCTAACTATGACATCAGTTCATTTTCAATTCTAGAATGACCTCACAGTCAATAATAAAAAACTATTGACTGTTACATACATTCTGTCTAAAGGCAGATTTACTAGTTCATCTTGTTTGTGATTTTTGACCTATTAAACACCATTTTTAGGCAAAGTGTCCTTCTAACAACTTATTTCTATATATTTATAGTTTCTATAACATTAAAAATAATCTCATTATCATATCTACATTTCAAGATATTTATAAATTATAGAAGGTTGTTCCTATGACAGTGTAGCATATTATTCCGATTTTCAACTTAAATTTAAACAGGTTTGGAGACAGATTTAGGATTGGTCTTCTTCATAGAAAAGGTAGATATTGAAGTATTGTTTTCAAACCAATTTGAATTATCCATTTTTCATTTCTGTAACTCTAGATAGTATCATAAGAAGTTCACTAGGTCAGATGAACTCAAATGCAGATTTTTGATAATAAGGGAATTTTCAAGTATTTTGATATATATAAGTTAAATTGAAAATTTATATAATTAGGGATTACATTTACACACATTTCCCCCACCATTTATCTTGGCATTCTACTTTCAAAATTTTAATCTAGGGTTTAACATTTCTTAACAAATTAACACATTCATTTGTACACATCCATAAATTTATTAAGTTATTCTCTTAATCAGGTCTTACTTACATCAAAATCAACTCTAATCAAGCATGTATGTCACTAACATACCATAATCCCATGACTTGGTCGAATTCCTATTCCTTCACTTCAATACTTTGCAACTTCCTTGCCCTTGTTCTTCTTTTTTTCTCCTTCTTCTACTACATATAACCATTCATCCATACATTAAACCCAAATTTCTTCTTCATTATAATGCATTTAGATTTTAAGAAATAAGATGAAGGAAGGAGATGAGAGATGAACCTATTACCTTATAAATTCCCTTTTAAAACTTCTAAATCACTTAGCATGCAATAGAATTTCCCTTGAAAATCTTAGAGATGAAATGAAGAATTTTAGAGAGAGAGAGATGAGAGATGAAAGAGAAAGGAAGAAATCTCAATTCTCTTTCTTCAAAATGTCGTCCCAACCAAGAACATCTCTAATAATTATATTTCTCTCTCCTATGTGCATGATTTTGGACTTTATAAAGGGGAGGAAAAGTTCCCTTTTGATTCTCCATCAATTTGCATATAATAAGATGTCACCTCTCTTTTATTCCTTTCATAAATTCAACCCTACATTTCCTCTTTTTATAATTGACCCATATATCTATTTTTCTTAATTTCAATTATAACCTTATAAAATTTATCATGCTTAATAACTTACATATATAATATAAATAAATTACCACTTTGCCCTTTTTAACCCAAAATTGAATTTCTCCCAATTAATTAAACATTAAACATGAATATTATCATTTACTCATGCATTTCTACTAGGGTCAAAATTGAGGCCTTACAGTTCTATATCCCTGCTAGTATCAAAAAGCCTACTGTCAAACAATGGCTCTAAGCTCAAATACTCCTTAAACAAAGCACAAAATGACCCAGTTCCTAGCCCAGAAGTCCTTTGCACAGACCCAACTGGTAATAGCAAAAAATTAAAAAGAATACTTTGAGATCATAGCCCAACTCTAATAAAGCAAGGCCTCATCATCAAAAGCTTTTTTTGCCCCTTTAAGGGCCGATTTGTCTTCAGGCTTTAAGCCCATCATCAATATAGGAAAAGATAATAATAATGATTGTTACGGAATCTTCTCACCACTATAACAGGCTTTATTTTCGAATATAGATCCTATCCATATATATGGACTTAATCCATATCTTGTAAAACTCAAAATAGGCCAAGCCCAATTTTGTAATAAGCCCATAGAAAAAAGTCAAAAAGTAAAATGATTGCTATTTAGGACTTTCATATCTTGTTAGCCATCTACTCCATACTTTCTTAATACCTCATAAAGCCAAGACACCATTAGTAAAAGAAATCTCATCTTTATAGCTCAAATGGTCACTTTATGGGTCTACGATCCCGAAATTGAAAGAGAATTTTCCTATAAAAAGGCTTTCCTTCTCCTCTAGAAGGCAGAGACTTTTCTTGAGAGAAATTTTGCAGTCTTAAAACCATATAGCTTAAATAACTAAGAAGCTTATGTGTTAAGCATAACTTGTAATCTAGAGTTGAGTGTATCTTCAAATTTACAAAATTTGTAATTAATTTTCAGAACTTATAAGTATCGTTCATGTCTTGAGCATTTAATTTTATGTATTTTTAAAATTTATTTATAAAATTTTTTCTTACATGTGATTTTCTTCTTGTGTTTAATTGTTGATTTTCACATACATTCTCTTAAGTATGCTCTGCACATACAACTTAAGCCAATCTTATGCATCAGAATTCCTATTTATTTACTTATGTTTTCATTTATTCATTGTATTTCGGTACCCCTATCACTACAAGAAAATCTGGAAATAGCAATAGAAAAATAGCAACGGAAATTATTTAGTTGCTAAATTAGCAATAGAAAACCAATTCCGTTGCTATTTAGCAACGAAAAATAATTTTCATAGCTAAAATTGGTTAAAATTTGTAGATTTAGCAACGAAAAAATTTTTTGTTATCTTCCGTTGCTAAAAGTGGATGGAATTTTTGGTGCTAAAATTTTGCAACAAAAATTAGAAACGAAATCACTATTCTGTTGCTAATGAAGGCGCCAATAGATAGCAAAAAAAATTGGAATGAAAAATAGCAACGAAATATAATTTTCATTGCTAATTTAGCAACGAAATTTAATTTCCGTTGCTATTTTAGCAATAGAAGATAATTCGGTTGCTAAATAGCAACGGAATTTATTTTCGATTGCTAAAATAGCAACGGAAATATATTTTCGTTGCTAAATAGCAACCGAAATAGAATTTCGTTGCTAAATAGCAACTAAATTTATTTTCAGTTGCTAAATAGCAACCGAATTTATTTTCGATTGCTAAAATAGCAACGGATTTTAAATTCCGTTGGTAAATGAGGAACATTTAAGTATTTTTCATGTTTGTTAGAAATATAAAATAGAAATTAATTTGTCATAATATAATTAAAAAATAAGTAATGAGAAGCTAATAGGGTTATAATTTTATTTATGATAGGGTCACAATTTATTAATTTTAGAATAAATTTTAGAATATTCAACTACTACTTTTTTTTTACTATTTTCCACTTATATATATATAATAATGAGAAGATGATAGGGTTATAATTTTAAAAAGAAATTAATTTGTCATAATATAATTAAAAAATAAGTATATGTTACTAACAAATAAAAAATAAGAAATTAATTTTTCATATTTCTTTTTGTAGATTTTCAAATTTATAACTTTAATTAAAGTATATGTTAGTAACAAATAAATGAATAAATTGATGTTATTAAGAGAAAATAATAATAATAATAATAATAATAATAATAATAATAATAATAATAGATATTTTAATAATAATGGTAGATATTTTAAGAATTTCTAGAAGAACTTAAGTGTGTGTATGTGGTTAAAAAAAAATTATGAAAGAAAGTAACTAAAAAAAATTGGGAAAGATTTAGGGAGAGCAGGGAAGGTGAGCTACCATTGCTCACCGACGTCCTCGCCGGCGATTCTCAGGCCGCCATTGTCTTCTATCACCGGCCACTAACGCGACATCACGCTCTTCCGTCCACCCACCAGCAGCGACATGATATCTCCGCCCTCCTCTCTTTCGCTTTTTCTTCCTTGTAGTCAGATCTGCTCTTTGTTATTTCGGCAACCAGTGATGGTGGTTGAAGGGACTGAGGGCACCGATGGGATCCCAAGGCTGAGACGGCTCCTCCGATTGCTATCGCTCCTCCCCACTCGCCAGTAGCAAGGAGATCGGCGATGGTGAGGGTGGGATATTCAAGCTCCGATCCCGATGAACGACGACAGCGTTGAGGCGTGTGAGTGTTGCCTGGAAGTTACTGATGGCTTGATCTACCAGCGGATGGCTTTAGTGCATCTTCTAGTGAGACTCCGGCGAAGCTCTGACGACTAGTACAGTTGATATGACTGACCTTTCTAAATATTAAAAGAGGAAAAAGAAAAAAATTTCCATTGAGCCTAGCATATTTTAGCAGCTGAAGTGGTTCGGGACTCTGCTGACAGGTTATATTCGAGACTCGTTTCCCATTTTCTTGGAACTACTTTTTTATTCAATGGTCCTTTTAAAAGGAAAGAAATGAATGCTACCTTTGAATTTCTATGGTCTATGAAAAGAAACAAGCGAATTTTCATTTTGATTGCTAACTGAGCTGTTAGTTAAGGATTTGGTCTCTGGGTATATTCTTTTGTGAAGAAATAGTTGGTTGGTGTTTGGTTAAATTGATTGTTGTTATCCTTCTCTGTTGGCTCTTTTGTGTTTTATCTTGATTTTTCTTTCTTTTTTTTCTGGTATTTGTAATAATCATGCAGGATATGATAGTATCAAGTGTCGTTGAATTTTATGTGTAAAGAATTTGCATTGAGTCGAGTTATGGTTAACTTAGAATTATCGGATCTTGAATTTCCTTGGCCTTTTATTTTTATGGGGTCAAAACTTTAGCTGGTTATTCAATTGGTATTTTGTTCACAACTAGGAGACTTGGAAAATTTTTTACATGTTAAACTTCTTCCAGAGCTGTATTATGCACTCAACTTCCAGAGCTAAATTACCAGAGTCTTGTTCAACACATTGCTTGTGGCATAGAATCCACGAGGCAAATTTGTTATACATCAAAGCTTTCAATTTCCACGTATTTGAGGACATATAAGACTACTTAATGGAGTTGTATGTGTTGGAATTCAAATAATGTAATTACGTGGCTATTGCTTGATATTATTGAAACTTTTATTGGTGAAACAAATCAAAATATTAATCACATAAATAATGAATATTTTTTTTAATTATTACTTTGTTTACATGTAGATGAAAATCAAATTTGAAGTTTTGATAGGGCAAATATGCAAAAATTCATGTACTTTTGTCTAAATTTGCAAAACATATAATATTTATTTTAAATTCCAATTCTGAATATTTTTTGTTGATTAATGTCAATGTATCATTTAAAAATACTTATTATACAATTATATTCATACTTATATATAAATTTGAAAAAAAAAACTTGCATAGAAGGTTAATATATTACAAGCCTTGAAAATAAGCTTGAGGTGGTTTATTGAAATTAATTCTTGTGCAATTTTTAATTAGAAGATTTTGCTGGCACAATTTATTTATTTTTTTATCAATAATAGCAATGTTGTATTTATTTGACTTCTTCAAATCATGCTATAGAGTTTGATTTTCTCCATTTCTCCCATTTCTTGATGGACAGGAAGATTTGAGGCTCACCTTTGGGATAAGAGTTCATGGAATAACATTTAAAATAAGAAGGGCAGACAAGGTGAATTTCTCTAATCAAGTAGATATGTGATTATTATTATTATTATTATTATTATTATTATTATTATTATTATTATTATTATTATTATTATTATTATTATTATTATTATTATTATTATTATTATTCTTGATTTACTATACATATTTTCCTTTGTTTTTTAATGCATATGTCCTGACTTTGTTTTATTCCTGATAATGCTGTCATTGTAACGTTCATGTACACTTTTGTGGCTGCTTAGTTTATTTGGGTAAACACTTATGATCTAAGTTCAATATTTTAATCTCTCTTTTTTCTATTCATTTTTTGTAATATAACTTAATATTAAATTTGGAAAATGCAGGGACAGATGATAATGAGGAAGCAGCTGCTCACACTTACGATCTAGCTGCTCTCAAGTATTGGGGCCCAGAGACAACTCTCTTTTTTTCAAGTATCATGTGAGAGACTTCCCATATCTAATTTATGGTTTATCAAAATGATTATCCAATTTATTAATTGACATTAATACTATAAAGAAAAAAGTTCTAATTAACTGAATTGTTATTCTATCTATTTACTTAATTATTAAGGTACAAAAATGAGATAGGAGATAAAAATATTTGCATAAAAGATCTCGAAAGAAACCATTAATAATAACAATAATAAAATTACTTTTCACTTTATGGTCTCTTTTAATTTTTGACTCACAAATTAAAAAATATTAAAATATTTTAATAATCTAAGAAAAATATAGTTTAAATTACTAAATTATCTTTTTCTTAATTGACGTATAGAAAAGTGACGAAAAAGAATTTGAATAAGGAGTTGATAATAGAGCTTAATGTCCATAATATCTTAATGTTCTTGGAACTAAGAAATATAGCTTGCGCTTCAACATTAAGATAGTTTAAAGAAAATAGATGAAAATTATTTGAGGCAATTAATTTGAAGAATCTGCTGACTCTTGAGATTTATATGTAACTTGAATGTGATCATTAGTTTTAACTTTTAAGTATAATACAATTTGTTTAATAGCATGCAATAAAGTGTTTAACTTTATATTTGACAGATTACATGAATATATTCATGGATCAATCATTGGTAGATTTGATACCAAAATTAGTATAGTTTACTCAGCTGTATGTGAAGTTTACATTTATTCCTACTTTAGATGATTCAAATTAGAACTTACAGCTAATTTTTGGTTTACATTACATTGCCTTGTAATCATATATTTTTAGCAATTAATGGCTCTTTTAGGAATGCAATATCTCAAACTTTCTTACCTGTCAATCATGGGGTTTTGATAATAAAAAATTGGAATAATTTTTAGCGACAAATTAGCGATGGAAATTACCGCTGTTAATGTTTTTACTTATTGACGAATTTAGCAAAGGAATCTAAATTTCTGTTGCTAATTTAGCAATGGAATTCAATATCCGTTGCTAAATTTAGCAATGAAATTCAATATCCGTTGCTAAATTTAGCAACGAAAATTTATATTCCGTTGCTAAAATTGACCAATCAATCAAATCTTGCATTGTTGAATTTAACAATGGTATTCAATTTCCGTTGCTAATTTAGTAACAGAATAAAATTTTCGTTGCTAAATTTAGCAACGAAATTCAATTTTCGTTGCTAAATTTAGCAACTGCCGAATTAGCAACTGAAATTTCTGTTGCTAATTTCCGTTGCTATTTTTGATTAGCAATGGAAAATTGACATTTTTCGTTGCTAAATTGCAATTTTCTTGTAGTGTATATCCTGCAATATATATATATATACACACAATGCACACATACACTTTAATCAATTGTACTGCATACTGAATCCAGTACTGTTGCTTTAAGTGAAGTTGTTATTTAATTAATATTCTTTATCTTGATTTATTAGTTGTCAAATTCATCTACTGTCATTTTGAGTAGAGCTCTTTTAAATTGATATTCTAAAAGTATACATTGTTTGTTGCAGTGCAATGTTGTCTCATATTCATTATGTTTAATACTTGTTTTACTATATATTTATCATGGATAAAAGTAATCCAACCTCATTAATGGAGGTTAAAAATAAAGATTTTCAAAGTAAAAGTACTTATTATCCTAATCTCCCTATTCGTAAAAAAGAAAGTAATAGGTTGGGTTCTAAAAAAACTTATGCTATATGGGATCATTTTAGGTTGATAAAGTGTGGAGATTAAACTAAGGCAGTTTTTGTATATTGTGAAAAATCGTATGCTTCTAAATCCAAGATCCATAGAACTAGTATTTTATAGGCTCATTTAAACAACCAATGTGAAAAGTATCCTTCTGTGACGTTCTAATTCTAATTCTGGGAGTAGGAGTGAAAGTCTTAGGGTGAAGGGTTTTGATGTGGAGGAACTTAGAAGGGAGCTTACTAAGTATGTCATATTAGATGAAGTTCCTTTTTAGAGCTGTTGAGAATAAGGGGTTTAGGAACTATTCTTATACTTTGGAACATAGGTTTATGGTTCCATGTCATATTACTTTGGCAAGAGATTGCTTGAAAGTTTATAAAGAGAAGAAATCAAAGTTAAAAAGTATCTTAAAATCTCAACATTTATATCTTACAACGGACTATTGGAAAGCTATTCAAAATCCAAACTATATGTGTTTAGCAACCCATTAAATAGATAGGGAATAGAACTTGCTTAAAAGGATTTTAAACTTTTGTCAAATGCATAGCTATAAGGGGGAGAAAATTAGAAAGATGGTTGAGACTTGCTTGCTAGATTGGGAAATAGACAAGATTTTCACATTAACAATTGATAATGCAAGTTCCAATCATTCTGCTATTAGATATTTGAAGAGAGAGACTAAAGAGTGGAGAGGCACTATCTTAGAACATGAGTTCTTATATGTGAGATGTTGTGCTCATGTATTGAACCTTATAGCGAAGGACGGTTTATATGAACTTGATAAATCAATTGTAAAAATTAAAAATGCCATCAGGTATATGAGGCCTCTTTCTTCTAGGTACCACACTTTTAAGATGTGCACAGAAAAAGTAAAGACAAAAAATAAAGATCTCCTATGTCTTGACATAGAAATTAGATGGAATTCTACCTACAAGATGCTAAAAGTGGCAAAAAAAATTTGAGAAGGCTTTTACAAGGCTAGTGGAGAAAGAACCACATTATGTTTCTTATTTTGACAAAAAAAATAACATAGGTCCTCTTACTAGAGAAGATTGGGATACCGTTAAAGTGTTTGTCAAGTTTTTAAGATTTTTTTTATGTTGTGATTCTCAAGTTTATTGTAACATCAAATGCTTTTTTTATGAGCTTATGGCATTAATAAATAAGTTGGGTACATTGATGGGAAGTGGGGAAAGTCTTTTATTTGTTACCGATGTCTTAGATCCTCAGTATAAAATGGATTATATGAGATATTGTTTTTGTCAAATGTATTATAAGTCAAAGGTTAAGGAGGTGGGGGATAAAGTTTGTGATGCATTGGTTGGTTATATGCCCATTATTTGATGAATGATTTAAGTAATGCCATAAGGCTCAGTACTTATATTTCAAGTAGTCAACTCTCTGATGATATTAATTTTGATGATGCTGAAGAGGTTCAAGTCATTATTTTTTAGTATAAATACTCTAGGCATAGGAAACAAGAAGAAAATGTAAAGAGCAACTCGAAGGTTGTAAAGTATTTAGCTGAAACTTATGAAGAAATTTGTGAAAATTTTGATATTTTAGAATGGTGGAAGATTAATGCCTTAAAGTATCCTTATCTTTCTTTATTAGCTTGAGATGTCCTAACTATTCCCGTGTCAATGGTTGCATTGGAATTAGCATTAAGTGCTGATAATAGGATATTAAATCCTTTTAGAAGTGCATTGTCAACTTTAATGCTAGAAGCACTCGTCCACTGCCAAAATTGGTTGTATTCAGCTTTAATTGACCTTCGAGAAGCAATGGACAATGGAATCATATGAAAAGGTCAAAATCAAGTGTTGTTTATATTTGAAGTTATGGTTTTTATGTAATAGTTTCAAATGAAATCAAGTTTTCTAACTCATTTTATTTGATAGATTTTCTAAATTTATGTGCACTTTCAATTCAAGAGTGATGGTGCTTATTGGAGGTAAAGGAATTATTATTTTTTTTATGTGTTTATTTTGCTATTTGAGGTAAAGGAATCACTAATTAATGTGTCATTATTTTTTGCTGCTGGTAGTTGCCAAAAAAATTGGCTTAAGTTGAGTTATGTATGTTAATTAGAGAAATGTAGGAATTAAGGGCCTTATTATTAAATCACTATATATTGAGTCCTTTCTAAATAATGCTAATAGGAGTGCATCATGCTATGTCAAACTCACATTAATCCCAAATGAAATTCATATTGCCCCACTTAATATTTTTAAATTTTTTACAATGCATGCATATGATTATTATTTTAAAAGTTCACACTTCTCACATGCATAAAATAAAAAATAAATAAAAATATACCATAGTACCACACTTTATGCCATGTTAGAACAATATTACGTTAATATAATTTATAAGTTGAGGCATCAAATTGGAACATAACTAAGTATGAAGGTTACCTTGAAAAAATTTGTAAGTTGGAGTCTCAAATTATATATTAAGACTAAATATACAAAATACTTCTTTAACTTGTACCATTTTGTAAAGTCACCTCCTAACTTTAATATGTCTTGATTTAACCCTTACACTTACTAAAAATAATATTTTAAACACATTTATCATTTATTATGATGATGTGACAACATTAAAAGCTAATAGGGACTAGAGTGTGCAATACACAAATTTAGTTAGCGTGAACCAACAATTTAAGGGAATTTGAATGATAAATTCCTATCATTTTCCCCTCTCTCTCTCTAAACCTAAATATGTCATAGCCTCCAAGCTTGATTATATATCTTTAAAAACAGACTCAATATGAAAGGATAAGGGATCAAATATTATATATGAAGGGTTTAAAAAAATTATTAGGCTAAGTTATAAAAAGAATCAAGCACTAAAATTATTTTCTAAAGATGATTTTGAAGAAAAAAATTGAAGGGCTGAGGCCACTCCCACCATTAATGTAGTTCAGACCCTATGTCTCATATGTCTTTTATATCTATATCCTGACTCTACCTAAACCTTCTTGAGATTTTCTTTTCTTTTAACATTAGAGGAAATAACATTGGTTTCTTAATATTCATGGAGAATTTTATTGTCTGATTGAGGAGTGTTGACAAAGATGCATACCTACTTGAAGTTTATAAATCCACAAAGGAGTTGATTCGGTTGTCAAAATTATGGGGCTTATAGTGAAATGTGATTTTTCTACTCCTGATTTTTGCAAGAGAGTAATATTGGGTTTACTATGAAGAATCGGTGAGTTGGGCATGCAAAAATAGAATTATCATGTTTGGAATATTGTGTTATGTTTGTATGATTGATATCTCTAAATTATACTTATGTTTTTTTTATTGTTTTGAGTTTATTTTTGGAGTTTACTTAGTGTAAATTTTGTGTGTTTTATGTTTAGATTATATGTGTTTTGAAATGGTGAAGTTTGAAGTTCAATGGTGTTACTTATGCAGGCTTAAAGATCAAAAATTTAAAGATCAACCCAGCAGAGCTGGAATGTTGCTCAGCCCAGTCATTTGAAGAATTGACACTCGATACAGAAGCTATTGACTCAGTTGGGACGAAAAGTGTCTCAATGGGATCACTTATAAATCACTAGGACAATAGTTGCTGACCTGGCTAAGATAGAAAGTGTCTTTGTCGAGTTGATTTATACTTTTTTTATGATTTTGGAAGTTATTTAGCAAAAGAAGGATTCCTAGAGGTGGATAGACTTTAAGTTTTTTAGGTTTTTTTTTGTGATTATTGTTTAGTTATCATTAGTTAGTCTATTTTCTATCAAGTTAGAACTTTGGTTTTCATTCAAGCATAGTAGAATAGCCTAGAGAACTTGCTTAGGGTTATTTTAAAGCTTTATTCTTTTGGTTTTTCAAGAGCTGAAGATCAAAGTCAGGGCTTAACTCATGAGTATAGTATTTGATTTGTCATTTGTTTATTCAATTTTAATAATGAACAGTGAGCATATTCTTTCTTTTGTTGAGGGATTCTTGAACCCTCATTTTTCTACTATTATGACTCTTGATTGAGCTTTAATGCAATACAAATTTTGTTATTTCATTATTCCTTTGCTCATCTATATTATTAATTATATTTTGATTCGTGTTTGATGTATCAAATAGATAATTGAATTGTGAATCTAAATTTGATCAATGATATGTATGCCTTTTTTCTAATATGCCTATGTTTAATAAGTTATTGTGTTTTGGAAATTGAGACATGATATTATGATTATATATAAGTGTTATTAGGTTAAAGACTTTGAATTATAAATAGATTGAGGTTGGATTTTCCAAAATGAGATTTAAACAAAATCTAAAAATCTAAAACTGGGATTTACACTAGTTATTGGATTGTTCCTAATTAAAAAGTATAATTTTCTAGAATGGTATTCTGAATAAGATACCTAACTTCAGTTCTGTTTTCTATAATGAATTTCTATTACTTTGAATAAAGTTGATTTCAGTAGGAAGAGAGAAGGATAATTCCCTGAACAAGAGGTTTTTAGTTATTAATTTTTACTATCCATTTAGTTAATCTCTATTTTAATCAATTTTTTCAATTTACTCAGTTGTTCAATTAATTGAATTTAATTAATAAAAACAATCAAAACTTGGGAATTCTATCATATAATTTTTACTTGAAAAGTCTAAAATTATCAATTTGTTGGGTACGATATTTGAGGGTCTTAATTATATTTTCCTATATTACTAACCGATGTAGTATACTTGCTAGATACCGGTCAATGACTTTTATGCTTTAATGATTTGCAATATTGGTTTAGGATATTGTGCAGTTATATAAACTTGTTAGTATTGGTAAGTATGGAAATAAAGTTGTTAAATTGCTTAAATTATGGTGTATTGATATTTCAAATTCTAAATTACTATATTAGGGTTCCTTAGTTTCATTTATTACTAAGAATGATAATTGAGATGCTTGAAAAAAGAGTAAGGTTAAGTGAAAACATATGAAAATTTGTGAAAATTGGAGAGAATAGAGAAAAAGTGAACAACCATGGAGAAATGAGGGTCAAATGTGGGTAAACTATTGATAATAAGACTTTATAAAACAATCCAGGTAAACTGGCCCAATCTGTATAACTTACCTATTCCGTGCAAACAATTTGACTAACATAACATAGCTCATGTCTAAGCTCAAGAATCCAAAACCTAGGAATAATGCCAATAGAGTACTTCAAAAACTCCAACTCTGATACAAGAGGAAATTATAATTCTTGCCTTATCTGGCCATCCAAAATAGGAAATGATAAGTTTTTTTCTCATTAGGACTTGTAAGTGCACTCAAACTCTATTAGTCATCTTTACAAATAGTTGGGAAATTCATATATAAGTTCTCTTTTCACACTTTTACCTTTTCTCCTTTATTTACTCTTCCTGACTTGATTGTCAGAGACTCCCTTGTCGAAACCTCTACTAGATTTCTTTTGATTTTCGAGTTAATGATTTAGCAATATTGGACTCTAAAAATCAGTTCAAAAAGTGCCTATCCATAACCCTTGGCCTTTTCCTCAGTGGGTTATTGACATCCTTTGCCTTTTTCCTTTAATCATCAGAGATAAGAAGTTTTTGTTCATGGCAGTTGACCATTTTACAAAGTGGATCAAAGCCAAAACCCTAGCAAAAATTATACTAGCAAACATAATTAAGTTCTTCCAGAAGACCATCACTACAAGGTTCGAAATTCTACACACCATCATCACAAACAATGGCAAGCAGTTCAATTGTTATGCTTTTAGGAATTTTTGTTCGGATTTATATAACAACTCAACTTCACTTCGGTATATCATCCCCAATCCAATGGTATGACCAAGGTAACCATTCAAACCATCTTAGCATGTCTCAAAAAACAAATTGATGAAGTTAAAGGACTTTAGGTTGATGAGTTGAATAATGTGCTCTAGGCATACCAGACTTCTCCGTAAGCTGCAATAAGTGTAACACTTTTCTCCCTCAACTATAGAGTCAAATCAGTTATTCCATGCAAAATTGGCATCCCAAGCATCCAAATGTTTCAGTGCAATGCCAAAGAGAATGAGATTAACTTACTTTATCACTTTGATAGGTTGGAAAAACAATATGAGTTTTCCCAAATTCAGTCCATTGTTTATAAATAACAATGTCATCTTATCATAATCAAAAGCTAAAATTGAGATCCTTCCAAGTAGGATAGCTCATCCTTAAGAAGGTTATTGCAACACAAACTGCGACAGGGGTTGAAAATCTAAATTCGAACTGAGAAGTCCCTACAAAGTGCATGAAGTGGTTAAATATGAAGCGTATTAGCTGAAAGACCTTTCTAAAAAGCTGTTGGCACACTCATAGAATGTCTCCAATCTTAAATTATACAATTTGTAGTCAGCTCATTTCGACCATGTATTCACCTAAGCATTTATCTTTTATTTTCTAATAGATCGGTTTGTTTTATTTTTGCTCACTTTGGCTTTATCCCCATTGAAGCATTTTTTTATTTATTTAGTTTGGTTTTCTTTTTCACTCAACTCGATAATATCGCCATACTAGTAATTATTTTATTTTACAAGCTTCGTTAGCGAGTAATATAAAAAAAGTTCAAACTTTATTCATTTATCTATCCTAGTATTCTTGCTATTTCAATTATTATTAGCCCAGCTACTTTTTTTCCTACTCAATTAGGTTGTATCATTGTACGAGCAATTAAGTTTCATTGCAGAGCACTATTAAAAAAATCAAAATAACTTAACAATGTAATAGTACATAGCAAAATATTTCATTGATTTGAAAAAATTAATTACAAGAAAAATACAAAAAGAGCATCCTATCTAATCATCATATGGATAGACCTCATTTATCCAGGACCAATCAATGTCTAGATGTCTCTTCTTCACTACAGCGGCTAGCTTATTTTTGAAAGCTATAATTTTATTCGTAGCTAGGTTCTCTGCTCTCTCCTCAAGTTTGAAGCATTTTCTCTCGAGCTCCATTTTCTCTACCCAAGCCTTCTCTAGTTCAGCCACAATGGCCCAATTCTTCTCTCTTGATTGAGCAAAGCCTTGACTTTTACTATTCTCTTACTGGTCTAGGAAATTTTTTTTTCAGCTTCAATCACATTATTTTTATGCCTTGGCAGCCCTTTTCTCAGCCTTACTAGACATCTTTCCAGTGTTTGTTAGTATACTTTCAACCTTATTGAGCTTGAATCACACTCCAGCTGTGGCTTGCTCCTCTTTTTGGCACTTGGTGATTAGCTTGTTCAGCTTGGCAATGACAACTCTACTAATCATAGATCCCTACAATTTTGAAAGGTGATTTAGCTTGAGGTTTAGTCACATCAAGTAAAGTAGTTAAGTGAATTCTTACCCCTACTTGATGTTTTTTTAATGCAGTTATATATTGATCAGCATTCAGGCCTAGGAGAGGAGTCACCTCACTTGGCACACATGAAATTAAGTGCACAATTGTGACAAAGTCATGGTTATTCTTGCTATAGGCGCTCCTCTGCCTCTACCGAAAGCCTATGACCTCATCAATAAGAGCTTTTAGGTCTTTCTCCTAAGACCCAGGGGCTGAGCTAGCTACCTTCAGTTTGTTTGCTTAGGCTACTGAAGGTTCTAGCATAGTGGTCTCTTACCTTGTTGTCTTTGTGTTATGCAAGCTTTATGCCTCAATAGGTGAGGCATCTACCACCTCAATTATTGGGGTTGGAGCAGTAAATGTAGTAGTGGTTGAAATGAGGCTTGCGAGAGGGATAGTTGAAAAGGCAACATTACTTTCTCCAGCCCTCTGTTTCTTTTGCCTCTTTACTCTCATGGCCTCAGCCAAGCTTGGTTTAGTTATCCTCTTTATAGTTGTAAAAAAACACATAATGAGAAATATATTAGAATTTTCTATTAGGTATAATAAAAATATTTACCCTTTTTCTTCTTGCTTGGTTTTGGATCATCGAAGGTCATCCAAGGATGAAAGATCTCTTTGATATCCCTTTTTTCCATGGTGAGTTCTTTTGACAGGCTAGTACAACCTCCTTCTTTTTAGTAAGGCAAAGCGAGCCTATTCTAAAGTCTGCTAAGCAGCTCTAGGTGGTCTAGAAGGCAAAATCATCAGGGTTCTTTACAATAAAAAAGTTATTTTTCCAATTTTTGAAGGAATTAGAGTTACTAATAAAAACCCCATATCCAACTCAAGCTTGGATATAATTATGGTTTTCAGTGCCAACTTTGATACCTACCACATATGTTGGCTAGACAGCCACGATGTTAGTTTTATATTATGCTTGATAGTCTAGAATTGCAAAGAATTCAGAGTTCACGAACCATTTAGGTGCAACTAGCCAATGGTTAGATTATAATGGTTAAGGAATATGATGATGAAGACTATCAAAAGAATACTCATCCGAACTGCTAGGTTTACCTCATAAATGATGATGGTCCTTTTACTGAGGTATTTCCCAATATTTAGTATTTTTCTCTTAAGGCAACAAGGTGATTTTCTTTTATGGTTAAGCCTATGTTGTTCACTTTTGGCAGTTTTCTTGGTTCTTTTCTTTGGTTGACTAATTGTTCCTTATTTGACATAGTAGGTGTACTATCATCTAGTAGCCCTTCATTAATCCTAATCTCTTTAGTAGAACTATCTGTCGAGCTCATGATTCAAAAAGAAAAGAACACGAAAGGCTTAAGATATAAACAAACCTAAAATAAAGAAAGTGCAATGAAATAAATGTAGCAAATACAATAGGCTAGCACAATAAAATGCAATTCTCATAGCATCCCACTCGCGAGTCTCGAAGACAAGAAATGGAAAACAAAAGCTAGAGAGAGAAAGCACTGGGAAACTAAAGTGATAAATGAAATGAGAAAATGAATAGGGGGTTTAACATCCTTAACTGTATATAGGAAAAGCGAACCACTGGCTAACAAACAAGTGGCTGGATAGGGTAACGTGAAATGATAGGTTATGATGTCATAATTGCTCCTAGCATGGGAAACGAAGCTTACCTTTTGTCAGTCATTATGATTTAGCTGCCAGGTTACAATGGATAAGGTCCCATCAATTCAAGTTTTGAATGCAATCTGTAAACACTGGGTCCTGAGGCAGCCCAGATTGGAGTTACCTGATGAGGAAGCATCATTTGTATTATGGATGGAGAATGAACACTTTGAGTCTTATCCTTGATTTCCATAAAGTTTTTAATATTTCTATTGGGTTTTGTCCTTTTGATTTTTTTGAAGCAAAAATGAACTTTTAATGGAAAAAATTACCTTTCTCTCGTTGACAAATAGGTTGCTTGTCTGTAGTGATAAACACCCTGCCCATATATGGTGACAAATGGGCTGCCCATCCATCAGGACGTACACTCTATGATAGACACCCTACCCCTCTATCGCATGATTTTCATATTTTCTTCCCACATTTTTTGGACAAGAAAGGAGGGAGTTTTTGGATGATTTTTTATCTCAAATCTAATATTATCTTTGGGGGATTAGATTGGGGATTTAAGCCTTAAAAATAAGAGTTTTAAGGATTTTTGAATCCTAAAAAGTAGAGTTTTAATGGGACTTAAAACTCACTAACATATATAGGAAAAACCTTAGGGTTTTATAAGGGGCTCTTCTTCCTCTTCTTCTTCTTCTTCTTCTTTTTCTAGTAGCTAAAAATTTATCTTTCAATAGAGGGAATTTTAGAGAGGCAGCCATTAATTCTTGAAAATAAAAAAAAATTGATTTTTATCTCTTAAGAATAAAAAGACTCATTTACATCTTTTCATAATATCAAAATATTTTTATTATTTTTTCAACCATGGAAATCAATTAAAGAGGAACTTAGAGCATAGTTCTCTAACGTCCTCAAAAGGCAACTGAGGGTAATATTCTGGATTTTTTTAAGTCTACTTTTATTTTAATAATAAATTAATTGTCATGTAGATACATCAACGTATTATGTAGAAGTATTGCCTTTTCATTTTTATTTTTATGCCACAATTATTTTAGTTAGATGTCATATCAATATTTTGTCAGATTATATGAATGTGGTTAAAATATGTAGAATGGCATATTTTAGGATTTTTCACCATTGATGTATAATTAGTTTTATTTATTGAAATTTTGTATTTTATTATTAATTAATTATTTGGTATGTTTTAAATGTGTATTTGATTATCATAGTTAGATTTGGCATTATTAGGACATAAATTGTGCATGATTAAGTTAAGAATGATTTTTATTTGAGTTTTTACTTATTTACTACATTTTTACCTATTTGTCGAGTGAAAGATAAGAAGAAGAACCTGACAAAAGCCCATCGATCACACTGACTGATGGGACGTTATAGTATCTCCTTTATGTCTCATCCCTCTTTGGTTGCTTTAGCTGTCTGTCCTCTTTTAAGCCATCTATGCGTGCTATTTTGGATCATTTTCATATCTTTTTGCATTATTTTTCATATTTAATTTTATATGCATGCTTTGTTATATTTTTAGACAATATTTTAATTTTGTTTACTTGCATTTTACATTCGGTTTATTTAATATTCTCTAGCCCAAAATGCATGTGTTATTTATTTTACGTTACTATTTATTTTTTATTCAACATCATACTAACCATTTATTGTTCTTTGTTGTTTTATGAGTATTTTAATCTTTATTGCATCAAATTTTGGAGTTTGAGAGGTTAAAGCACTTTGGACAATGCCGATGGGTGATTTTAATTCTCTTCTTACTCATTTTATTTATTTATTACTTTTATTTTATTATTACGATTATTTGGATGTATTATTATTTTGGAAATGTAATAGGTAGTAAAAAAGTGATTTTCGCACTTTGAATCAAAATTCATTTAAAATCATTTTTATTAATCAAATTGGGATTTTCTTAGTAAAAATGGACCAATGTCCAACTTTTAACCCAAAAATTCACACATAAAAGAGAGTTTTATTTTTCATCTAAATTGGTATCACTCATCCCGTATTTTCTAAAAACTAATAAGGACTCTCCATCCTTTTTTTGTAAATATGCATGAGGGAACCAACATTCCGAAACTAATTAATAGCCCATTTTATACATGATATTTATTTATCTTTCTTTTGTATGTTATTCTTTTCTTTGGGATGATTTGCTTATGTAATAATTAAGTAGGTTTACTTTATTGCTTTTTACCGCTTTATTTATTTGATGTAGTGTTTATTTATAATAATGTATCATGTGAGAAGGGAGATAGTGAATTAATGATAAAACTTGATTATAAGAAAACACCTAACCAAAATGCGAACTAAGAGTGATGTGAAGAATACTATTCTCTGTTTGGACATCAAAAGGTTGAGAATCATTTCGCAACGTTCTATTAGGTAGCGACTCCATAATACCTGCCTTTTTAAAACCATTAGTAGATGCCTTCATAAGTTGACTACTAATAATAATTTGGGCTTGACACCTTTTTATTACGAGCTAGCCAATTTATGAGTTATAGTGAGCCTCTTCTGATCTTGGACCTAAAAGTAGACCTCCAAGAGCAAACCAGAAAATGAGCATGGCTCTAACATGCATCGCATAGCTTATACACCCAATAGCAGTTTTTTGAAATTAAAGTTGTTGCCTAAATACTTTGCCTATATAAATGTTGTACACTCAATGAAGGGACTTATGATAATAGGACTTTATAAAATATTTCGGGTAAACCAAACTAATCCACATAGCTTGCTTATTCTATGTAAATAGTTTCGCTAACATAACATAGCTCGTGTCTAGGGATGATCATGGAACAGGAAATACTCAACCTCAATGGGGACTCGACCCAAATAGGGCAGGAAATCCCTTAATTTTTCTCCCACAAGGATAGGGAATGGATAAAAAAGTTTTCTATTTTGATTTTAGGGTAGGGGCAGAGAATAAGGTATTTACCCCACAAGGATCCCCAACCCGAAGAGTATACCATAAAGGACCTTGGTTTTTATGTTATTTATGTATATATGCCATCATATATAAAAAGGCAAAACCCTAACTTCTTTTTTCTTATTCTCGTCAAATATCACTCTGTCATTATCTCTAATTGGTCATCCATCTATCAAGAGCAATGATCACCAATTCTACCTCTGTCCAGTCTTCTCCAAATCTGCCTCCTTCTAGTGATCGATGAGTCTCTCTCTTCTTGATCTTTTGGGTCTTCTTCCATCTTCTATAGTCTCTCTCTTTATTAGCCCCACATGATTTCTTCTTTTTTTTTTCAATTTATAGGTGAAAACTATAAGTGCATTTGCAAATGGATACAACATTGTCGGGCTTTCTTAAGTGATTAAGTAGTTAAAAGCTTGTGTCTTTTATTTTATGCAATTTGAACTTCATCGTGTTCCATTAAATGGTGATATAGTATCCACTTACATCACACACTGAAAGAAATTTTTCCTCTAATTTTTCATAATTTTTATGTTGAAATCGAGGTTTTTGTTCCACATATAACTTATTTGCAATCAATTTTAAGTTTTTGTACAAATGATAAAGAAAAAACATAGGGGTTTTAATTCTTCTACTTTATAAGGTAACTTGGTTGGTTAAGGAATTATTGAACTTTATGATGAAGAACCTACTATAAGCACTAATTTATTTAAACAGCTGATAATTATATATTATTTCCTTTTCTAAGTGTTCCTATTATTGCTAAAGTACTTCTTTTTTGAGGTTATATCATTGGTTGCTTGAGCATGAATGAACATTTTGTTAAGTTCTAAAGAAAGTCACTGAAGTTTGAGTTGAGCTAAAAATTCAAAGTATCAGAAAAGTTTAATGGGGATTGTAATCTATCAATAGAGTGATTGTTATAACATAAGAAAAGTGCCAAAGTTGACAGAATTCAAGTTAAGCCAAAAGGCTACTTGCAAAACTTTGATGGGACCAACACTCCTATTCCCATCTTTCATTCCAGAGCTTACAACTCTTGATAGCTTCCTGAACTTTACTAAGGTCTCACTCTAAATCTTTCTCCTAACTCAGTGATGTAATAAAGCTTTATATATTTATTATTGGTTAGTGGCAAAATAACTGAACTAAACATGAGCCATTGAACAGGACTTAACTAAGTCACTATTAAGATAATGAGGCATCTGATTTTTAAGTTACAGTTATTCAATTAACTAATTAGGTTTTGTTAGACACATCTCATTTGACCTCCATCAATAAAAATGGCTAAAACCCCTCACATTCTTCTTTTAATTTGTGAGATAATCAACCTTAATTCTCTATAAACTAAGAACCAATAGACATCCTACTTTAATATGTTCACCAATTTTTCTATCAAATATTGTGTATGTGTGTATTGGAATTTATAAGCCTTCATTTTGTGTATCTATGTGTGTGTAAACATTCCATCAAAAAATCAAAACTCAATTTTTCTAGCATTTAAAATTAATATGCTAAATGAAAGTAGATTTATCTAAATACCAAGAACATAAAGAAAAAAGATATTTTGTAAAATGCCATGATTTATGCATCTGTTAAAAGTTCTAAAGTTAGTTGTGTCATTTCTGGTTGGTTGAACTTATTTTATATGGGGGTATGAAAACTTGCATATATAATTTGTTAAAGTTGGTATTCATTAATTTTAGCATATTTTATTTGGTTGGGCTTTTATTCTATTATACTTCTCTGCTTTGATTTTTTTGCACTAGTGGAAATATATAATAGTCCTTTTTGCTTTTTGTTGGAATTCTCACTTTATAAATAGAAACAATTTAAGCAAAATCTTTTTCTTCCAGAAAGCAAACTTCGAAGCTGGTAGAAGAAGTTGAAAGCATAAGTGCTTTTGATTTATGAACTAACAAAGTCTGAAGTTAATATAACCAACTGCATTTATTTCTTGTATTAATGTAACTTAATTAACTTTTAGTTATCTGTATAAAATATTTTTTATTCTAAGTTATTAATTGTTAAAATTTATATTTAAATTGATTTATAGTTAATTTTAAAACATCAAGTTTTTAATTATATTTAATTTTAGATTTGTAAATTGTTAAAATTTGCATTAATTTAATTTGTGATTGATTTTAAATTTTTTAATTATTAAATGTTATATTTTAATTATAATTAATTGTGAAATATTGTATTTTAGAATTAAAAAAGTTATTTTTTGCGAGGCTCAAGGCAGGGGAGATTTTCTCCCCGTTCTTTAAAGAGTGGGTGGGCATGCATTCCTTGCCCCACCTCACCCCGTGATCATCCCTACTCGTTTTCGAGCTCGAGAGTCCAAAACCTGGGAATAACGTTCCTACAAAATTTTGTTATCTTTAACTGGCAGTATAGTCCTTAAAGGACTCCAACTCTAATGAATTAAAAAATGATAAGTGTTACCTTATCTGGCCATCCAAAATGGGGAATGATAAGTTTTTCCTCATTGGGACTCAAGTGCACTCAAACTCTATAACACATCTTTATAAATAGCTGGAAAATTCAGATGTAAGTTCTCTCTTCACATTTTTACATTTTCTCCCTTATTTACTCTTCTTGACTTGATCGTTTAGAGCCTCCCTTATCAGAAGTCCCGCCGAATTTCTTTTGATTTTTAGGTTACCTTCAACCTCTAGTAGCTAAGTCATGGATGTGAATTCAAATCCTACCTAGACAACAACCTAGTATTTCTAAACCTTCATCAACTGTAATTAACTCAATCTCACCTATCTCTGACTCATTTTCCATATGTTGATATTCCATTTGTTATTTTGCACCGTAATTCCATATCAACGAGTCAGTGAGTGAAATTTCTTAAATTGAATCTCTTTATAAAAAAATTAATTGAATCCTATACTTTATTTTAAGATAACACGCAATCCCTCATAAACGGTACATTGGCACATAAATTTCAATCACCTTTAATGGCACATTATGCTAGCAAAAATTTATTTTCAATTAGATTTCTAAACTTTTAAAACTTTTCACACTGGGTTTTAGAATTTTTAAAATTTTCACATTAAGTTCCTTTTATAAAAGATGATATATCTTTTAAATTTGTTTGAAATACATATGTGTTAGTTATATTTTATAAAGAATTACATGTTATCTCGTATTAAAGTTAAATAATCCAATTAAGATTTTTTTTATTAAAGGATTCAATATAAAAAATTTTAAAAAGTATAAAAATCACATTAGGTATTTTTATTTTAATTTCTAAGTTTGAGTATGATTCTTCTACTTTTCATATTTTGGAGGACTTTTAGCAGGTGAAGAGGTCAGATTCATTCTAGCTCATTCCTCCCTGTGTTTTTGGTGATTTCAAATTTGTAACAAGGAATTAATCTTAGCTTTCAATTATTGTTTTGTGATTTCTTCATGGCCATATGTGGCTGAAATCTTTGTTTCGGTTAAAGACTAATTCAAAGCTAGGATTTTTTTTAGCTGTGAGATTGTTTTACTTTAATTTCTATTTTTAAATTTTTGCAATGTTCATGTTATTTACTGTGATTTAGGAAAATAATATCTTGATTATTATTTGTTAGGTGTGCAAAAAGAGCTCATTGTGCATTTAATTAAATAATATACTACTAATTGAATTTGCTCAATCCGTAATTGTTTAGTGAAGTCAATAACAAGTAGCAATTAGTATAGCTATACTCACAAGGCTGTTATATTAAGTAAATGGATGATGTGGTCTAAATCAATCTTGTATGTAAGTTGGTTGGCTTAGGTTGGGTCTTTCTAAATCGTAATGTAGTCAATAGATTAAATTTTTTCCTTATTTAAAAGTTGTTTATTAGCTAAATTTTAATTATAGTCTTACTTGATTAATCCTTTAATACGAAAAGATTGGTCAAGAGTGCAAAATCGACGGTTATAACCAATCAATTATATGATTTAAAAAATTATTTCTTTGTCCATGATCATTTAATTGAATCCTATATTGCGAATATAACTGGAATTTACCATCCGTTGAATTTATCTCAATTAATTTTATGCATTTTTATTTGTTTGATTTCGTTCATTATTTTTATTTCTTAGTATATAAAAATGCCCCTTTCTATTTTTATTTGCTAAAATTTTGGTTGTTTTGAATTAAATTAGTGCTAGTATATATGGATTCAACCATATCTTGCCTTATTTACAATTGATTTATTTAGGATAAGATTGGTATTATTTTTTATTGCTTTAACACCTATTAACTTTTGGCGCCATTGTCGAGAACTAGATTGATTTAATTTGTTAATGACCTGGTCTGAAATTCCAGGATAACTTCTATTTGACTCCAAAATTGAGAAAAAGCTTGTAGATTGAGGAAAGAAATAAGGATACAAATAGAACTTGCTGAAATGTCTTATAAATAGCAAGAAGACGATGTTGTGACTAATTTTAATGAAATTTCAGCTGAAATAGGAAACAAAAGATGGGAAAAAGGACTTTGAGATAGTTCTATGCACCACAATTGGACCAATAGCCCCTGTGCATCACATATCTAGCCTTGGACACTACTTTTGAGTTAAAATTGGGGCTAATTCACTTACTACCCACTTTTCGTGGCTTGAAAAATGAGGATCCTCATAAATATTTAAAGGAATTCCATTTAGTTTGCTCCGGAATAAAACCACGTGGAGTTATATAGGAATAAGTGAAGTTGAGCGCCTTTTCATTTTCACTAGCTAACTCAACAAAAGACTGACTGTTGAATTTGCCATCTAGGGCTATCACCACATGAACTGATATGGTAAGATTATTCCTGGATAAATTTTTTTTAGCCTCCAGGGCTGCTATAATTTGAAAGAAAATAAGTGGAATTAGACAAAGGGATATAGAATCACTTTATTATTATTGGGAGAGGTTCAAATAGTTGTATGCAAGCTATCCCTAACATAGTATTATAGATTGGTCCCTTATTCAGTATTTTTATGAGAAAATGTTGAGCATGGAAAGGAAAATGATTGATACAGCAAATGGGGGAAGCCTTAATAACAAAACTCCAACACAAGCTTGAGAGTTGATTCAAAACATGGTAGCCACATCCCAACCATTTGGGAAATATCAAAACCCTTCAAAAAGAGTAAATGACACATAATCATCTTTCATTGAAGAAAAACTTAATAATCTAACTCTTCTTGTGCAAAATATGGTTACAGGTAAACATCCCCAAGTGTAAATGTGTGGGATTTGTGCTTATACTAGGCATACTACTAATACGTGCCCCACCTTACAAAATAATTTACAAAAATAAGTGAATGCATTAGGTGAATTTGCTGGGCAGCCTCATAGGAAGTATAATCCATATTTAAGTACCTATAATCTGTGGTGGCATGACCATCCAAACTTCAGTTGTGGTGCAAGTCAGCAAAATCCACAACATCAATTATAACCAAAGCGACCATAACAGCCTCCTCAACCAGCTCCTAAATTAGGTATCTCTCTTGAGGATATTGTTCAATCTTTGGCAACTAACATGCAATAACTTCAGTAGAAAATTAGAGAAAATAGATGCCACAATTCATAATTTAAAAAAAATAAATGAACCAAATAGCAATGTTCTTAAGTAGAATAAAGTCCCAAAGACATTTGCCCTTACAAACCATAAAGAATCTAAGGTAAAATACAAGTGCAATCATTCTAGAGAGTGGAAAAGAGCTAGAACAGCCCCTGCCCAAGAAGGATAATTAGAAAATAATAAAATAAGCTAAAAAAGAGGTAGAAATTAAATCAAAGGAATAGCCTAAAGATAAAAAAAAATCATAACAGTCCCCTATTTTAGTTATACGGCCCCCATTTCTTAAAAGATTATCCAAATCAAATAAGGAAAATAAGGAGAAAGATATTTTTTTAGACTTTCAAGGGGTTGAGGTAAATATTCCTTTGCTTAATGCTATTAAACAAATACCTCAATGTGCTAAAATTCTTAAAGAGTTGTGTACTAACAAGAAAAAACTTGTTGGGTATGAAAAACTAGTTGTGGGTGAGAATGTATTAGCTATACTTCAAAGAAAAATGGCTAAAAAATGTACGGATAAAAGTATATTTGTTATTTCCTGTAAAATTGGTAATTTAAGTGTTAAGAGAGCTATGTGTGATTTAGGTGATGGAATATGACATGGTATGAATATCATGATGGCACAGCGGAAAACAAAAATTTTTTATCATACATACCATATATATCCAAAGCTAGAAACGAAACATGCAATTTTAGGTTGTAGAACTTACAAGTTAAGATGCCTTTTAGATATTGATTTCGGTGATGGCCAGCAACTAAGATGACTTTGTCCGCCTTAGATCTCGATCACCAATGCCAAGGAATAGCCTTTTACGCCACTCCCTCTATTCTCACACACACACTTGCACCGCCGGCTTAAAATTGAGATTCTAGCTCTCTTTTTCGGTATTGTGTAATGGTTATAGTTTGAAGCTACAAAATTTGATTTTGTACTTCTCTTAGGTTGCTATTACTACCCAAGATCACAAGAGAATGAGGAACTATCCTTTCTCCTTGTGAAAATTGGCTAAAAGAAAACTTGAGAGAGAGAGGAAGAGTTCACGCAAAACCTAGAATGAAAGCCTAGGGTTTCACGTTTTTCCCACTATAATTATATATCTTCTCTTTCCTTTAAGTGATGGATCTCAAATATACTATCTTAAGATAATTAATATTAGCTAAAGATAATTAATATTTGCATTTATCACTTAATTAAAATAAGTAATATTTATTGATAAAAACTCTTTCAATTTATCCAAGATAAAATCAAAAGTCATTTAATCAAATTATATCACTTAATTTAGGATAAAAGATAAGACATTTAAATCTAATAAATCACTTAAATAAAAACTATACATGTGCCGAAATTCCTTATGATTTCTCTTAGGAATTTCGGCCACATCAAATTATATTTAGATGATTTAATTAGATAAATATGTCTTTAGGCTTTAATACTCAATTAATTAAATTAATACATGACATTTAATTAATTGAAATTAAACCTTGTGGGCTGAATTTCTCTCTCATGGACCAAAGCCCAATAGCAATTTTATAACCCATTACATACATTAATTTGACTTTAATTAAAAGCCCAAATTAATGCCCAATACTTAATTTAAGTATTTTAAGCCCAATGCTTTGTGTGCGATCCTATAGGTCCATTTAATGTTGGCAATGAATTAATAAATTAATTCAAAGGCTATATATATTCTCTAGCAAGATATTATAACATTCCAAATTAAATGAAAATTCATATGGCATTTAGTGACCTAATGCAATTTTGCATAGTCCCTTACCCATAAATATCAGAATTAATATAAGGCATGGAACTAGTCATCCTTATATATATATTAATTCCTTTCTTGATATTCCAGTGACACTGAACTCTCAGATAAATAATGATTACTCATTATTTCATCTCGGTATGGCCATACACTTCTCAGTTCACTGATCAAGTGGCCGATGATATTTTCTCTCTTATTGAGAGGGGTAATCCCTTCACTTCTCTCATGCTCTCTAACATGAATTAGTGCATACCCAATCATACCCGTACTTGTCACTCTGTTACGAGCACGCTAGGTGTATGTCAAAGTACACAGTAATTCATAAAGAGTTTCATAGAGATTTCAGGTCTAAGAACTCCAATACAAAACTTGCATATGAGAAACACTTATGACTTGTACCATGTAGTGTTCTCATGAGCGGATCGTATCCAGATACCATGTTCTTTAACATGTATCTATGATCTCTGATTGACACCCTTGTCCTAATGATCCGTAAGATAGAACTCATAAAATCAGAGAGAGCATACTAGTCTTAATTCATTGTTATTCCCATAACAATGACTGACTAGGGATATTTAGAATGATGTCTCATTTGTTTCAAGGTCTTACAACCATGTGCCTCACACATGATAACTTAAACCAAAACAACACTCTTGGATAGTTTTATCAATTGATATGCACAGGAATACAAAGGATAAAACAAATGCCTCATTTTATTAATTTCAAGTGTTTCGTTACAATGCATTGGGGCTAGGGCTTACACTAACATTAGGTGCATATATAAATATTATGTCTAAGTCTATTTATTCTTCTTTAAATGCTAGACCTTTAAAAGAGACAAGAGTAGTAATTCAACTTGCTAACCAATCAACTGTTTATCCTGAGGGATTATAAGAGGATGTTTTAGTTCAGGTTAATGGCTTAACTTTTTCAACTGATTTTTATGTTATTGACATGAAAGATGATGACAAATCTTTGGAATCATCTGATATTTTATTAGAAAGACCTTTCCTTCAAACAATTAGGACAAACATTGTTGCACATAAAGGTACTTTTACCATGGAATTTGATGGTGAAGTAGTGCAATTTAATGTTTATGATGCCATGAAATATCCATGTGAAGTGTCTTCTGTGTGTGGGATTGATATAATTAAGCCTTTAACCCAAAAAGTGTTTGAAGTAAGTAGGAAAGATAAGCTGTAGGTTGTATTGGATGACAATATTCACAAGGACATAATTGCTACACTTGAAGAGGATCTAAATTTAGAAGAAGGATTGTAGAAAGTGGTGTTCGAGTTGGCAACCTTGAAGCCAGTGGTTAGTGAATCCAATCCTTTGGAGATGCCTAATACTAATAAAAAGCTTTTTCCATCTACCTTTTAGGCACCTCAATTGGACCTTAAGGTGCTACCCAACCACTTAAAATGTGCCTACTTGGGTGAAGAGAAAACACTTCTAGTAATTATCTCTAATAAACTAAATTTAATGGAAGAAAAGTTGTTGATTCAAGCTTTAAAGGAGCATAAAGAGGTAATTTGATGGGCCATTGCTGATATTAAAAGAATAAGCCCATCCACATGCATGCATAGAATCCATTTGGAGGAAAATATCAAGCCAAGTAGACAAGCTCAAAGGCATTTAAACCCGCCAATAATGGATGTTGTGAAAAATAAAATTCAAAAGATGTTGGATACAGGAGTAATCTACTCTATTTCCTACAATAAATGGTGGAGCCCAATCTAGGTTATACCAAAGAAAATAGGTATCATAGTGGTGGAGAATGAGTGTGGTGAATTTGCATCCACCCGAGTTCAAAATGGGTGGAATCGTATAGATTATAGGAAGTTTAGTGCTTTAACTAGAAAAGATCATTTTCCACTTTCTTTTATTAATCAAATGTTGGAAAGACTTGCTGGAAATCTTACTATTATTGTCTTGATGGCTATACAAGTTTTTATCAAATATCAGTTACACCAGAAGACTAAGAGAATACCACCTTCACTTACCCTTTTGGCACATTTGCATATAGGAGGATGCTATTTGGACTTTGCAATGCTCCAACAACATCCCAATGGTGTATGGTTAGCATCTTTTCAAATTATATGGAGAAAATTATACAGGTATTTATAGATGATTTTATGGTTTGTAACTCTTTCTATGAATGTCTGTCTAATTTAGTCAAAATATTGAAGCGATGTCTAGAGTCTAACTTGGTCTTAAACTATGAAAAATGTCACTTTATGGTAGATCAAGGGTTGATTTTGGGACATAATGTATCTTTAAAAGGAATTAAGGTAGACAAAGCTAAAATAGATGTTATTCAATCTCTACTTTACCCTGCCAGTGAGTGGGAAGTTCATTCTTTTCTTGGATATGCAGGTTTTTACAAGCACTTTATCAAAGATTTCTCCATAATCACCTAACCATTGTGCGCATTATTGTAAAAAGATGTGACATTTGAGTTTGATCAAGCTTGCAAAGATGCATTTGATGAATTAAAGGAGAAGTTGATATCTGCACCCATAATCTAACCACCTAACTAGGATTTTCCAATTAAAATTATGTGTGACACCAACAACCATGCTATAAGGTCTGTTCCCGATCAAAGAATTAGGAAAAATCCACATGTGATTTATTATGCTTCAAAAACATTGGAAAGTGCCCAAAGTAATTATTCTACAACGGAAAAAGAACTTTTAGTAGTTTTTTTTGCTTTAGAAAAAATCTGTCAATATATGTTAGCCACTATAGTAATTATTTTTTCTGATCATGCAGCATTACAATACTTGCTGAAGAAAAAAGATGCCAAACCCCACTTAATTCGATGGATTCTCTTACTATAAGAATTTGATATTGAGATTAGAGAGAAGAAAGCGTTTAAAAATTTAGTGACAAATCACCTTAATCGCCTGCTATTAAATGAGGAAGCATTGCCTTTGAATGATGAATTTTCAGAAGAACATTTATTTGCCGTAAATACAATCAGCCCTTGGTATGCTAATGTAATGCCTTAAAATTTCATCATTGATGATCAATACATTCTAAAGCATGAACAGTAACACCAAAATGGTTTTTGGTATTATTACATTGGCATAATATAGTAAAATTCAAAAGTGTTTGGGTGTAAAATGTACGCAGCCAAGAGAAATCCCAGGATGGGTGACCTGTTGGAAAGTTTGTGTTAAATATTAGATGAGATAATATGAGTTAAATGGAGTCCACTGATACAGTTTGAGAAGAATTTAAGCCCAAATAAGTCCCCAAAATAGACAATGAAGAAATTGCTCGGTACTATTATAGGGTTGACTATAAGTTTGACCGAGCTCAAAAATATTTCATAGACCTCTAAAAATTATTTCAATTACATAGGCTTATTATAAATAGCATAAATGAGCTATTGGAGGTGAAAAATAATTTTTTTGACATTTTTGAATTTTTGGGTTTCGAACCGGCTGATTTTTTTGTCAAAATTGAAAATATATTGAAATGATGTTGGAATGACTTGAAATTTTAAAAACTACTTCCTGAATATGTTTTTTCACTCGAGACAAAATTTCAAAGTATTCTGATAAGGGGAACACCAATTTTTGAAAAATGATGAAAAATCGAGGTTAATTTAATTAGTGGGGTTAAAGGTCATTTTTAATTTTTCAAGGGCATAAATGTCACTATAAATTAGGTTAAGATCACTTAAAACCATAAATTGAGCGAGGAAAATAGTATAGAAATTAATTAGGCTAAAAAGTGGGTTATTTAAGTGAAAGTGGGCCAATTGGTTGGACCTGATTTCGCCCAATTGACAGGGATATATAAGAACAAAAAATCAAATTTCTTTAAAGAACTCAGTCATCTTCTCCCCCATTCCATTAGCCCTTCTTCTTCCTCCATTTCTCCATTTTTCTTCCATTTTCTTTAACCTAATTCTACAAAAACCTACCAAATTTTATGTCCTAAATAATTTTAAGGCCCAAAATTCATCTATGGTCATCTCAAGGATCAATTTTAAGGGGGGAAGTGAAGTAAATTGTGAAGAGAAAGGTTGGAGCAAAAATTCAAAAAATTAGAGAAAAGAGACATAAAGGAATTTGGCCAAATTGGATTTCTAAGGGAGAACAAGTGGAATCAAAGTGAAAATGGGAGGAAATGATGGAAAAGGAAGAAAAATCATGGATGAGAGTTTGAAAAAGAGGTTTGTGGATACTCAAACTGATGGAATATGACATGGTATGAAACTCATGATGGCACAGCGGAAAACAAAAAATTTTTAATCATACATACCATGCATATCCAAAGCTAGAATCGAAACATGCAATTTTAGGGTTTTAAACTTACAACTTTAGATGCCTTTAAAACTTGATTTTGATGATGATCAGCAACCAAGAAGGATATGTCCACCTTAGATCTTCACCACCAATGCCAAGGAACAGCCTTTACGCCACTCCCTCTATTCTCACACACACACTTGCAAAGATGGCTTAAAATCAAGAGTGCTAGCTCTATGATTATGTATTCGGCAATGGGAATGATTTGAAGCCACAAGATCTGATCTTGTTCTTCCTTTAGGTTACTGTTTCAGCCCAAGAACACAAGAGAATAAGGAAGATTTCTTTCCCCTTGAGTATTTCGGCCAAGAGAGAAAAATAGCAAAATGGCATACCTTTTATTCATTTAATTCATTAATATATATCACTCAATTTAGGTCAAGTGTGAGTGCTGAAAATTAAGTGTTAATTTCAGCCTCCATCACTTCCTAATTAAGAGATATATCCTAATTTAAATTCCATTAGAATTTAAATTCAAATGGCATTAGTCATTTAATCAAAACAAACTTACTTATTTAAGGTAAAATAAGTTGCCGAATTCAACTAGTATTTTAGTTTGAATTTTGGCTACTTTAATTCCCTCTCAATTATTATATTTTGATTAAATACAAATTAGGATTTAATACTCAATTAACTTAATTATACATAGATAATTAATCAATTTAAATTAAACCTAGCACATGCCAACAAATTTCTCTCGTGACCAACATATTTGACTAAAACAGCTAGCTGTTTTAGGCAAAAAACTCGTTTCACATATTTGCCTAAAACAGCTAGCTGTTTTAGGCAAAATCGTGGCTTAACAGACTAGCTGTTTTAGGCAAAATCGCACGTTGACAGTTTTGCCTAAAACAGCTAGCTGTTTTAGGCAAAAATCTGTTTACCCATTTTATGCATTAATTTGACTTTAAATAAAAGTCCAAATTAATTCCCAATACACAATTTAAATATTTTAAGCCCAATGCTTTGTGTGCGATCCTATAGGTCCATTTAATGTTGGCAATGAATTAATAAATTAATTCAATGGCTATATATATTCTCTAGCAAGATATTATAGCATTCCAAATTAAATGAAAATGCATATGGCATTTAGTGACCTAATGCAATTTTGTATAGTCCCTTACCCATAAATATCAGAATTAATATAAGGCATGGAACTAGTCCTCCTTATATATAGTAATTCCTTTCTTGATATTCCAGTGACACTGAACTCTCAGATAAATAATGATTACTCATTATTTCATCTCGGTATGGCCATACACTTCTCAGTTCACTGATCAAGTGGCCGATGATATTTTCTCTCTTATTGAGAGGGGTAATTCCTTCACTTCTCTCATGCTCTCTAACATGAATTAATGCATACCCAATCATACCCGTACTTGTCACTCTGTTACGAGCACGTTAGGTGTATGTCAAAGTACACAGTAATTCATAAAGAGTTTCATAGAGATTTCAGGTCTAAGAACTCCGATACAAAACTTGCATATGAGAAACACTTATGACTTGTACCATGTAGTGTTCTCATGAGCGGATCATATCCAAATACCATGTTCTTTAACATGTATCTATGATCTCTGATTGACACTCTTGTCCTAATGATCCGTAAGACAGAACTCATAATATCAGAGAGAGCATACTAGTCTTAATTCATTGTTATTCCCATAACAATGACTGACTAGGGATATTTAGAATAAAGTCTCATTTGTTTCAAGGTCTTACAACCATGTGCCTCACACATGATAACTTAAACCGAAACGACATTCTTGGATAGTTTTATCAATTGATATGCACAGGAATACAAAAGATAAAACTAATGCATCATTTTATTAATTTCAAGTGTTTCGTTACAATGCATTGGGGCTAGGGCTTACACTAACAATCTCCCACTAACACTAGTCCCAATTGGGCATAGCCCTAAGACCGAACGCTCTCAAATGAGCTTCGTGCAGATTTGGACGTAACTGTTTCATCAAAGGATCTGCTACATTGTCTTCACTTGCTATCTTGCTAACCTTAATGTCCCCACGATCAATGATTTCTCTGATCAAGTGGTACCTCCTGAGTATGTGTTTGGATTTCTGGTGTGACCGGGGCTCCTTGGCCTGTGCTATGGCCCCGTTGTTGTCACAGAAAATTTCTAATGGATCTAGGATGCTTGGGACCACTCCTAATCCAGTAATGAAATTTTTAATCCAAACAGCCTCTTTTGCAGCCTCACTTGCTGCAATATACTCAGATTCTGTAGTTGAGTCGGCAACGGTTTCTTGCTTCGAGCTTCTCCAGCTGACAGCACCACCGTTCAAAACAAAAACAAACCCATATTGCGATCTAGAATCCTGAGTGCTGGTCTGAAAAGCAGCATCGGCATAACCTTGTATGACGAGCTCTTCTTGACCACCATACACCAAGAAGTGATCCTTAGTCCTTCGCAGGTACTTCAGAATCCCTTTTACAGTAGACCAGTGCTTCTCACCAGGGTCTTGCTGAAACCTACTGGTTATACTCAGTGCATGAGCAACATCCAATCTAGTACATAACATAGCGTATATGATAGATCCAATAGCAGATGCATATGGGATTCTACTCATGTTGTCCCTTTCCTCTTTGGTTTTAGGGCACTGTTCTTTAGTCAAAGGAACTCCCAAAGCCAAAGGTATGTACCCTTTCTTTGAGTCTCCCATACTAAAACACTTTAGTACTTTGTCTATGTACTTTTCTTGACTTAGTCCCAAAAGCCGATTCGATCTATCTCTATAGATTCGAACACCAAGTATTGTCTCGGCTTCACCTAAGTCTTTCATTGAGAAACATTTTCCCAACCATTGCTTAACCTTTTGCAATATTGGAATGTCATTCCCAATGAGAAGGATGTCGTCCACATATAGGACTAGAAATACTACTATGCTCCCACTAACCTTCTTGTACACACAAGGCTCATCTTCATTCTTGATGAAGTCAAATTCTTTGACTGCCTCATCAAAACGAAGATTCCAACTTCGGGATGCTTGCTTTAATCCATAAATGGATTTTTGAAGCTTGCAAACCTTCTTAGGATGCTTGGGATTGACAAAACCTTCAGGCTGTGTCATATACACATCCTCAAGTAAATTTCCGTTAAGGAAAGCAGTTTTGACATTCATTTGCCATATCTCATAATCACGATATGCAGCTATGGAAAGCAAGATCCTAATGGATTTGAGCATGACTACAGGCGAAAAGGTCTCGTCATAGTCTACACCATGAGTTTGTCGGAAACCTTTTGCTACTAGTCTACCTTTGTAGGTCTTATCAGCTTTGAGTTTGAATAACCACTTGCATTCAATTACCTTAGCACCTTCCGGTGGATCAACCAAGGTCCAAACCTGGTTATCATACATTGATTGCATCTCGGATTTCATGGCTTCAAGCCAATTTTCCGAGTCTGGGCTCTCAATAGCTTCTCGGTAGGTAGTAGGATCCTCACGATCTACTAACTCAATAGTGTCACTGTCAGTGATTAGAAATCCATATCTCTCAATCTCCTAACGTACCCTACCGGACCTTCTAGGTTCTTGTGTAATGGGTTCTTGTTCCACAACTGGTTGTGAACTTGATCCCATTTCCAAACCATCCTCTATAGGAGTTTGTGGTGCTTGAATTTCTCCAAGTTCTACTTTACTCCCACTGTCTTTCTTGAGAAGGAACTCCTTTTCCAAGAAAATAGCCTTGCGAGCAACAAATACTTTGTTCTCGGCTTGTGAGTAAAAGTAGTATCCCTTTGTTTCTTTAGGATACCCCACAAACAAGCAGACACTGGATTTGGACTCTAGTTTTTTAGATGTTAATTTCTTAACATGTGCTTCACAGCCCTAAATCCTGAGAAAAGACATATTGGGTTCTTTCCCAGTCCATACCTCGTATGGTGTCTTCTCAACTGCTTTAGTTGGAGTACAGTTCAATAGAAATGCAGCAGTTTCTAATGCATAACCCCAAAAAGAGATAGGAAGATTAGTTTGACTCATCATAGATCGAACCATGTCCAACAGAGTTCAATTTCTCCTTTCGGACACACCATTCCATTGAGGTGTTCCAGGAGGAGTGAGCTGTGAAATAATACCACACTCCTTTAGATGACTGTCAAACTCTTGGCTTAAGTATTCGCCACCTCGATCTGATCGAATGGCTTTTATACTTTTGCCAAGTTGGTTTTCTACTTCGTTCTTAAACTCTTTGAATTTCTCAAAAGTTTCAGACTTGTACTTCATTAGATAGACATAGCCATATCTACTAAAGTCATCTGTGAATGACACGAAGTAGCTAAAACCACCTCTAGCATGTGTACTTAAAGGTCCACATACATCGGTATGTATTAGTTCCAATAAGCCATTAGTCCTCTCGCCTTTTTTATTAAAAGGACTCTTTATCATTTTTCCATGCAAATATGGCTCGCATGTATCATAAGACTCTAAGTCGAATGACCCAAGCACTCCAGTTTTGTGGAGTCTTGAAATGCATTTTTCGTTTGCATGTCCTAAACGACAATGCCAGAAGTAAGTAGGGTTCAATTCGTTTGATTTAACCCTCTTTGTATTAATGTTGTATATGGACTCTCTGTTTTGTAAATCAAGGATATAAAGGTCATTTTGCAACATGGCATTGCCATAAGAAATGCCTTGGCGACGAATATGAGCATTGCCATTTTTAATAACAAAATCAAATTCATCATTATCCAAACATGAAACTGAAATAATGTTTCTGCTCATAGCAGGCACATAATAACAATTATTCAAAACAATACAAAGTCTGGAAGGTAAAGTGAGGTCATAGTCGCCTATCTCTATGGAAGCAACTCGTGCTCCATTCCCCACACGGAGGTCCACTTCATTCTTCCCAAGTAACCGCCTATTTCTTAACCCCTGCACATTTGAACAAATGTGAGAACCACAACCGGTATCCAATACCCAAGTGGTAGAAATAGAAAGGTTAATTTCAACAACAAAAATACCAGAACTGGACGCCTTGGCTCCATTCTTCTTTTGTTCTTCCTTAAAGAGAGCGCAATTCTTCCTCCAATGCCCTATCTTGTTGCAATGGAAGCAAGTGCTCTCACTCTCTTTGAGTTTTGGCGCCTTGGGCTTGGATTGGGCCTGAGGTGCACTCCCAACTGACTTGGGTTTTCCCTTTCCCTTTCCCTTTCCCTTTCCCTTAGCGGGTCCCTTCTTAATTCCCTTTTGAACCATTAGTATGGGATTGGCCTTTCGAATGTTTTTTTCAGCATTCTTAAGCATCCCATGAAGCTCAGTGACTGACTTGTTCATTGCATGCATGTTATAATTCATCATAAATGGATCATAAGCAGCAGGCAATGATCCTAAGATCAAGTCAATGGCCAATTCCTTTGGCACTAGTACCTCAAGCTTCTCAAGAGTATCAAGATACCCTTTCATCTTGAGTACATGGGTACTAACAGGAGTACCCTCAGCCATCTTGCAAGAAATTTAAGCCTTTGTTGTCACGAACCTCTCGTGACGAGCTTGCTCTTGGAACATCTCCTTGAGGTGCACCATGATCGCATAGGCCTCTTGGTCCATAAATTGCTTTTGCAATTCAGGCACCATAGTGGCTAGCATCAAACAGGTCACATCATTAGAGTCACTTTTCTTGGTCTCAAAAGTTTCCTTTTGAACCACAAAAGCGTTCCTAGCAGGTTCCTCAGGTAAGGGTGCATCCAAAACATACGACTTCTTCTCTTGCTTAAGAACTATTCTTAAGTTTCGAGACCAGTCTATGAAATTGGTGCCATTCAATTTGTCCTTTTCAAGGACCGATCGCAATGAGAAATTGTTGTTTGAAGATGCCATTTTCAATCTACAATAAAATTTAGCAAGATTAAATGAGGTCTTAATTATGATCCCACAAACTGAATTAATATCCCTTTAAATAATTCGCGTTAGTGATTTAATGTGGGCCAAGATCCACTTTTCACAACAACTTATTAGTCAAGCTGAGCTTGTACACCTAACAAGTTAAGTTACTTAGGTAGGAAAACTCCAATCATGTCTCGTACATGACTCTTGGATCAAATGGGCTAACATCTTAAGATGTTATAGCACAACCCATTTATTAGTTGCCTAGGTCCAGGCATCCCTTTCCATGATAAGTCCAACCTACATTCACAACCCATGCCTCACAAAGATAATCGGGCGCATCTAGGACTCCTAGTCTACGTGACCGATGATCGATGCCTTGACATGTTTCGAATTAGGAAGGCAACTTTGTGACTTACTATTTTTTAGGGATTCATTTTATTACGGCTTACATGGCATACGCTTTGTCATCCATACATAGCATGCATATATATATAATTGCATAAAGTAAAGCGTGACAAACATGGGCCCAAAAACCTACAACTAAGATTCTATACTATTACATAAGAATCTTCGAGTTGGGCTTCTCCACTTCGGTGGGCTTCGTCTTGATTTACAAAGTCTTCAAATATATTCTATTCTAAGAAATAAATGAAAAACTTTTACAATAAAATATAATGGCTCGTAGGCCATATTTAATTACAAAACCCAGGGCCCATGAATGCACCATGCATATCCATTCATCACACCAAATTAGCAAATAAATATACATAGCATTCATGGATAAAACAAAGTCCAATTTTAATTAATTTAGCCAAGCCCATTAATGAAAATTATGTACTTGAACCTTTAAGAGAAGACCCCATGATGGGCCTGGGCCAAAGGCCAAATGGACTAAATCCTCTTATTGAATAAGTTCTCTTAAAAGCCCAAAACACTAACTCGTTAGATTTATGCTATAAATCAACTCTAGTATAATTTTCAATTATGCCATTTTTAATTTTATGTCATGCAGCCCATAAACATTAAAAATGCATATAATATGTGCTAACATGAATTAAAAATAAAATCACGAAGAACACATATAAAGTACACGGCATTCATGCAAAAACAAACAAACAACAAAAACTAGTTGTTTAATGCTTATGTAATGCCATAAAATGCACAAACATTTAAATCAATTTTATGAGTCATTTAATAATCTAAATAAGTCCATAAACATTGATTTAATATTCTGTACCAATCTAATCTAAATGTGTTTTTACCATTTTAATCAAAACAAAACAAACAATCTTGATTAAACATGTAACAAACACAAACTAGACATAGTTTTAAGTGATTTTAAAATTAATCAATTAAATTGTCATGGACCAGAATTAAAACCAAATTTAAAACATGTCCAGACCTGATATTTAATCTTTAAAAATCACTTACAAACATCCCAAAAACATTTTACATTTAATTTTGAAAACTAGTTGTTAAAATGGCAATTTACATGCCAACAAGCACCTAGTTTCATAATTAACATGTACCATCAGGTATAAATAATTAAATCTGACCATTACTAGCCCTAATAACATCTTAGGACAGTATATTAACATGTCACAGTAATTATAATACCTATCTAATCAATTAAAATCGTTTTTACACCAAAACAATGCAAAAAACTAAAAACAAAAAATTTCAGATTTGCATGTTTTCATAATGACGATTTTTAATTAATTTTTTCATGCATCTAAAGCACTAAAATAAGCATGTTTAGTCTCTGATACCACTGATGGAATATGACATGGTATGAAACTCATGATGGCACAGCGAAAAACAAAAAATTTTTAATCATACATACCATGCATATCCAAAGCTAGAATCGAAACATGCAATTTTAGGGTTTTAAACTTACAACTTTAGATGCCTTTAAAACTTGATTTTGATGATGATCAGCAACCAAGAAGGATATGTCCACCTTAGATCTTCACCACCAATGCCAAGGAACAGCCTTTACGCCACTCCCTCTATTCTCACACACACACTTGCAAAGATGGCTTAAAATCAAGAGTGCTAGCTCTATGATTGTGTATTCGGCAATGGGAATGATTTGAAGCCACAAGATCTGATCTTGTTCTTCCTTTAGGTTACTGTTTCAGCCTGAGAACACAAGAGAACAAGAAAGATTTCTTTCCCCTTGAGTATTTCGGCCAAGAGAGAAAAATAGCAAAATGGCATACCTTTTATTCATTTAATTCATTAATATATATCACTCAATTTAGGTCAAGTGTGAGTGCTGAAAATTAAGTGTTAATTTCAGCCTCCATTACTTCCTAATTAAGAGATATATCCTAATTTAAATTCCATTAGAATTTAAATTCAAATGGCATTAGTCATTTAATCAAAACAAACTTACTTATTTAAGGTAAAATAAGTTGCCGAATTCAACTAGTATTTTAGTTTGAATTTTGGCTACTTTAATTCCCTCTCAAGTATTATATTTTGATTAAATACAAATTAGGATTTAATACTCAATTAACTTAATTATACATAGATAATTAATCAATTGAAATTAAACCTAGCACATGCCAACAAATTTCTCTCGTGACCAACATATTTTCCTAAAACAGCTAGCTGTTTTAGGCAAAAAACTCATTTCACAGATTTGCCTAAAACAGCTAGCTGTTTTAGGCAAAATCGTGGCTTAACAAATTTGCCTAAAACAGCTAGCTGTTTTAGGCAAAATCGCACCTTGACAGTTTTGCCTAAAACAGCTAGCTGTTTTAGGCAAAAAAACTGTTTTTACAGATTTGCCTAAAACAGCTAGCTGTTTTAGGCAAAAATCTGTTTACCCATTTTATGCATTAATTTGACTTTAAATAAAAGTCCAAATTAATTCCCAATACACAATTTAAATATTTTAAGCCCAATGCTTTGTGTGCGATCCTATAGGTCCATTTAATGTTGGCAATGAATTAATAAATTAATTCAATGGCTATATATATTCTCTAGCAAGATATTATAGCATTCCAAATTAAATGAAAATGCATATGGCATTTAGTGACCTAATGCAATTTTGTATAGTCCCTTACCCATAAATATCAGAATTAATATAAGGCATGGAACTAGTCATCCTTATATATAGTAATTCCTTTCTTGATATTCCAGTGACACTGAACTCTCAGATAAATAATGATTACTCATTATTTCATCTCGGTATGGCCATACACTTCTCAGTTCACTGATCAAGTGGCTGATGATATTTTCTCTCTTATTGAGAGGGGTAATCCCTTCACTTCTCTCATGCTCTCTAACATGAATTAATGTATACCCAATCATACCCGTACTTGTCACTCTGTTACGAGCACGTTAGGTGTATGTCAAAGTACACAGTAATTCATAAAGAGTTTCATAGAGATTTCAGGTCTAAGAACTCCAATACAAAACTTGCATATGAGAAACACTTATGACTTGTACCATGTAGTGTTCTCATGAGCGGATCATATCCAAATACCATGTTCTTTAACATGTATCTATGATCTCTGATTGACACTCTTGTCCTAATGATCCGTAAGACAGAACTCATAATATCAGAGAGAGCATACTAGTCTTAATTCATTGTTATTCCCATAACAATGACTGACTAGGGATATTTAGAATGAAGTCTCATTTGTTTCAAGGTCTTACAACCATGTGCCTCACACATGATAACTTAAACCGAAACGACATTCTTGGATAGTTTTATCAATTGATATGCACAGGAATACAAAAGATAAAACTAATGCCTCATTTTATTAATTTCAAGTGTTTCGTTACAATGCATTGGGGCTAGGGCTTACACTAACACAAACTAGTTTATTTCATGTGTTCAAGATTATGTAAATTAGGAATTTTAAATTGAGTTGAGTAAAAATTTAATTGATGGTACATAAATGAAATTTAATGTTAAATAATGAAATTAGTATAGGAAATTGCTTGAAATTATGATTGAATGTAAGAAAATGGCATAGGAAGACATTATATTTCTTTAAGAAAAAATGTGTAATATGAGTGTTAAATTAAGTAAATGGTGAATTAATGAAATTAAATGTTGGATAATAGAATATTTGATGTCAAATATAAGAAAACTTAACTATAAATCACATGTTAGTTGTACAATCTATTATTCTCCTCCTGAATAAATTCAGTAAATGATAGCTAATCTTGAATTAATGATAGATTAATGTAAATGAAAGAACAAGAAAAAGATATAAGATGTTAAATGTAAGAAAATATGTTTAGAAAGGATATGTTAGTTATGAAACCCATTATGTAAGAAAATGAAATTAAGGTTTAATAAAGAATTAAATTAATCAATGTTAGAATTATGCTTAATATGCATGGAAGACATGTTGAGAATTTGTTAGATGAAGTAAATAAATTTATACACACACATTTTAATAGTGACTGAATGGTAATATAGGTTGTACCATATAATGATATGATGATTATTTGTATATTAAACATGAAATGCATAATACGATGATGAGCAAACATAACATGATTAATTAAAACTAAAAACAACATGTGCAAAAAATATTATGCAAGTGAACATAATGGGGTACATGTATGTAACCAAGAGTTACTAATGTACAATGGATGTATGCCAACACATAAACACACAAAGTGATCTTAGAAATATATATGGCATGAGAAATGATGAGAAATCACATTGTATGTAAAGGTTTATGATGAGGCCGAATGGTGAACCTTAGGAAAATGGCTTGTTTCATCAAGTTTGAATGATATTCACTATGTTTGTTATGATTTGTGTATGATGGTGTTGAATAAAGAAGAAATGAAAATGTAAAATATGTGACATAATGTGAATGACATGAGAATTTATGTAAAAATATAGCAAAATATGGAGTAAAATGTAAGTAATCCAAGATTATAGAGAGTTAATTCAGATTGAAGCATATATTAGATGCATAGTTGAGGAGTTGGTCACCCCAAGCAGCCCCTTAACTCACGTTAGGCTCATAGTGAAGAGTTGGTCACCCTAAGTGATCCCTCACCCTAGATTTACAACTGGAGAGCTAATCACCCCAAGTGATTCCTTATTATATTCTAGAGTAGTTAGATCACCCCAAGTGACCTCTTTAGTTTTATCATTGAAATACTCACCCCACATATTGGGTTTAAGGATTTTCACTAAGCACTGTTAGGGGAAAAATTATAAATATGTAAGAAAATAGGGATTAAATGGTAAATTATATATAAAAGATGTCATACATGTGACTAGATAATAAATAAAGTGAAAAATATAATAAATAGATTAGTAAGGGGTAAAGGCGTAATTACATGAGAAATCGAGGGTAAAACCGTAAATTTGCATTGAAAATGTGATCAAAAGAGTCAAAATAGTCAAATAAGATAAAAGGGGCAAGATCGTAAATTAGGAAAAGGTTCAGTGACCAAACTATAATTTACCACTTCATGAGTGAATAAAGGACTGAAATGTAAATTTTACACTTAAAATGTAATAAAAGTCAAAGGAAGCAAGAATGGTCAAAATTGAGGTTAAAAAAGTCAAATATGATGAAAATAAAGTTTAGGGGCCTAATGACAATTTTCCACTTAAGTAAGAACTATGTGAGATTAAATGAGAAAAATAAGTGTGGAAAGGATTAAAAGATAAATTAAGACAATAAGAGAATAAATTTTAATTTAATTAATTATAATGATAAATTAGGGGTAAAATAGTAATTTTACTTGTTATGATTATTAAATGAAATTGTGTGTAGTTGTATCCACCACTAGGCAACAACGTTGCTTAACACGTGATTTGTTTGACAACGCGCAGGGATAGGTAACTGAAGACTCCACAAAAGATAAGCAAAGTGGCATGTACATGTAACCCTATTATAGATGTGGAGTGTAGACGTATTATGTATTAGACTTTTGATAATTGGCATATAATATATTATGTTGTATAACGGAAACTAATTAGTAGTGAACATATGTTATGATCTACACATGGATGATGTTTATGTGACTATGTTGTGATGATGGTTTGTGGTTGGTATTAAAAGTGTTATGATTGCCATTAGAGTATTGGAAATGGAGATTACCTTTTAGGAGTGTTGTTTTGCAAATTTGTAGGTATGGATAGCACAGTTTACAAGTTGTTATGCTGTTGAAATTTTTACCAAATAAATAGTAACCATGTGACGCTAAAAGGAATTTGGAAACCAAATGTTAAATTTAGCTATTAGCCAACAATATAAAAAGGATAGTTAGGATAAGTAACCATGCAATGTCACCAATAATATTCCATAGTGTACGGATTTATGAGTGAACATATGGTATCACAGCTAACATAGTGAATTTATTGGTTACAGGTGCTATCCCCAATGAATTATCTAGATTTGAGAAGGATAAATTCAAAAGAGATGCTAAATACTTTGCATGGGATGAACCATATTTATATAAGTATTGCTTTGAACAAATTATTCTATTTGCATTTCAAAAGATGAAGTACAGTCCATACTGCAATTCTGTCACTCAAAGGCATACAAAGGTCATTTTGGTCTAAAGAGTAAAGCCCACAAAGTATTAGAGTATAGTTTACTTTGGCCTTACTTATTTTGTGATGCATATTGCTTCTATAAGTCTTATAACAGTTGTCAAAGAATAAGTAATTTGGGACACAAAGATTAAATGTCACTCACGTCTATATTAGCTTGTGAAATATTTGATGTGTGGAGTATTGATTTCATGGGTCCCTTTCCGTCTTCTTTTGGCAATTCTTACATTTTGCTTGCGGTTGATTAGATTTCTAAATGGGTTAAGGCAAAATCCGCAAGGACTGATGATGCTAAAAATATGGTGAATTTTTGTCAAGAATAATATCTTATGCAGGCTTGGTACACCAAGAGTGCTTATAAGTGATAGAGGGATATGTTTTGGAATATAATTATGAAAGCTTTACTAAAGAAGTATGATTTAACCCACTGCTTATCTGCTGCCTATCACCCCTAGACTAGTGGTCAGGCTGAGATTTCCAATAGAGAGGTCAAGTCTATCTTGGAAAAGATAATTAATCCAACCTAAAAGAACTGGAGTTCAAAATTGAAGGATGCCTTCTAGGTCTATAGGACAACTTATAAAACACCTATTAGTATGTCTCCATACCGACTAGTGTATGGAAAGCCATGCCACTTGCCAATAAAAATAGAGCACAGAGTATTTTGGGCCATTAAAAGGTGCAATATGGCATTGATTACAGCATCTAACAATCACAAATTAGAGTTACAGGAGCTGAAAAAATTAAGGAATGAAGCGTACAAGAGTTTAAAAATTTATAAAGATGAAACAAAAATAAATCCATAACAAAATGATTTCTAGGAAAGAATTTCAAATTGGACAGAAAGTTTTACTTTTTCATTTATGATTAAAATTATTTCCAGAAAAATTAAGGTTTAGATTGATAGGACCTTTTGTAATTACTAATGTTTTTGTTCATGGTTCAGTGGAGATTAAGAGTCTAAAGAATTGTAAGATTTTTAAGGTTAATGTACATCGATTAAAACCATTATATGAATGATTTTCAACTCAAGGCAATGTGGAGTACCAGTTGGCAATGCCTGAAGAAGATAATTAACTCTAGGAACGTTTGGCAAAAGATGTTAAAGAGAGGCATTATTAGAAGGTAGCCCATTGTTTGGCCTTGCCCAAGGCTGAACTGTCACTATTTAGATTTAAATTGTAGTATTTTTATTTTTTTTATACACTACCTTCTCTTACCTTAATAAGCTCCTTAACATTATTTTTTATTTTGCAGATGGAAGTGGGTAGCTTGCTTGCTTTATGCTGGAAGTGAAAAAAAAAAAATTTAATATTTTCCTTGAAAAAAAACATGGTGGACAATTTTTTTTAAATTAGAGAAGTCTATTTACATCATGTTGGGTTTTCATGGGAAATGAAAAGTTGTGCTTGATAAATTAATAAATTCAATAGTGGAAGCCCAAAGAAATATTGTTTTTCCATTAGAGGGTTTAAAACTATGAATTTGGTTTTAAGGTTAATGGCTCTCATTATTTAGTGGGCTTTTCATTTTTTCATGGGTTTGAATTCAATTAACCCAGTAAGTTTAATTTTTTTTACCCCTACTAACCAACTTCAATTTAACCAAAGTTAATTTTTTTTATTTTTACAAAAACTTCATCCTTAACCTTCAAACCCTAGCTGCTACCCTCATTTTTTTATTTTGATTAAGACTAAGAGAGGAGGAACCAAGAATATACTAGAGTTGAATTTTCTTGAAAAAGAGTTTAATGAAGGTACAGGAAGTTAAACCAGATTTTATGCTGAATGTTAAATTATTCTTAACAGGGAGTTTAGTATTTAAGAAAGATATTCTTGATTCAAGGCATCAGGTCTTATTCATCTAGTTTTCCATAATTACTTGTGTTTTTAAGAATTTAAGTCATTGCAATAAAAGGTTAAGGTGGATAGTTCCTTAGTGAAAGTTGTTTTTAAATATTGATTATTACCGTGTTTTAATTACTTGTTATTTTTTTCAAGTCACTCATACTTTGTTTTGGTTTATTATTTCAGTTTTAAATCTTCATCATAACTTTTGGGATCTCTTCTCTCTCTCTACATATATTTTTCATTCTAAAACTCAAAATCTTTTCATACACACACAAGTTTCCCTTAGGTTCGATATTTAGGGTCTTAATCTTTATTTTCCTATATTACTAGCCGATCTAGTACACTTGCTAGACACCGGTCAAGTTTTTGGCACCATTGCCAGGGAATACATTGGCGTATGTTATTTATTTTAAGTTTTATAGTGAATTTTGTTTGTCTTTTCTCTCTTTTTATCTATTTCTATTCTGATTATGTTTGCTATTCGTGCAGGTGTCAATAGTTTATGATAAGAAATCGATCTATATTACCTATTGACCTTGAAATTCAGAGGACATTTCATAGGATTAGAAAGTTAAAAGCCAACATGAATTTAGAAGACCAAGGAATCCTTAGAGATACACCTCTCATAATAGACCCACCAGCTAGGGTGGAAAATCCACAACATAAGAATTAGCAAGGCAATTATCAACCTCAAGGGAATGGGTTTAGACCTAGAACCATTAAGGATTATGCTATTCCTAGGTGGAATGAAGAACATAGGACTATTAGGATCCCTAATAAACAACATTTGAGATTAAGCCTGCCACCATCACTATGGTGTAAAGAAATCAATTTTTGGGTTCAGAGATAGAGGTTCCTGCATAACACCTAGATATGTTCTTAGAAATAAGTGACACGGTTCAAATACGAAATATGTCCACTGATGCCATTAGACTTAAACTGTTTCCTTTTACCCTCATAGGTAAAGCAAAGGATTAGTTGCAAATACTTCCAAATCAATTTATCCAATCATGGCAACAAATGGAAGAAAAGTTCTTGTACAAATTCTTTCCACCCACCAAAACTACCCTCATTAGGAAAAACATCAATGAATTTCAGTAGTTATATGATGAGCTATTTCATGAGGCTTATGAAAGATTTAGTAGATTATTAAAAAGCTATCCACACCATGAATTTGTTATTTATCAATTAATTTTTATGCAGGTGTGAATCAAGTTACACGATCTTTATTGAATACAGCATCAAATGGCAATTTCATGAACAAAATACCTGAAGAAGCATTCCTACTTCTTGATGAGATGGCAACTAATGTTGCATAATGAGCTAGCTCAAGAGCCACTCAAAAGGAACAGGGAGTTCATAGCATAGATGATTTTTCCATGATAAATGCTAAATTAGAATTGTTAACTAAAAAGTTGAATGAATTGAAGGTTCAGAATGTTTCTGCTTTGTCTAATGGAACTAATTTTTATGCAGGAAATCAAGGAGCTATGAAGAATAGGGAAGGATTAGTAAAGGATGTGAATGCCTTAAATCCCTATAGCAATAATTATACCCCGGGATGGAGGAACCATCCAAATTTTGCATGGAGAGAAGGTAATCAAACTTTTACATCAAATTCTCAACGTAGACCCCCTTTCAATCAAAATTTAGCTTCCAATAGCCATCCTCCACATCAAAATCCAGCACAACTGCACTACCCTTCTAACTGTCAAACACTACCCTATCAACCACCCGAATTTCAAAAAGCACCACCCCTACAAGAAAAGAAAACAAACTTGAAAGAAATGCTTGCCAATTTTATGTCCACCTAAACTACCTATATGACTAGTCAAGATGCTAGGTGGAAATCTTAAGACATTTGGATAAGGAACCAAGATGCATCCATTAAGAATCTAGAAAATCAAGTGGGATAACTTGCTAATTCATTGACCAATAGAGCTCAAAGGTACTTTTAAAGTGGTGGAACTAACAACGGAGGTAAGCATTTCTAACTCGAAAATTGTTGATGAAATGTCTCCTATTGTCAAAAAAATAAGGGTAAGGAAAAATTAGTATTTACTATGCTTGATGAATCTAAATTACCTTTTCCATCTCTAGCTAGAAAAGAAAAGCAAAATGAGCAATTAAATAGACTTTTAGACATATTTAAAAAGTTACAGGTAAATTTACCATTTACCGAAGCTTTATTACACATGCCTAAATACGCTAAGTTTATGAAAGAATTGTGCTTTAACAAGAAAAAGCTAGAAGGTATAGGAATGGTCTAATTATCTGAAAATTGTAGTTCAATCCTAATGAACAAAATGCTTGAAAAACTATAAGATCCTAGTAGTTTCACATTACCATGAGAATTAACAGGAAATTTTGTAAGACATGCATTATGTGATTTGGGTGCTAGCACAAATTTAATGCTTTATTCTATTTGCAAGAAAGTGAATTTGAGAGACATAAAGGAAACTCGAATGACATTACAAATGGCGGATAGATCGTTAAAGAGGACTAAAGGAATTCTAGTTGATTTTGTAGTTATGGATATAGAAGAAGATAAAAGAGTGCCTTTAATAGTTGGAAGATCATTCTTAAACAAAGTAAGAGCTTTAATAAATGTTCATGGGCAAACAGTCGCTTTGAGATTTAATGAGGAGGAAATGGTATTTAATGTAAACAAAATAATGAAACATCCATCCTATGATTTTAAGGAATCAATTTTTTTTGTTGATGAAGTTCAAGAATGTATAGAACAAAAACAAAAGGAAATCATTTTGGATGATGAGCTAAAGAAATATCTAATGCACCCAAAGAATGTAAATGAAGTGAAGACAAGAGAAAAAGAGATAATTCAGGATTTAAAAAGAGAACATAATATGGAGGAAGTATTATCCCCTCCTAAGGGAAATTTTGAACTTAAAACTCTTCCTTCTCATTTAAAATGTGTTTTTAGAGAAAAAGGCAAAACCAGTAATTATATCTTCTTTGTTGACAGGTTTGGAAGAGAAGATGCTGATTGAAGTACTTAAGAAGCATAAAAGAGCTATTGGTTTGGAAACACCTAATTTAAAGGGTATAAGCTCCAGTTATTGTACACACCGAATACCAATAGAGGATAATTTCAAGCTGGTGGTACAACCCCAAAGGTGAGTTAATCCCGCTATGCAAGAGGTAGTGAAAACGGAGGTACTTAAATTCCTTAATGCAGGTATTATCTCTGATAGTAGTTGGATTAGTCCAGTTTAATATGTGCCTAAAAAGGGAGAAATGATTGTAATCACTAATGAAAAGGATGAACTAATCCCAACCCGTACTGTGACAGGATGGCAAGTGTACATAGATTATAGGAGATTAAATAATGCCACTAAAAAGGATCATTTTCCTTTACCCTTCATTAACCAAATGTTAGAAAGATTAGCAGAAAATAGTTTTTGTTGCTTTTTAGATGGATATTCGGGGTATATACAAATACTAATAGCCCCAGAGGACCAAGAAAAGACCACATTTACATGTCCTTATGGTACATTTGCATATGGCGGAAGCCTTTTGGTCTATGTAATGCGCCAGCCACATTTCAAAGATGCATGATGGCTATTTTTCATGATTTTATTGAAAAATTTATGGAAGTTTTTATGGATGATTTTACACTATACGGTCATAATTTTAAATCATGTTTAAATAATCTTAAATTTGTTTTAGAACGGTGTAAAGAAACTAATCTTGTTCTGAATTGGGAAAATGCCATTTCATGGTAAAAGAAGGGATAGTTCTATGGCATAAAATCTCTGAAAAAGGAATTAAGGTAGATAGAGAAAAAATTGATGTTTTGATAAATTACCTCCTCCTATAAGTGTTAAAGGTATTAGAAGTTTCCATAGTCATGCAGGTTTTATCATCATTTTATTAAGGATTTTTCTAAGATTACTAAACTGTTTTCCAATTTGTTGATAAAAGATACTACATTTAACTTTGATAATGAGTGTTGCAGGCTTTTAACTTGTTGAAGCAAAAGCTAATCACAGCACCTGTCATTGTATCACCTGATTGAAATTTACCATTCGAGATCATGTGTGATGCTAGTAACTATGCTGTGGGAGCGATTTTAGGCCAAAAGAAGGAAAATATTTTTTATACTATCTATTATGCAAGCCACACACTCACCGGAGCTCAAGTCAGTTATACCACCATGGAGAAAGAATTTCTAGCAATCATATTGGCTTTTGACAAATTTCGATCTTATCTCCTAGGTTCCAAAGTCACAGTATGGATAGATCATGCAGCATTAAGGCACCTTTTTGCCAAAAAGGATTCTAAACCAAGACTTATCCATTGGGTATTGCTATTACAAGAATTTAATATCGAGATTAAAGACAAAAAAGGAGCTGAAAACTATGTGGCGGACCATCTATCTAGACTCGATCATGCCAATATTGAAAGGGAGAAATTGCTAATTTATTTCCTAATGAATATATTCGTGCAATTTATGCTTGTAACTTTGTGACTCCTTGGTATGCTAATATAGCTAATTTTCTTGCCGGAGGTTATCTTCCCAAAGATTTCACTTGGCAATAAAAGAAAAAGCTACAAGTAGATGCCAAACACTGCCTTTGGGATGATCCGTATCTAATCAAGATTTGTTCGAATCAAGTACTTCAAAGATGTGTTCCAGAGAGAGAACAGGAAGACATCATAAGACAATGTCATGGAGGAAAAGTTGGAGGACATCATAGATCTAATCGTACGGTAAAAAAGATTCTCCAATCAGGTTTTTTCTGGCCTACTCTCTTTTCGGATGTTAAATCATTCATTGAGCTTTGTGATAAATCTCAAAGAGTAGGAACTATTTCTAAAAGAGATGAAATGCCTATGAATAACACACTCGAAGTGGAAATTTTTGATGTATGGGGTATAGATTTTATAGGGCCATTTCCAAACTTATTTGGATTTGAATATATTCTAGTTGTTGTAGATTATGTGAGTAAATGGGTAGAAGCCATAGCAACTAAGACTTGTGATGCCAAGGTGGTGCTTGAATTTATTAGAAAACATATTTTTACCATATTTTGAGCACCAAGAGCCATTATAAGTGATGGAGGAAAGCATTTTGTCAACTATCAATTTAAAAAAATTACTCAAAAAATTTGATGCTAAGCACAAGATAACAACCCCATATCGCCCTCAAGCAAATGGGCAAGTGAAAGTGTCTAACAGGGAGTTAAAATCAATCATAGAAAAGACTGTCAATAGTTCTAGAAAAGATTGGTATTATAGGTTGGATGAGGCTCTTTGGGCCTATAGAACTGCATTTAAGACTCCTATAGGCATGTCTCCTTTTAGAATTGTCTTTCGAAAATCTTGTCATTTACCGGTTGAATTGGAACATAAAGCATATTGGGCAACAAAGTTTCTTAATTTTGATTTGAGATGTGCAGGAGACAAGAGAAAGCTATAGCTCAATGAACTCGATGAAATTCGGCGATGGTCATATGACAATGCAGCAATTTATAACGAGAAAACAAAACATTGGCATGATAAGCATTTAAAATATAAAGAATTTATTCATGGTATGATGGTGTTATTATATAACAGCATGTTGCATTTCTTTCCAGGTAAAATGAAATCCAGATGGTTGGGGCCTTATCAAGTTTTGTTTAGAAACGACTGTGGAATGGTAACTATAAAAACTCCGAAAGATGGTAGAGAGTACAAAGTGAATGGACATCGATTGAAGCCATACTTTGAAGGACGAGTGGAAATGGTTGAAGCAATTATGGTATTTCAAGAATAGCATCAGAAGCATAAAGTCTAGCTGAGGACCTGTTAAACTCAAAACTAATTTCTTTATCCCTTGTAGTTTACTTAATGCATTAACTTTGTTTGCTTTTAGTTGGTTTCTTTGTGTGTGTTTTGTTTTCATTTATGTTGATTATTCTAGTTTTAGTTTTAGGAAGTGCTTTGTGAAGTTAGATCAATTTCTTGAGAGAACAAGAAAGTGATGAAGTTTTTTAAAATGTAAGATGAGTGCAATTTAGCAAGAAAACCAATCCTAAGGTAAAGCTTTTAACCTGGAGTTATTGTATGAAGAATAATGAATAGTTAGCAGTCAAAAGATCAATTTAGAGAAGGAAGATTGCAGACTAGATGAAGATGAGTCAATTGTGTCCTAAAACATTTAAAATATGGCCGAATTACTATGTTTTCAATAAGTATGTGGGCATTTGATGACAGCAAGTGTTATTCCAATGATTGATGAATACCATGAGTTTTGCTTAGCTAATAGATTTTGTGTCTATTGTTGCAGCAGAGAAGCATTCGATAGAATGCCTTTTGATCCCACCGAATGGGAATGTGTCAAAATTTAGATTAAATTTATCAAATTGTGGCTGTGTAATCCAGTGATGGACCATTCGATAGGATCAATTTTGATTCCACCGAATGGGACATCATAATTCGGTAGAATGCCTTTTAATCCCACTAAATGGTATTTTCCACATGTGTGCTTTGTGTTTTTGGTTGATTTTTAAGCTTTAAAGGGCAGTAAAGGACCATTCGGTAGAATGAGAATCCTCATCCCACCGAATGGGTCCTCTCATTCCATTGAATCCACCATAAATTGTCCAAATGCACACACATTCCACCAATTGATCATTTTCTCTTGGCTTTTCACTCTTATTCCCTCTCCACTCACTTAAGCATTCTACCGAATCAAGTTTACTTGTGTAATTTTCTTCTTGATTTAGTTGCTCATCATCGTTTTCTTCACAAGTAAGTGTTTAATTGCTTTCGATTTCATCATTTCGTATACAAATTCATGGCTTACATTTTTGAAATTGGGTTGTGTTCTTCATGTGATTTCACTTTTATTGCTTACTATTATTCTAATTTGAGATACTAAATGTCATTGGTGATAAATTATGTATTGATGATCAATTTTTAGGGTGCTAGAGTTTTCATATTTCATATAATTTTGGCTTGTGAATTTGTGCACATAACATGTTTGATGAAATATCTCAAAGAATAAATTCACTACTTAGGCCATGATTTTCAATCTCATTACTTTGAGAAATCATTCTTGCATTGATACATATTGTTATGGTGTTTTATTGCTACATGTTTTTCACCATCTTCTTACACTAATTTGGTCAACAATATCCTTTGCTCATATATTTTACTTAATGGAATTTTATTTGTTTGTATCTTTTTAGTGAGTTTCAGGAAAGCAAAGAAGGTTGACACATCTAAGGCATTAAAGAAAGATAAGGTGATTAAAATTGCAGCACCAGCTGAGCCATCTAAGAAGTTTAAAGAAGTAGAAGCATCAACACCCAAGAAGTATATTCCTGCCTACATTGATGAGAACAAAGCTGAAATGTTTTAAGTATTTAAAGCAACTCAAATATGTCAAGCCTCTCTACTTAAAGGAGTTTTATCTTGATTTCCCAAATGGAAATCTTTGGAATGAGGTTTACCCTTTGATTGTTGGTATTGGATGGGAATGGTTCATTGACAAACACCCAGAAGTCTATCCATATGTTGTAATTCAATTTTTTACTTCTTTCAAGCTATCCCATAAAGACGAGCAGGATGTTGGTACAGTAAGTTTCAAGCTAGGAAGGAAAACTTATTATATGTTATTCCCTGAATTTGCTGCCCATTTAGGTTTCCTAGATAATGCGATAGGTGAACTACCCAATGCAACACCATAAGAGAATAGGGAGTTCATTAGAGATCCTTTATATCCAATCCAATACAAACCTAGCAAGCTTAAGGCTCGGGCTTTAGGAAGTCATCCTCTTAGGATTCTTCACAGGTTCCTATCTATCACTATATTTAGTTGCTTAGGAAGCCCGAGGAACATTAACAATGAAGAATGTATGTTATTGAGATGTATGGTTGAGGGAATCCTAATCAATGGGGTTGTACTTTTGTGTCAGAAAATTAAGGAGTTGCAGCAAATGAACACCAAAATTAAGGCAACAACACTGGGTTGGGTAGCCACCATTATGGCTTGAGCAGTAAATTACATGGATACAAGGAAGTCTATTGGGAAACCATCTTACATGGAATATGCCATGTTAGCTCGAATGAAGATATTGATTAAAAAGCCATGGAGACATTGGTTAGATAGGGCAAAATATCTTCATGAACTTACCATAGGAAGAAACAGAGCTAAAACATCTGATTCAAAATCTGAGCCTGAAAATCCTGTACCCCCACCACAAGCACCATCTAATCAAATGCAAGTTTTTACCACCGAAATGAATACCCATATTAATAGGCTGGAGGGACGTATGGACACTTTGTAGGAACACGTTCTTGAAGTGAAGCATAATTTAGAAGTGTTCACTACCAATTTCTGGAAGCGCTTCCCACTGCCACCATTACAACAAGCTGAGTAGTGCTAGTTACTGTGGACAATAACATTCTGAGAGGGGGTAGAGCTTATCTAAATAAATTTTGCAGGAAGTTGAAATTTTCTTCACTCTCTTTCAATTAGGCACTTTAGTTTTGTTTTGTTAGTTTGGTGTGGTTTTACTGTTTTGTTAACTTTAGGTACTGTTAAATGTTGTGTAAGCACCTTGTCTTATAACTTTCACTTAAACTTTAGTCTACCCTAGTTGTTCGCAAATTTTGAACATATTGAACTTTAAACTTAGAATGTGCATAAGTTAAAATTCTTAGGTTAGCATTAGAACAAGTAAGTTGTTTAATGAATTTTAGTTAGAATAGCATTTGAACTTGGCGTATATTTGTTAGTTTCCAAAATCTTGAGCACATTAGACCAGTTTCTAAACTTAAAGAAAACCCAATGCATTGAAATAGTTGAGTGAGGAAGTTTAGAACACTAGAACCTTTCTCATCACTCTTTGAAGTATGGAAATAACTCATTGTAACTTAGAAAATGATTTAGGCAATTTTTCTTGCTAAGCCTAATATATAAACTGTTTTCCTACCCTAATACATATTTTTTACCATTGTTAACCCTCTTTTATCTTAAAAAGACATGCATACCACATTAATTTTTTCTTACTACCTCATTAAGTACCATATAACCTAAAAGCTTTTTATCTTCCCTTAATAGAGTTGCCACTCTAGCTTTGGATAGATTAATGGAAATTTGATTGGTTCTTTTATGGGAATAACAAGTAAGTGGAATTGATAGAAGAAGTTATTTTTCTTGTAAAATCACATTTTTGCACCCCTAATTAAAAAAAAAAGAAAAAGAAAGAAAGATTGAAAATAATATAGTCTATGGCAAGTTCTTAAGTGTGGGGTGATTGTTGCAAATATTAGTTTTCTTTTTTTCTTAAAGAATTGCAGTCTTATACTTAATTATTCTTAGCAAGTAAAGATTGCAGGGAAAGAGCTATAATTATGAAGTATTGATTTATTTAAGGCATTAAGTACTCTTTTTGAATATCTTTTATCCTCTCTTTGTTAACCATTATCTTAGCTCCGTTACAACCATTAAAAGACCTATGTGATTTTAGGTTGCTTTTGAGTTGTTTTAGAGGAGATGACCTTCGAGTTTCGGTGCTAAATGAGAGGCCTATGGTGTTTCTAGAGTTTTAAGTGCAAAATCATTTGTACATTTAGGTGTACATTTATTCTAAAGCTTGGCTATGTAATTGCATTGGTGTTTTGGTTTTGAAAAGAACTTAAAATATTTTGGTCTTGCACACACACAAGGAAACTAGCTTATATTGTCTTGTTTAAAGCTACTCTAATTGAAATTTTGTTAAGTGCTCTTGTTAATTGCTAAACTTAATTTTGAATTGCATTTTTCTTAGTTAAAGTTTGATAAATTTGAGAATGTTCAAGTTTGCTTGGGTGTAAGGAAAGGCTAAATGTGGGGTATTTGATAAGTGTGCATTTGATTATGTTTTTAAGAGTTTTTAGTTAGTTTATTGGGTTTGTTTTATAGTATTTTAGCTAATTTAGAGTTTAATCTGGTTAATTTGTGATTTAAGGGCTTAATTATGTTTATTTGTGTTTTTAGGTGTAAAATTGAAAGAAAAAGGAAAAGTTAAAAGACTGGAAAGTTAATTTTGCAAAAATAAGAGCTAAACATTAAAGAATTGCATCATTTGGAGTCCAGTAAAAGACCATTCAGTGGAATCACTTTGTGATTCTACCGAATGGCACTTTTAAAAGAGGAGAAGAAAGCCTATTCAGTGGAATCACAATGTGATTCTACCAAATGCACTTATTTGAAGACCAAAATAGGGTTATTCAGTGGTTTCAAGTCCTATTCTACTGGTTCAAGGAAGTTCGCTGAAAAAGGAAGTCTTCTGTCAATTAAATTAGGAAATTTGTTGATGCTCATTTAAGGAAGTTAAGGTGGATTAAAATTTCTAATTTTGCTGCCTTTGCTTCGCATATAAAAGGAAGACTCAAGACACAAGTTAGGGAGTCGATGGTTGATTAGAGAGTCTTTAGTTATTGCTTTTACATTAGAATTCAAAGTTAATTTACGTTTTCTATAATTTCCTTTTAAACTCAGTTTTTATCTTTGAATTATGAAGTGTGAGTAGTTTTTCTTAACTTTTTCTAAGGATACTTGAATCCTTAATCTTTTGTTGTGATGACTTGATTGAGCTTTAATGTTAACCCAAGTTAATTATTTCTCAATTTTAACCATATTCTTATCTTTGATTGTGTTTGGATTAATTGTTAGTTTATTGGTTTAAATAACTAAGAGTTGATTTAAGCATTATTAAGGATTTGCATGTTCTTAGATTAATCTTTTGAATTAATGCATGATTATTTTCTGTGTTGAGATGATTATGTTTTGGTAATTTTGATTAAGACTAAGAGAGGAGGAACAGAGAATATAATGGAGTTAAATTTTCTTGGAAAAGAGTTCAATGAAGGATAGGAAGTTAAACCAGATTTTTATGCTGAATATTAAATTATTCTTAACAGGGAGTTTAATAATCAAGAAAGATATTCTTGATTCAAGGTATCAGATCTTATTCATCTAGTTTTCCATAATTACTTGTGTTTTTAAGAATTTAAGTCATTGCAATAAAAGGTTAAGGTGGATAGTTCCTTAGTGAAAGTTGTTTTGAAATATTGATTGTTACAGTGTTTTAATTACTTGTTATTTGCTTTAAGTCATTCACACTTTGTTTTGGTTTATTATTTCAGTGTTAAATCTTTATCATAACTTTTGGGATCTCTTTTCTCTCTTTACACATATTTTCATTCTAAAACTCAAAAATCTTTTCATACACACACAAGTTTCCCTTGGGTTCCATATTTGGGGTCTTAATTTTTATTTTCCTATATTACTAGCCGATATAATACACTTTCTAAACACCGGTCACATGCCACAGTAGTCCAGGGCATCGCAACCCCATATGCTACAGCAACGCAGGAGGCTGTAACCCCACATGCCATAATTGCACAGGGCACCACCATCCCGTAGCCCACAACAGTATAGGGCACCGCCATCCCACACCAATAGCGTGAGCTATCAGAGCATCGCAAGCCGCAGTAAAGGCAACATCCCGCATGCCATTCTGACAACCGCATCTCTATCCAGTGAAGCCATAACCATTGCTCCATCCTTCACCACTTACCAAACAAGAAGACACACAAGATCAAGCAATCCACCAATGCAAACTTTTAAGGACAAAGGTAAGGTCCCAATAACTTTCAAATCTAGGCAGGTACAGGCTGGTTTTGATGATGAAAATTCTTTAGATGATGGGGAAAGCAATGACAAACAACCTACGGCAAAATAACCAAAAAATAGAGCAAGATCAAACCAGGGAAAGAGTCAATTTCCACCTGCCACTCATGAACTCCAAGGTAATCTTGCATTTCTAATAAAGTGCAAAAAGCCAGGTATTATTTTCTTGAACATTTAGAGATATTGCCTGTTATATCTTTTGACGCCTCCACTTTAAATGCTCTAGGTGTTTTGGATGAAATAAATGACTTAACTGGTAGCATTGTTTGGCGACCATTTTTTATGATAAACTCCCAATATATGATGCATTGATTATGGAATTTTACAGCACTTATGCATTTGATTGTTCTAGACTTAATTTTATTCTAGTGACTCCCTTTATAATTACATGTCACATGTTAGGCAATTTTAAATACTTTTCCATCACTTCCTTTAACATTGCATTGGGTTTGATCACCACAAAATATTCTCAAATAAGTGAATATCTTGACATGTTGTGTGATTACCCAGAAGATTTTGATGCATTGGAAGTTTATAGAATTTAACTGGTATGCTTGACATTGATTTCATGCCTAGTAAATCAAAAGCATTTTATAAAAAAAGCACTGCTTTGAGAATCATTCACCGATTTCTTGCAATTAATTACTTTGCTCAGAATGAGGACATAACTATGGTTACAAAGGCTGAATTTTTCTTTATGTGGTGCATGCTTAGTGGTAAAATAGTGAATTTAGGTTATTGGCTTGTGATAAAATTTGAGAAGCAGTGTGTTAGGCCTAAAAAATTATATTTGGGGCTTTTTGATCACTTGTTTAGCTATCAATATGGGTATAGTTGAAATGTCTACTCCCCAAGCCACCCATATCAGTCCTCGCACACTTAGATAACATCGAGTCCACTTTGGCTATAATATCAATAAACATCCACCAACTACACTCCTATGTTCAGGCATACTTCCGTCATATGGGGTTTCACCACCTTACCCATCACTTCAATGATCGGCCAGCACCCTCATTGTAAAGTCCACCCTAGTTTCCTTCATTTCCTGCCTCCATACATATTGTACTACATAAAATTATGCATATTATAGTTAAGAGACTGTAAAGGAGAATTACTGCAATTCATACTATACTATTATTTTTATATTATAATTCATTTAGTATAACAAAATTATTACAATATACTACAAAAAGAAATTAACTTCCTATAATAACTATTCCTAAAATTGATGTTGGCCTTGTCGATGGAATCTTGTCCTTGTTGAAGGATCTTAAGTTGAGTACCTGCACAGATGAACACCCCTGCTAAGCTATACAGCTTAGTAGGGAACATAAACTATGAAGACAACCTCTCACAGAAGTCGTTAAAGCGCACACGCGCGTACATACACATATATGAACATAGTATTATAACCAGAGTATTGAGAAATCGCATGTATCATACCCAATCGTTATGTCATTGAATGCATAAAATATTATGTAATTATAGTAATAAGTGTATACATATGATACTTATAATACTTTATATTTCATATTAAAATATAATCTTAACCAACTTCATGTTTTTATTTACTATGCATGAGCTCATATAAAAGTAACATATAAATATGAAGTGATTTCTGTTATATTGCTTCTTATAATGCTTTACTTATATTCTATAGTAAGCATGCACCTCTCTGTGGATGTGGATAACGGGCAATACTATAGTATCTAAAGGTACAAAAAGATACCCGAAGGTATCAAACTATGGACCCAAACGGGGTCAAATATGTATTATGGATCCAAACGAGGTTAAATCTGTACTATAGACCCAAACAGGATCGAACATGTAGCGATTGTAATATACCCTTATAGGTATGCCTATCTATCCACAACCGAAACATAGACGCATGCAACTGCAACATTTTAGTTTAACTTCTTACTTCTCTCTTTAATGTCTCATATATATATATATATATATATATATATATATGAGACATTAAAGGGAGAAGTAAGAAGTTAAACTAAAATGTTGCAGTTGCATGCGTCTATGTTTAGGTTGTGGATAGATAGGCATACCTATAAGGGTATATTACAATATATATATATATATGTAGTTCATTTGCATGAACATGTTTAGGAACATGGAATCATATGCATATTCATTCATTTCTATATACTTTTATAATCTAGTACATCTTATTTTTATGTATTAGAATCAATTATGTAACGATAAGCACATGAATGTATCCTTTCGTTAGATCATCTACATATCAATACATATTCAAGCCTATATTTTATCATTCATACTCTTATTCATAAATAATTATAATAGTATAACTCAAATATCATTGTATAGCTTCAATAATATAGACACACATATATACATGTGCATCATCTAATTGAAATATTATAATTCATGCATATCTATATATGCATTTATGTATGTTCATACACAACTTCAAACCTTTATGTATATATTCATGTGTTCTAGTATTAGTGTTCATTCTATAACTTTATTCTCATGTACCATTATACTCCAAATATATTTAATGTGACAAATTACCTTTATTTTTATGTTTAGAATGCTCTAAAAAAGTTTAGGGAGGTTTAGGTAAGCTTTGTTAACAATTTAGGGCCTAAAAAACAAGTATGAGAGGAAATAGGAGAGGGTCATAGTGGTTACTAGTTTTTTATAACCGTGAAATAGGTGCCAATTTGGTTCTGGAAGGGGGGTCACAGTGGTTACCAAATTGGTGCTGACCGTGAGGTCCCTTCTGCCCTAAAGACCCTAAAGGCAGATTTTTAGGCACATTTTGTATGCTTTTTTAGACCTAGCAAATGACATTTTCAGGCAAAGTTGTCTTCTAAAAAGTTTTAACTCTATGTCTCTAGTTTCTAAAAAATTAAAAATCACTCCATTTAAGCATGTAAATCTCCAAATATTCATTAAACAATACAGACATCTCCCAATTATTGGGCAGCAGACACGGTCAAGCTCAATTTTCATTATTTTATAAGGGGATTCAGTTTTTGACTTCTTTATATGAAATCAATATCTGTAAGTCTAGTTTCTATTCCAAATATAATTACTCAATTTGGGTTCCTATAACTCGAGTTATAACTGAAACAATCCAGATTGGTCGATTAAGTCCTAAGACAGATTTTAGTGATTTTAAAAACAACTTGCCTATTTCGGTTCTCAAGCATCCTTGAACTTAATTTTCATGTTAATACCTTATTCTAACATCTAATAACTCATTCCTCATGTCACCAACTCAAGCATACACAATCAAGATTATGTGAAGTTCCCATACCTTGGTTTGGCCAATTTTCTTCTCTTCCTTTCTACTTCCTTTTTTCTTTCTCTTATTGGCTTCTTCTTCTTCTACATGTATTGAATTCCATAAATAAATATTTACTCTCTATATCATTTCAAGATTCCATATATGAATAAAAAAAGAGGAGGAAAGTAAGAATACTTTACCTTTAAGTGCTTAACCCTAAATTCTCTCTCTCCTATACCCTTTAAGTAACCTTGAACATAAAACTTTTTAAAGAGGAAATTGATGGGAAATTTTCTATATTTGGGACCCCAAAATGGCCAACCATCTCTTCCACCTTTAGTTTTCATGAAATCACTTCCATTCTCATAAGATTTTAAGAAACACACTATTTATTATTTCATTGGTCCATTTGTTAGGCTTAGATAAATTGCATCTTAACCCCTCTTTCTTTTAAACTTTCTTAATTTCACCTCAATTCTTTCATTATTCCCAAATTAATCCATGTTTCCATACCTTATGTCATTCCTAATCATGCATGTATAGGTCACTTACTCAATTTACCATAATGGCCTTAACTTTTAAGTTAATTCCCTCTAGGTCCTTTCCTACCCTTTAAACACTTATCTCTTTGTATCACCTTCCTAATGCATCCTAAACATATCTTATTACTTTTAGGGTATAGATTAGGGCCTTACACTCCTCTACCAAGGAAATATTTTTCTCTTTTATCTTTTTTTATTTGTTATTGCCCCTTACCCCATAATTATTTTGATTTTGTATTGAGGAAAATGTGAGGATAAAGTATAGGGGAGGGATTTGAAATAGAAGCACTATCTTGGAATTCTTGTGATTTTGTGCTTATTTTTGTGGTGTTGTGCTAAAAGTTTTGGATTATCTTTGCTAATTTTGTGATGATGTTGGAAAGCCTATTTTAGAAATTATCCTTTTTATTTTGTTGACCAAATTTATTGCTATTTTTTATGATGAATTTTAGCTGTTGAATCCATTTTTGATAAGCATATTTTGTTAAGCTAAATTTGGTCAATTAATAAATTTTTGTTGAAGTTTTTTTTGGTTTAAATGCGGATGACATAACACCTATCTCATGTCATTCTTTTGTATAAAAATTTGCCTTTTTGATCTATTATCCTTAGCATTTTATTGAACTTCACTTTCTTTCCAAAAGAAAAAATTTTTGTCCAAGATTGATTCCTTGAATAATTAGTTTTTGACTTGTTAAAGTGTTGGGCAAAAAATGAGTCATCTTCTTGGTGGTTTATTCTTTTTCATACATTTCATAGTGGCCTTAGCATTCTTTTGAATTAGAAACTTTAAGACTTAATTCAATAGGGGAAATAAATCCTTTGCATGAAATTAATTTGGAATCTTTATATCTTAGGTATTTGTTAAAACCAGTTTGGACATCAAGTAATTTTGTGTGTTTATGGTTTGAAAATTTAGTTATCAGGATACGCTTAAAAAAAGGGAGTTTAGGCAATAAATTTTTCTCCATTGTCCACTTAATATGGAATATGAGTAGAGCTAGTAGCCACTTGAATTTGTGTGGTTTGAGTAACCGAGTGTATACGAGTTAGAATCGGATACCCTCATGTAAAAAGGATCTTTACAATTCTTGTAAGTAATCTTAGTCTTTCCCATATAAAAAAGAAAAAGAAAAAGAAAATAATATCAGCAATAGCATCAAAAGTAAAATGATGCCAATAAAAGATTTCGGTAGCTTCTTTTCCTTATATGTTGAAATGTGTATTGTGATTTCTATTCTGGTTTGGTAGTTTATCTCTATATAGTGATTTAATTTTAAACTAAGATGTAAAAATTCTTTCATGCTTAAAATACTAAAACCTTGTTGTTTTTAGTTTGAAAAGGGTGTTAAAAAACCCATGTTTTATATGAAATTGTAGGAAATTATATTGAATTTTTTTCTCTAATTTACCTTTCATTTTGGTCTAGTCGAAGCATTTAGGATTGGAATTTGCTTAAGGATAAAAAGGTTTTGTATAGGATTGATTATGATGTTTGATTCATGCTTAAGGACAAGCATGGGACAAGTGTGGGGGAAAATTTTAAATCACCAAAATTGCATGTTTTTAACTAATTTATGCTTATTATTTATCATTTTTTTCAACCAATTTTGGGAACTTTTTACTTATTTCTTGATTTTGCTAATTGTAGGATCAAAATTTGAAGAAATTTTGTTTTCAAGGCTGATTGGAACTAATCTAGAAAAGTATTGGATTTATGGAACAATTTCAGTGCAAAAAGTTTATGAGAGACAAAAGATGTCAGTTAGCCTTGCCCAAGGTAGGAAGGCATGGTCGAGGCTTAGCCTTATCTAAGGGATGTCGATAGTGTAGAATATTGTTTAAAGTTTGACTTATGCACGAGTTACCCTAGCCTTCACGTCTAGGCTTTAATTTAGGAGATAAAATGTAGTGTTTTTAGGAACTTAAAATCACATTAGATATTTTTATTTCAATGTCCATGTTTGAGCAAGATTCTTTTACTTTTCCTATTTTGGAGGATTTTTAATAGGTAATGTAACACCCTAAGTCATAAGAACAAAAATAGTATGGTTGGATCAACCCGATTTCAAAAGCAACCTGATAAGATAAATGGTTAAATAAAAATAAATTAAACTAGTTACTAACAATAATAAATAGTATTTAGGGAGGTCTCTAGAACTCCCTAGACAAATCGATGGCCACATAAAAATTAAGGGAAAAAAACAAAAAGAAATAAGGAAAGAATAAGAAAAAGGAAAAAAATAATAAGAAAGGAGAGAGGAAAAAGAGAGAAAGGAGAGAAGAAATCGGGAACAAAAGAGGGAAAGGACACGCCACCGCCTCCCTCATCGCCGATCGATAGTGTAGACTACCAACGCCTTCTTTGCCATTGCTGTTGACCTTCAATCGTCGATCTGCTTCGCCGTACATGGTGTTGTCTCTACTCCTCTTCCCTTATCGTGATGGAAGTTTCTTCTGATGGAATATGACATGGTATGATAATCATGATAGTACAGCGGAAAAACAAAATTTTTATCATGCATACCATACATATCCAAAACTAGGAACGAAAACATGCAATTTTAGGGTTTTGAAACTTACAATAGATGATGCCTTTTTATTCTTTGATTTTGTGATGTCCAGCAACCAAGATGCCTTTATCCACCTTAGATCTCGATCACCAATGCCAAGGAATAGCCTTTTTCGCCAATCCCTCTATTTTCACACACACAATTGCACCATCGGCTTAAAATCGAGATTGCTAGCTCTCTTTTTCTGTATTGAGTAATGGCTATGGATTGAAGCTACAAAATCTGATTTTGTACTTCTTTTAGGTTGCTATTACTACCCAATAACACAAGAGAATGAGGAACTATCCTTTCTCCTTGTGAGAAATTGGGCCAAAAGAATTGAGAAAGAGAGAGATGAAGGTCACGCAATTTTCATAAAAAACCCTAGGTTTTGCGCCAACTCTTCTATTTCTCTCCTAGGGTTTTATTTCTTTTATATCATTATCTCTTAGGCAAGTGTTTTGATCTGAATTTCCTACCTTAAGATAAGCAATTCAAACTCTATCACTTCCTAAAGATAAGTAATACATTTTGAATTAAAATCCTTTGAATTTAAAATTCAAATTTGAAATAAAACATAAGACATTTAATTAAATAAAATCACTTAATATAACTTAATTGCATGTGCCGAAATTCCTTGAATTCCATCTTGGAATTTCGGCCACTTCATTATATATTTAAGTGATTTGATTTAATTTAAATTCCTTTAGGCTTTAATACTCAATTAACTTAATTAACACAAGATAATTAATTAATTGAAATTAAACCTTGTGGGCTGAATTTCTCTCTCTCATGGACCAAAGCCCAATAGCAATATTATAACCCATTACATACATTAATTTGACTTTAATTAAAAGCCCAAATTAATGCTCAATACTTAATTTAAACATTTTAAGCCCAATGCTTTGTGTGCGATCCTATAGGTCCATTTAATGTTGGCAATGAATTAATAAATTAATTCAAAGGCTATATATATTCTCTACCAAGATATTATAGCATTCCAAATTAAATGAAAATGCATATGGCATTTAGTGACCTAATGCAATTTTGCATAGTCCCTTATCCATAAATATCAGAATTAATATAAGGCATGGAACTAGTCATCCTTATATATATTAATTCATTTCTTGATATTCCAATGACACTGAATTCTCAGATAAATAATGATTACTCATTATTTCATCTCGGTATGGCCATACACTTCTCAGTTCACTGATCAAGTGGCCGATGATATTTTCTCTCTTATTGAGAGGGGTAATCCCTTCACTTCTCTCATGCTCTCTAACATGAGTCAATGTATACCCAATCATACCCGTACTTGTCACTCTGTTACGAGCACGTTAGGTGTATGTCAAAGTACACAGTAATTTATAAAGAGTTTCATAGAGATTTCAGGTCTAAGAACTCTGATACAAAACTTACATATGAGAAATACTTATGACTTGTACCATGTAGTGTTCTCATGAGCGGATCGAATCCAGATACCATGTTCTTTAATATGTATCTATGATCTCTGATTGACACTCTTGTCCTAATGATCCGTAAGACAGAACTCATAAGATCAGAGAGAGCATACTAGTCTTAATTCATTTGTTATTCCCATAACAATGACTGACTAGGGATATTTAGAATGATGTCTCATTTGTTTCAAGGTCTTACAATCCATGTGCCTCACACATGATAACTTAAACCGAAACAACACTCTTGGATAGTTTTATCAATTGATATGCACAGGAATACAAAGGATAAAACAAATGCCTCATTTTATTAATTTCAAGTGTTTCGTTACAATGCATTGGGGCTAGGGCTTACACTAACATCTTCTTTCCTCTCTGGCAAGCTGTGATGGTAGACGGCTACATCTCTAGCATTAGTGAATCCCTAAAGGTAAGGCATTTGCTCCGACTTTCTCCAACCACGCCCAGTTGTCAGCAATGTGCAAATCAAAAAGGGAGAAGCTAGCAGTCCTAGCATGATCACCAATCAACCGACAAGGCATGGGACACATAAAGATCATCAGGTGGTGACCAACAACTCCAGTTATAATTAGGCAGTGCTGGCGCATCTCTGGCGAACCTCTGATCAAGCCCCAACGATCGATTCGGCAAGCATAAGGACGGACAGAATTGGAAAAAAATTACAAAATTTTGACTTCAACTGGTATGTGACTACCAAATTTATTTCTAAAGAATTTATTTTAATTAAATTTATAATTTTTGTTAGGAGTTTCTAATTCTTTAGAACTGGATGATTGGCTTTTGTGTGTTTTAATTTGTAAATGCTGCATTAAGATGTTGAATGATTTTCTTTTCTTTTTTATGTTTGTATATGATGGAGAAGTTAGATACTAATTTTTTTAATTGAGAAAATTAATTGTGGGATTTAATGTCAACCCTTCCTGCCCCCTGTATATGTAATTATCTAAAAATCATTGAAAGGATTAAAGGTATGAAAATTTAGTTGGTTGATATACATCAGAGGACCTCTAATGGTTTAACAAGATAAAATTTAGATTTTATGCATGCTAAATTGGTCATCATACAATCTGTGTGTAAGCTTAATAGTTGTAATAATAGGTAATTAGTTACTGTAAATTACTTAATTGCTAGATCATGAATAATAAATTATGGAATTTGACTTAGGATACTGGTTAATGAAATTAGTTAAGTTAAATAGGTTTCATTGTTATAAGAGTTAAATGTTCTACTTTACATTAACAACAAAAAGGTGAGTAGTTCACGTGCTTGGGGTTAAAACTATGGCTAGATTTATATGCAACTTGGAACCTTTCTTTATACTGGTAAATAGGTTTAAATTTGACCCACATAATTGTAGTTGAGGTAAATGGAATATATATTTGAAAGGAGAGTAAGATTTAGTTAGTGTTTGAAGAGTCATGAATGCTCGAGTAGCTAAACTTACGCATAATTTTAGCTTTCTTCAACCTAGTTAATGTTAGTACGACTACATTGGATAGTCAAACAGAATTTTAATCCGAGGTAAGTAGACTTATAAATTATAACTTAAGTGGTGGATCAGTTATTAGAAGTATGTACGTTCGTGTGTGTGTGTGTGTGTGTGTAAACTTAAAAACCTAAATTGTAACAAATCATTTGGATTTTTGATTTATGATTTCTCTTATTACCAAGATAGATGCACTAAGCCAAAGATTTAATTCCATATCTATGTGTGCATTCATTGGTTAGCTAATATGATTGATATGGTTTGACAAGTAAGGAGCTAGTTGGAATATGTAATTATGAAAGATATGCATATCTCTAGAATTAAACGTACTTTATACAATCTAAGTGAGGAACATGGGAAAATTTGTTGTAGTTATTCATTGCCAAGTTAAGCATGTAACTACAATTTAAAGGAAATGACACATTTTAACCTTAATAAGTCATTAGACTACAAAGTTTACTTGGTTTAATTATAAGAATGCATTTCCCTTTGGCTGGTTAACATTGTCACTTCATAATTTCCTTTGAGGAATTGTGTTTACAAAAAGGATAATGGATTGCTAAACAGTATTTATGGAACTAAATATTTGAAATTTAAGTTAATTGATTTCTTGATGATGAAGTGAAATTGTTAAAACGATGAAACAACAGACACTACAAATAGGTGATGCTAATTTATATATGTATATGGATATAAATGATACTGTTTACTTTATTTGATGGTGATTTTACAATTTGCCCTTAGTAAAACTAGACAGGAATTGGAGTATTGGGAAAAGATTGGCATGCCAATTAGGAAAGTTTAGCAGTACTGCATCCTGATATGTACTACTAGATTGAATGGCTCTAAGAGCTATTCCGGTGAATGTAGTTAAGCTAAGTCATGGGCAGGATGGCTCCGAGAGCTCGATCCACATTTGCGTGTGTGTGTGTGTGTATATATATATATATAAGGACCCAATCATGACCCTAATCAAATTATTGTTAATTAATGAGGATTACCGTTAATTAAGGCAAAATTGAATTATTTTGCAATTATCGAGGTTAAGTCCCATGAGGGGTATTTTGGTAATTTTAGCATGTAAGTATATGAGTTAAGTTAAGTTAAATTAAAATTAAAGAAAAGGATACAATTGAAGTGAATTAGAAAGTCTTGGGGTTAATTTGGAGGAAATTGGAATGATGGGGGTTTAATTGTATGTAAGGGTATAGTGGTAATTTCCCTAGAGAGATATTTACCCCCACGAACTCTTGTATTTAGCTTCTTGAAGAAGGAACCCATGGGGATTTGGAGTGTGGGTCGGCATATGAGGGAGATAGATCTCTCTCTCTCTCTCTTTGGTTACGGTTTGGAGAAGATGAAGATTAGGGTTTGCTGTTTAAACATCATGAAGGTAATGTTTCCCTTCCATAGATCTCTTCTTCCATGCTTGATTTATGATCTTAGGGTTGTAAAAAGAGATGATAATTTATATTTGTCATCTCTATGTATAAGGAAATGAAGGAGAGAGTGAGCTAGATCAATGGATGTTGAAAGAGTTCAAGCTTCAAAAGTCAGGTATGGGAATTAAGTTTTGGTATTGTTCATGTGAATGAATTAGGGTTTTTAACTCTTTTTTCTGGTATGTGTATTTTGATATGAGTTTAAAGGATAAATCTAGTAAGCTTTGATGAGTATAGTATGCTTGAAAACTTAAATAATCATACAAGCAAGAGGGGAAGTGAGATTTGGGGTTTAAATTCATGTTATGCACGATCGGGATTTTGGTTTTTCTTCTTTCCTTTCCACGCGCGGCCACGCACCCTTATCTCCTTGAGAATGCGTGGCCACTCACTCACTTTCTTATGCAAACACATGGCCACATGTGAGTTTGCTCTTCCTAACCCGTGGCCACGTGTGTTTGTTCTTCATAACACACAGCCACATATGAGTTTGCTCTTCCTAACCCGTGGCCATGTGTGTTTGTTCTTCATAACACACGGCCACGTGACTCTTTTCTTCTTCCCACCCATGGCCACGCACGTTTGTTTCCTTTCTTGCACATAGCCATGCATGTTTGCTTTCTTTCTTGCACATAGGCACGTGATGTTTCTCTCTTCCTTATATATGGCCGTGTGTGGTTTCTTCTTGCAAACACACAACCACTCACTCTTTCTCTTTGAGAATGCACGGCCAACCAAGCATGTGTTCTCCCCTCCACAGTATATCCTCACCTAAGATTTAAGCCATGTAACTAGATATGGAACACCGTATTATGTGGTCTATAAAATTATTAAGAGAGCAAGAATTGAGATGAATTGACTAGTAATAAGTAAGATTGAGGATAAATAGCTATTAAGAGAAGTTTGATATATTACTTGATCGGAGTAATATATTATGAAAGTCTCTCTAATGTTAAAGCCTACAAAGACACGTTTCAGAAAGGCATGAATATAACATGAATTATTATAAAGATTAAAAGACATCAATGTTATAATAAGAGGAAGAAGAATGAATTAAGCTATAAGTTATCCAAAGACACCTGTAAGGTGCATAAAGTATGATCACTTAATTGAAGGAACCTCCACAAGTTTTATGATAATCAAGCACATTGAGTTAAGTAATGATGGTTCACTTAAACTCTAAATTAGAGGGGCTTGCACATGGCAATGTTAATATGAATTATGTTGTAAAAAGGTATATTAAGGCCTAATGAGCATCAAATTGAGAATAACAGGAGGCAATATAGTAACTTAAATGATATGTTATTCGATGTGTCTTATAAAATCAAAATAAGGTATCCACTAAGTCTAGGAATGGTTCTGTCCAAAATAATCTAGTGGTAATAAAAGAATAGTCGCAAGGTTGCATGTCCGAGTTAAAAGAAACGGGACATCAATTTTTATGTTAAATTATGAAATCATAGAAGCTTGGTTATACTCCAAGTCACAAGAGGAATTAATGATTAGATGTAATATGTAATAAACTGCTCACCTGTTTGCTCATACCTATAATAAATTATGATTAGCACAAGAGCATCCGCAGTATGTTAACGACTAAGATGAAATAAGCTCACATAATCTACCTAAGTATAAAATACAAGTAAGAGGATTGAAATATGTATGTATATATATATATATATATATGACTATATTAAGGTATACAACTTATTATCTGTAATCTGATAAACCATTGAAGTGAATCAAAGGATTAAACATGAACAAGTGTTAACCTTTAAGCTGTAGGAGAACTTACACATGTTACTACTATATGGATCGTAAATGCATAAGTATCACTTAAAATAATCATGTTTTGATGTGAGTTTGATGAGGTGTGAAAGCTGTTTACGACAAATTGCAACAAGGTACGTCATTGAGAATTACTAATGAGTTATGTAAGTCAATATTTTATAATTGATTCAACCATGCTATGACAAGTAGTTTGATCCCTTATGTGACCAGTTATGAATACCCTAAGAGTATGTACTACTATGATACAAGTTGCCTTTATATAGACACACACACACACACACACACACACACATATATATGGACATGCATATGATATTATGAAGCTTTTTAGTTGCAAAAACCTCACTTTCATAATTGTCTCATTGGCTTCATGCATAATTCTAAGCATGATGTGTTAGATTGATGAAAGTAAAGTTTTATTATATTTGCATTATCCTATAAATCACTACGATGGGTATGAATGATGTTGATGTAACTATGTGATGACATGACTTACATCCATGTGTAATGAAACTTAAAGCTCAACATGTTGTATGATAAGAATGATATACATTCTTTTATGAAAAGTAGCTTTAAGTCAAATGATGTGATAAGTAAAGAAGGATACATTAAATTAAAGATGTTCTTAAGTGGTTAAGCCTACGGGTCTTAGTTCAGGTGTGGATTAGATAGGCATGCCTAGAGGGATACAGTCACAGCTGCCATAGTTGACGCCGTTTGTGTCTTGTTCCTTAATGGAACCATTTATTGACCCCATTTGGGTCCATAGCTTGTTCCTTGCTGGAACCATTGTTTGACCCTATTCGGGGTCCATTGTTTGATATCTCCAGATATCCATAGTTTGATACCTTCGGGTATCCATTGCACCCGTTATCCACCTTTTGAACTGGTGCTTAGGTAGGCTATTCACTACAAGAAAAAAGGCTTTCAAGGAAGAAAAATCCGATCCTTAAAAGTGCCAATCCGGTCCCTAAAACTTAATAAGGACGGGAAAAACTGGTCGCTATCCCGTCCTTATAGGCTCCTCCGTTAATGATAATTAAGGACGAGATATATCTACCAATCCTTAAAATTTTTAGTGGACGGATAAGAAATTGGTCCCTAAATAGTATTAAGGATTGATTTTTCCGTCCTTAATAATGTAAGTCACGTGCTCTTTAGAGTTAATAAGGACCGGATATATGCTCCACAAAAATATAATAACGACCGTAAATGTTTAAAGACCAGTCTTAAACCCGATCGCATAAAACCATTAGGGACCGAATAAAAATTGGTCCTAGTTAGTATTAAGGACCGGCTTTACCGTCCTTAATAATGTAAGTCACCTGATCATTACAATAAATATGGACCAGAAATCCAGTCCTTAAAAATGTAATAATCATAGGACCATATGATAGATTAAAGACCATAAAACTTTAATTAGAGACCATTCTTTTTACCTTGTATTTTTAATTTAGTATCACAACTAGAGCATCCAAATTAAGATTGCTCAAAAGCATAGACAATTAATAATATAATACATTCATAGATAATTTGTAATTGATACGTATATAGAATTATCATCCAAAAAATCAATGCGTTGTTTATACAGCCCCTTTGCAAAAAAAATAATCTATAACAAAATAAGATAATGCTTCTCTATCTAGCCAAAAATCTAATATTCTTTTGAATCTTCATATTCAATTTTGTACTTCAATGTTTTGTCCATACCAAAAACTGCAAAATGTATAAGGAAACAAAAATGATTATGCCAGAAAATATATAAATCTACTATAATAATTAATTAAATCTACAAATATTTTGAGAACAAACCTTAGAAAAAGTATATGTCCTTCAAGTGTAAATATATACACTTCAAAAAGTCAGCATATGAACCTCAAAAAAATATAATTCCACCAAGTGTAACTATCTACACTTTAAAAAGTCAGCATATATGAAAGGGGCTGCAAGATTGATGAACAAATTCCCTCTAAAGAAGACATTGAAATCAATTTGATAATAAAATTTCGAGAAACACCACCAATGCATAAGAACTTAATGTAATTTTAAATCATTCAATAAGCAGTAATGTAATCAACATTGAGAACAGTTGATCAAATAAGTAAAAAGGGAAAAGCAAAATAAAATTAGTGGCTGGTGTTATCATTATCAGTGGTGAATATTGTTTACAAGAGAGTTCTTTTCAAGGCTTCAAAGTTAATTCACTAAATGGTGTTAAGAAGACATGTTTGTGAAATCTGGTTTAAACTTCACAACATACCCCACAAAGTAGAAAACTCCAAAATTTTCTCTCAAAATGTCATATTGTCAATTCAGATCAACTCAAACTGTAACTTGTTTCTTTCTCCAAGGATTAAAGCTTAACTTGAGAAATCTACATGAAAAATTGAAATTAGATGTACCGAAACAAAAATAACTGATGAAGTTTGCCATTTTCGCAATGCCTTTTTTCCAATATTGTAACACGAAATGGACCTTTTCATTTTTATTACAATGTTTTCTGGTTGTTTTTCTAGTTAGAAAATGGAACTTTCCTGCATTGACTTAAGGAATTGCATGATGGGGAGATTTTCCCTACAAATTGAAGGATAATATGCAGAAGACTGACAAACCTCTGCAGTAGGATGTCGGACTGCAAGCTAAAAAGCTAGAAGCTCATGGAAAAGGTAGCCATAATATAATTGCCTGATTGGTGCAGTATTCCCTTCCAATACTTCCACTATTTTGGACAAAGCCTTAAGAATGGCCTCCTCTTCTGAAATGACAAAAGCTACTTCCAAATCTGTATAAACCTGGATGAGCATAAATTCTATTAACAAGGAGAATCTATAACATAACAATATGCTAAATGAACTAAAATGAATTAAAATTTTGTGTCTGCCTTAGGTTGCCATATAAGCATATACCTGGTTTGAGCCATCCCAGTAATCACCATCTGTGGTTTGAGCTTCTTTATGAGCTCTACCATTAAGTCAGACTGTCTAGGTGCCTCAATGATTGTAATTACATCCTTGGAAGGATCATAATTCTCTGTACCCTACAGTAGGATCAATAGCTATAGTGGTTAGATTTGTAGCAAGAAAGTCAACTTCTATAAGGCTTTTGTGCATGTAGAAGAAAACTACACTATTATCTTTTTCAAACTTCTACTGACACTGATCCTTCTTCCACAAAATAAGTCCTTAAAGAGTTAATAGACAACAATAAAAATTATTATAGTATCCCTAAAAGAAGTGAATCTAGCAAGGGGCATTATAGAGACGAATTTACGAGTTTTTAAAAAAGAAAGATTCATAACTGACATTAGATATATGAAACAGCAAATTGTCAATGGCCACAAAAGAAAAAGCATGTTATAACTACAACATAGATAAGGCCATGATAACATGATGAGGTGTGGAACATAATAGATTCCAGTTGTTTAGATGAAGCATTCTCGCCATGGGAGGTCCAGAGCGAATAGAATAACAATTATCACTCACTGTCCCCAAAAGGGAATAACTACACGAACGACCACAGCCGTATACTTTTCAACTTTTAACTTTCCAAAATCATCATAAGGAATCAACTTTGGATAATGATAGCTGCTGATGCCAATAATTTCACACCATACTACTCAAAACTATTACTAGTGAAGGCATATCACAATTTTATTTATCTCACGAATTACCTCTTTAAAAATTATAGAAAGCCAATTATGCTACTAAGACGAAAGAAATCAGCAATGGTTAGGAAATAACTTGACAGTAGAACTTGAACCGAATGGGAAAAAAGAGTTATCTCTGATGAATGCATTGAAATATCCTGCACTAAGGAGTAGGGACAGGACTGTGGATTCATCAGCTCTAGTTTACCAAGGAGTTAATGAAGAATGATCAAACAAGATATAGAAAATATTCAAAGCATATGTATTAAAACATATATGCTTTCAGGTTTCAGCCTATCAAAGTCATGCAAAAAAACATTTAAGAGTTCAAGAGTGCAAGGCATATTTGCTAATTACACTCCTATCATTGAGATATCCTCTATCTCCATCTTTTCTAAGAATAATTAATTGAACTCTTCAGTAGCAAACATACAGTATACTTCTAATCCCAATAATTAAGCAAACCGCAACACAAACTTCAATATTTATATAAAAATTATACATCTGTTCAGAAATATTAACAATAGTTATCAAAGCTATGGCATATCGACCATAAAACATAAAGCAAGCTAAAACAAAATAAAAAATACAAAATACCTCAAGTCCTTACTCAATTCACCAATTTAAATTAATAGAATCAACTACAGACATTCAAATACTTGAATAAAAGCAAAAGATCCACTAGCAAAGTGACATAACTGCCCATTTAAAGTCAACTAATTTGAATTCTTACTGCAACTGCCCATTTATATGTATAACTTAACGATGATTATGCAAAATAATTCTTACCGCAACTGCCCATTCCAACATATAGCCATATGTCATCACCTGGGCACAAACAAAAAGCACTCAGTGACAGCTATGCAATACTACTCAGATTGTTGCAAGCTTAATAGTAGAATTTGGGTATATTCCCATGCCAACATTCATAAGTATAGGTTTAATCATAGCATGTGTGAAATTGAGGCCAAATAAATAGTATCAATTATGAATCACAGAACTAATACATATATAAAATTGAGTGGAGATACATATAGGAGTATTTAATAAACAACCTTTGCCATCACAATTAATTGGCTTCCTGATGAATTTGTATGTTAGGTGTTTCATCCAAGAAGCAGAAATCAACCTTTGTAATGAGGAAGTCAAATGGGCCATGGTTAGATGCGCAGATATACACAGCTATCTCATAGTCAAATCATGAGCAACAAGGAATGCTTTGTGCATATACACACTAAAATATAGGTGTAAGAATAGAGAATTCCTATAATTACTATAGAACATGATAAAAACAACCATCCCTAGCAAAAATAAAGTAACAGACCAAAGAAGAGAACTAGTAACTTGAAGAGAACCAGAACATAGAAAAAACCAAAAAAACCCATAAAAACAAAGTGGTAGGCAAAATAATACGAACAGTGGCCGAAGAAAAATTCCCATCATCAGATACACAAAGCAATCCTTGGGTAGAAGAAACCAATTTGCAGTAGGAAACAATCAAACAATGGCGTCCTTATGTAGCAGAAAAACCACCGTAAATAGAGCCCCTTATCAAAAACACCAAGAGAAAAACCCAGGAAACAAAGCTGAAATCATGAAGATTAAGGGACCAACCAATAGCCATTTGCTAAATAAGCTCCTAATCCAACGAAAAGAAACGCACCAAAAATCTGAGGTTGACTACTGGAACCATAAGCCAAATTGCTCGATACACAGAAGTGAGAACGATTATACAAAAAAGGTTTACAGAGTCTCCAAAACACAAAAGCAAGATTAGAAGAACAAGGAAATACAAGGAGAAAAATGAACCTATGTTTTATGACTAATTAAAAATAAGAAAACGAAATTCAAATCTTAAACCTTACACAAAATGCTTACTTTTACTCTGATTTATGTATAATTGGAATATCTTCGCAGCAGCTGTTAATGGTAGAGCACATCATCTCGGGGCTGTCTATGGGGGAGTAAGTTGTATCGGAGGTGTCGAGAGTGAAGTGAGGAAGAAGTGTCCGTCGATGCAATGCCGAAATGGAGTCTCAATCAAGTGAAACCCATCTGTTAGGGCAGAGAAAGTTTTATTAGAAAAAGAAAACAAAAAAAAAAGCAAATGAGCAAATGGGTTTCATGAGAGAAGAGATGGTTTTTTCTTTTGACTTTTTAGGAGTGCACGAGTTTGCCCCGCCCAAATTTGGTTATTTTAAGGACCAGAAATTAATAATTTTTAGGACCGATTTCTATGCCATCACAAATAATATGGACTGAATTAAAAATTAAAGACCATATAAAAAATTGGTCCTTATTGGTATATTTTTAAAGACCAAAAAACTGACCGGTCCATAAATTGTGGTCTTTAATAAACCTTTTTCTTGTAGTGATTAAAGATGATAAAATATACACAAGATAAAGTAAAACATGCATTGATTGCTCCATTTATATGATGTAAGCATCAGGAATGATCTATTGGTTGATTGTCTTAAATTCTTTTCGACTATAAACTATTTTATTAAATGAAATGTCATGCTTTGTATTACATGATTGAGATGTCTCACATCAATTAAGGAAGATTCCCGTATGAGTACCGGTGTGAGTTGGTTCCATCGATGGGATTCCATAAAGATTATATGGACCCTAAAGCATACAATATTGTACTAAAAGTTATGTGAACTATAACATGTGCACTAATTTTCAATGTACTCTATTTATAAATGCATACAGGTGATATCGAGATTTTGTCTTATAATCATGATAAGTGATGCTTGTTCTTTGTGATCACATGCAACTCTGTCAGTCTGTTTATTTTTATATAAATGTTTACACACATGTAGGCTTAAGGATAACCTTCATTTAACCAAGTGCAATACATGACATAGAATGATGCTTGTAAGAGAGTCAGATTACCATGCTAAGATAACATGAAGGATGTAAAGTTTGTGAATCTCATATGAGAATTGTATGATATATGTGAAGTAATTATGCCTACCAAGACTACTTGTAGATGCTATATGACTTAAGTACACTCTTATATTATGAATTAATGTCGAATGCCTATCTTAGGTGAACAATTTGATTTAATGCAATAAGTGAAAATCTTATACCATTAATAACTATGATGTCTAACCTATTAATTAAAAGGATTATAAGATGCATGATTTATACTACGGTAAGAAAGGTAAAAGGGTAAGATGATGGCGATAGATGATAAATGGCTAAGCATTTAGGAAGTGAGATGAGTTTCATAACGCGATAAATTATTCTAAACATGATACCCATTAGTAAGGTCGAAGACTCTCCTAGATATGTTATTTATGTAATGAAAAATATAATAGACTTATATGTTATCCTGTGTGATTGTGAAAGTCAGCAGCAGCAGCAGCAGCAGCAGCAGCAGCAGCAGCTCAGCAGCAGCAGCTCAGCAGCAGCAGCAGCAGCAGCAGCAGCAGCAGCAGGCAGCAGCGGCAGCAGCAGCAGCAGCAGCAGCAGCAGCAGCAGCAGGCAGCAGCAGCAGCAGCAGCAGCAGCAGCAGCAGCAGCAGGCAGCAGCAGGCAGCAGCAGCAGCAGCAGCAGCAGCAGCAGCAGCAGAGCAGCAGCAGCAGCAGCAGCAGCAGCAGGCAGCAGCAGCAGCAGGCAGCAGCGGCAGCAGCGGCAGCAGCGGCAGCAGCGGCAGCAGCAGCAGGCAGCAGCAGGCAGCAGCAGGCAGCAGCGGCAGCAGCGGCAGCAGGCAGCAGCAGCAGCAGCAGCAGCAGCAGCAGGCAGCGGCAGCGGCAGCAGCAGCAGCAGGCAGCAGCAGGCAGCGGCAGCAGCAGCAGCAGCAGCAGCAGCAGCAGCAGCAGCAGGCAGCGGCAGCAGCAGCAGCAGCAGCAGCAGCAGCAGCAGCAGCAGCAGCAGCAGCAGCAGTAGCAGTAGCAGTAGTAGTAGTAGTAGTAGTAGTAGTAGTAGTAGTAGTAGTAGTAGTAGTAGTAGTAGTAGTAGTAGTAGTAGTAGATCCATGGTTAAGGAATTAGGGTGTTACAATATATATATGTGTATGATGATGATTGATGATTATCCATGGTTAAGGAATTAGGGTGTTACAATATATATATGTGTGTGTGTGTGTGTGTGCATAAAAAATTATAGATATATATATTTAATGGAAAAATTATATACATGACTTAGAAAAATCGTTAAAAAGGGGTTGGATGGTTCCGAGAACTAAGTCCTTTGGTTGAATCCCGTCTATCCAACTCGATGCAATTTCCACCGAATTTTATTGGGGGCAAATATCAAATATCAATAAATTGGTAAATCTATTATAGAAACAATGTAGTGAATAAAAGTAATTACTTTAATTGTTCTATGGTTAGTTACACTTTACATAATTTGATGTAATCTTCTATAATTAAAAACATATATGCATATTTATAAGCATGTGAATGCTATTAAGAGTGAATGTATGAGATTTAATAGGCATGTTCAAATAGTACTATTTAACGAATAATGCATGTGAATTAATGTACCAATCTTGGAATTAACGATTTAGTACAACAATGGTTCTCCTCTAAATGAGTCAAGTATCATTAATTGTTTAATCGCATATCATTTCTAAGCAACTAAGTATGCTCTGAAGAAATCATTTGTGCAAGTTATATATGAAAAATTCAATATTAATTACTTATATTCATGTGCATTATAAGCTTAGAAATTTCGATCCTTATACATATTTTATGACCCTATTTGTGAATACTTTCAAATGTATTTCTAAAAATTCGTATAATTGAAGAGGTAAATTTGGTAGTCACCACTAAGCTTTTAGCTTAACACGTGGTTTCTTTTTTATGCGTAGGTTGAGGACCATGGAGGTTAATCTGTATGCAGGAAAGGTTGGGACTGACTACAACCAGCCATGATGAGGGACCATATTAAAGCGTGGGAACTAAATTTGGTTGTATTAATACTGTTTTTATTTTGGCATGTACACAATTAAAGCTTAGTTTGTAATAATTTTGAAATTCTATTGGTATTAAGAAAGAAATTTTATAGTTATTATAGTTACATGATGAAATATTATAAATATGGTTGAGAATAGAAATTTCTGTATAGTGTTGATTTGACAGGTGAAATTTGATTTTGTTGTTTGAGGAGGATGGAAAAACTTGTATTAGAGTTTGATTAAAGTTGAGAAGATAGTTCTACGATTTTAGAAGTGTGTTTGATAAATTTTCCTATAGAAAGTTGCCTATAATTAAGGGAGACTCTGTCAAATTTTTTATAAAATAAATACTGTGTTAAGTTAATAAGGTTTTTAAATATTAAATTCTTTGATTAGTCCTCTTATAGGTAACCAAACCCGAGTGTGACATCCGGTATCTAGGTCTTGCAACTGACCGAGTATGGGGAGTTACATTTAGTGGTATCAAAGCATAGGTTTAGGCATTTCTTAGCATAGACCAATAGAATCTAGTTAAAATGGAAGTAGTGGCTCTCTGTTTACCCATTAGGAACTCCTGATATTTAGGGCAATGATTTAAACATCTGAGCATAGGGATGGGCAACATGTATTGTTATTACATGAGATGTGCATTTGCATGATATTACATGTATGAGACATTTTGCATACATTGTATTAGCATTATTTGATCATTCATGATAGCATGAACATGTATATGCCTCAATTAAAAGGAAATCGATGGCTCACAAAATGAGTACACCGAAGAAGGAAAGATGTAATATGTTCGTAAAAGGATAGAAAGAGGATGTGGATTAGAATTATCGGAGTAAGCAGAGGTTAAGGAAAGTAAGTGAAGGAAATGTAAGTGTACATGTCATTAAACATTATAAGATATGTGATTTGGAAGTAGGACCTTTCAGTTACAACGATGGATTTAATGTTGATACGATATCATATCGATAATTATGACTAGAAGTTAATGACAATTCATACAAGGTTATACCTATGAGAGAGAGAGATGAGATAATAATCATGTCTGTACCATTAGGAGCTATTTAAAATTGTCTCCAAACTATCAAGGGATTACCCTAACATGGAAAGAGGAGTTTTTATAAATATGATGTGTGGGGCAAAAGTAGTTAACTAGAGACAATGATGAAATCCAACTTTTCCTAAATCCACTAGTTAGACTTAGAGTTCTCACTAATTTAGAGGTTGTAACTCATAAAACAACTTCCTCCAAATTATGAGAAAGTAGTATTTCCTCCTAAGGGTTTCGAATACTATATCTCAGTTCTTATATGATGTAGGGCTAGAATCTGTTGATTCTAAATATGTTATGCTGCAACAAGGAAAACAATTTATGTACATAGTCTTTCCATTACTACCATTGACAAGCTCGTAGTCTTCATGAGACACAAGGACACAGTTAAATTGTTTACAACTTGCACATGGAGTGTGAAACTAATTGAGAGGATTTGTAAAGTTATTAAGGATTATAAAGGAGCAAACTAACCAAATAGGGAATTTGATTGACATTGTGTATATGTAATAGCTAAATACTGATAGATTAGAGCAACTAATGAACTCCTTTGGCGGATTTGATCTTGTCATTGGTGGGAGTCCATGTGATAACCTAGCTAGTAGCAACAAACACTATTGTGCTAATCTAAGGGGAGATATTCGTGCTTTATCGCTAAATAAATTTTGAGGACAAAATTTTCTAAAGGGAAGGAGATTTATAACGCCCCGAATCATAAGAACCTAAATAGCATGGTTGGATCAACCCGATTTCAAAAGTGACCTAATAAGATAAATGGTTAAATAAAAATAAATTAAACTAGTTACTAATAATAATAAATAGTATTTAGGGAGGTCTCTAAAACTCCCTAGACAAACCGATGGCCACAAAAAAATTAAGGGAAAAAGAACAAAAAGAAATAAGGAAAGAAATATGAAAAAGGAAAAAAATTAATAACAAAGGAGAAAGGAAGAAAGGAGAGAGAAAGAAAAGAGAAGAGAGAAAAGAAATTGGGAACGAAAGAGGGAAAGGACACATTGCCACCTCCCTCATCGCCGATCGACGGCGCAGACTACCGGTGCCTTCTTCGCCACCGCTGCTGACCTTCAATCTTCGATCTGCTTTTTCGTACATAGCATCATCTCTACTCCTCTTCCCTTATCACAACGGAAGTTTCTTCTTTCCTCTCCGGCAAACCGCGACGGTAGACGGCAACATCCCTAGCACTGGTGAGTCCCTAAGGGTGAGGCATTTGCTTCAGTACTCTCTAACCACCCCCAATTGTCGGCAACGTGCAAATCAAAAAGGGAGAAGGCTAGTGGTCTTAGTATGATCTCCGATCAACCTATAGGGCGTGGGGTGTATGAAGATCATCAGGTCATCACCGGTGGCTTTGGTTACCATTGGGCAACGTTGGCACGTCTCCGGCAAAGCTCTAGTCAAGCTTTGATAACCGATCCAGCGAGCATAAGGACGGACAGAATTGGAAAAAAATTACAGGATTTTGACTTCAACTGGTATGTGACTATCAAATTTATTTCTAAAGAATTTATTTTAATTAAATTTAAAATTTTGGTTAGGAGTTTCTAATTCTTTAGAACTAGATGATTGGCTTTTATGTGTTTTAATTTGTAAATGTTGCATTAAGATGTTGAATGATGTTCTTTTTTTTATGTTTGTATATGATGGTGAAGTTGGATACTAATTTTTGTTAATTGAGAAAACTAATTGTGGGATTTAATGTCAACCCTTCCTGCCCCCTGTATATATAATTATCAAAAAATCATTGAAAGGATGAAAGGTATGAAAAGTTAGTTGGTTGATATACATCAGAGGACCTCTAATGGTTTAACAAGATAAAATTTAGATTTTATGCATGTTAAATTGGTCACCGTACAATCTATGTGTAAGCTTAATAGTTGTAATAATAGGTAATTAGTTACTGTAAATTACTTAATTGCTGGATCATGAATAAGAAATTATGGAATTTGACTTAGGATACTAGTTAATGAAATTAGTTAAGTTAAATAGATTGCATTGTTATAAGAGTTCAATGTTTTACTTTACATTAACAATAAAGAGGTGAGTAGTTAACGTGCCTGGGGTTAAAACTATGTCTAGATTTATCTGCAACTTGAAACTTTTCTTTATACTGGTAAATAGGTTTAAATTTGAAAACCCATAGAATTGTAGTTGAGGTAAATGGAATATATGTTTGAAAGGAGAGTAAGATTTAGTTGGTGTTTGAAGAGTCATGAATGCTCGAGTAGCTAAACTTACGTACAATTTTAGCTTTCTTCAACCTAGTTAATGTTAGTACGACTACATTGGATAGTCAAACAGAATTTTAATCTGAGGCAAGTAGACTTATAAATTATAACTTAAGCAGTGGATCAATTATTAGAAGTATGTATGTTAGTGGATATATATATATATATATATAACTTAAAAACCTAAATTGTAACAAATCATTTGGATTTTTGATTTATGATTTCTCTTATTGCCAAGTTAGATGCACTGAGCCGAAGATTTAATTCCTTATCTGTGTGTGCATTTATTGGTTAGCTAATATGATTGATATGCTTTGACAAGTAAGGAGCTAGTTGGAATATGTAATTATAAAAGATATGCATATCTCTAGAATTAAACATACTTTGTACAATCTAAGTGAGGAACCTGGGAAAATTGGTTGTAGGTATTCATTGCCAAGTTAAGCATGTAACTAAAATTTAAAAGAAACGACATAGTTTAACCTTAATAAGTGATTAGACTACAAAGTTTACTTGGTTTAATTATAAGAATGTGTTTCCCTTTGGCATGTTAACATTTTGTCACTTCGTAATTTCCTTTAAGGAATTGTGTTTACAAAAAGGATAACGGATTGCTAAACAATATTTACGGAACTAAATATGTGAAATTTAAGTTAATTGACTTCTTGATGATGAAATGAAATTGTTAAAACGCTAAACAATAGACACTACGAATAAGTGATGCTAATATATATATATATATATATATATATATATATATATATATGATACTGTTTACTTTATTTGATGGTGATTTTACAATTTGCCCTTAATAAAACTAGACGGAAATTAGAGTATTGGGATGAGATTGGCATGCCAATTAGGGAAGTTTAACAGTACTGTGTCCTAATATGTACTACCAGATTGAATGGCTTCGAGAGCTATTCCGGTAAATGTAGTTAAGTTGAGTCGTGGGCTGGATGACTCCGAGAGCTCGGTCCATATTTGTGTGTGTGTGTGTATATTTGTATGTGTGTGTGTGTATAAAAAATGATAGATATATGTGTTTAATGGAAAAATTATGTACGTGACTGAGAAAAATTGTTAAGAGGGGGTTGGATGGTTCCGAGAACTTAGTCCTTTGGTTGAATTCCGTTTATCCAGCTCGGTGCAATTTCCACTGGATTTTACTGGGGGCAAATATCAAATATCAATAAATTGGTAAATTTATTATAGAAACACTGTAGTGAATAAAGTAATTAGTTTAATTATTCTATGGTTAGTTACACTTTACATAATTTGATATAATCTTCTACAATTAAAAACATATATGTATATTTATAAGCATGTGAATGTTATTGGCAATGAATGTATGAGATTTAATAGGCATGTTTAAATAGTACTATTTAACGAATAATGCATGTAAATTAACGTACCAATCTTGGAATTAACAATTTAGTACAACAATGGTTCTCCTCTAAATGAGTCAATTATTATTAATTGTTTAATTGCATATCATTTCTAAGCAACTAAGTATACTCTGAAGAAATTATTTGTGCAAGTTATATATGAAAAATTCAATATTAATTACTTATATTCATGTGCATTATAAGCTTAGAAATTTTGACCCTTATACATATTTTATGACCTTGTTTGTGAATATTTTCAAATATATTTCTAAAAATTCGTGTAATTGAAGAGGTAAATTTAGTAGTCACCACTAAGCTTTTAGCTTAGCGCATGGTTTCTTTTTCGTGCATAAGTTGAGGACCATGGAGGTTAATTTGTATGCAGAAAAAGGTTGGGACTGACTACAACCAGCCATGATGAGGGACCATATTGAAGCGTGGGAACTAAATTTGGTTGTATTACTATCGTTTTATTTTGGCATGTACACAATTAAAGCTTAGTTTGTAATAATTTTGAAATTCTGTTGGTATCAAGAAATTTTGCTGTTATTACAGTTACATGATGAAATATTATAAATATGGTTGAGAATAGAAATTTTTGTATAGTGTTGATTTGACAGGTGAAATTTGATTTTGTTGTTTATTGAGGAGGATGGGAAAACTTATATTGGAGTTTGATTGAAGTTGAGAAGAGGGTTGTCCGATTTTAGATGTGTTTTTGGTAAATTTTCCTATAGAAAGTTGCATATAATTAGGGGAGACTGTCGAAATTTTTATAGAATAAATAGAATGCTAAGTTAATAAGGTTTTTAAATAGTAAATTCTTTGATTAATCCTCTTAGATGTAACCAAACCCGAGTGTGACATCCGGTATCCGGGTCTTGCAACTGACCGGGTATGGAGTGTCACAGGTAAGGAGGTTAAATTCATTCTAGCTCCTCCCTCCTGTGTTTTTGGCGATTTCAGATCTGTAATAGGGAATTAATCTTAGCTTTCAATTATTGTTTTGTGATTTCTTCATAGCCATGTGTGGCTAAACTCTTTGCTTCAGTTAAAAACTAATTCAAAGCTAGGATTTCTTATGCTGTGAAATTGTTTTACTTTAATTTCTGCTTTTATATTTTTGCAATGTTCATGTTATTTACTGTGATTTAGTGAAACCATATTCCGATTATTATTTGTTAGATGTGCAAAAAGAGCTCATTGTGCTTTTAATTAAATAATATACTACTAATTGAATTTGTTAAATCCATAATTGTTTAGTAAAGTAAATAACAAGTAAAAATTAGTATAGATTCACTCACAAGGACTGTTATATTAAGTAGATACATGATTTGGTCTAAATTAATCTCGCTTGTAGATTGGTTGGCTTAGGTCGAATCTTTATAAATCGTAATATTGTCAATAGATTAAATTTTTTCACTTGTTTAAGGGTTATTTATTGGCTAGGGATTAATTATAATCTTACTTGATTAATCCATTAATACAGAAAAATTGGTCGGGAACGCAAAGCCAATAAATATAACTGATCTATTGTATGATTTAAATTTTTTTTTTATCTATGATCAGTTAATTAAATCCTGTGTTGCGAAAGTCTTTAACTATAATTTATCATCCGTTGAATTTATCTCAATTAATTTTCTGCATTTTTATTTGTTTGATTTAGTTTGTTATTTTTATTTTTTAGTATATAAAAATCCCCTTTTTATTTTTATTTACTGAAATTCTGGTTTTTTTGAATTAAATTAGTGCTAGTCTTTGTGGATTCGACCTTATCTTGCGTTATTTACAATTTATTTATTTAGGAAAATATTGATATTATTTTTAGTGGTTTCGACATCCATCAAAATTTTAGAAACTTAAAAATGAATTTTGTGTTTAAAAATATTAATTGAGTGAGTGCATAAATCAACGGGGACAAACTAAAGGTGGAGGATCGAATATGAAAAGGGCTACAAATTGGAAGGGCATTATATATATTAGAACATGTCATGAAATTTGCATGCATAAAGGTATATTGTATCATGATATCTTACAAACAAGAGTGTAATTGGAATCTTATTCTAAGGATAATGTAGATATTGGCGGCCCAGGTCTATTCGTCTACTACTGCCAAGAATAAGAGGCTCTTGTCTGCCCCGCAACGTGCCTCACTTCAAACGGCTACTCAAGTATTTGAAATCTATATTCTACTCATGATTATTAACAACCAACGAAGATGTTAGTCCTTGCATTTGATTAGAAGTTGTAAATTTTGATAACATGGCCATATTGGATTCAATTCTTCTATAAAAATTTGATCTAAATCCAATTCAATTCGTTTATAATTTAATTTATTTAACGCACAAGTAATTTGACTCATTATATAATTTATATTTATATGATCCAATTCATTTATATTATATTATATATTTTTTATAATTTATTTTTGGAGCAAGAAAAATGGAATTTGAACTCTGATTAATTGAAAAAATAGCCAAACTTTTCACTATTTAAACTAGAGGTGGCAAAATTTGTCTAAACCCAAAATTCTGGCAAAAATAAATAAGCCAAACTCAATCCAATTTAGAAAAATTTTCAACGGGCCAACCCAAAAATTATTTATCTTATTTTCTAACCCATTAGATTTGTAGCAGGTGCCAATGTACCTTCCCTTTTCACTCTAGTTAATAAGGATATTTTTGGGTTGATCTTTTTAAATATGAATATTTATCTATAAAACTATGATTGAAATCAATGAATTCCATAAAATTTTATGAAATTTATTTGTAATTCCAATTTTTCATGTTTGGAATCAAAAAAAAAAAAAAAGAATTGAATTCCATAAATTCATTATACTTTTACCAAATTTCATTAAAATAGGTGGAATTTGTAATTAAATTCCTTATTTTTAAAAAATCAAGTTTTGAAAGGCTACAATATCCTTATTATATTATATATATGTGTTCTGTATTTTTAATGTCTTTTTCTTCCTTCTTTCCCAATTTTTCAATCAAATCTATAGTTTGATTTTATTTTTATATTTTGTAAATTGAATTTTTTTTATAAAATTAAAAAATTCTAATTTAATAAATTGACTCATATTAATTGAATTATTGTTTGATTAATTATATATTCATTAAATTCTCATTAAATTATTAAATTCGATATTGGTGGGGTGGAAAAAAAAACCTGATATTGAATACATTTTAAGATTTTCAAATTCTACTACCAAAAACAGTAAATGCAAAGGTTGATGGTCAAAAAATTGACTGGAATTGAAATTATTAAACGTAATATATAAAATACAATGCTAATAATAATATTTTTTAAATATTCATATTTAATATAAATTTCTTAAGAAGGTAAGAAAAATGAAAAATTATCAAATTTGCACATAAAAATTATATTCAAAATCTTGATATATTATTAAGCTATAATTAACATTTTAAATCAATTTGCCTATCGATTGTCTTTTTTCTTTGAAAAGGCAAATTTATAAAATTTGATTTGTTCAGAACTCAATCCATTTGATAATGACCTATTGAAAAATGACCTAACTGCGATCAAATACAATCCATTTATGAGAAACAATATTTTAATCCGTTTATAGTCCAATTCCATTGTGTTACAATCCAATTTCACCTGACATGCTTAATCAAATCAGATTTATTGTTTCATTAAAAATTCAAATTTTACTTCCACGAAAAAATTTAGCTTTTATAATTATTTCTAATTTTTTATAAGATAATTATTTCTAACTTTTAAATAGGAAAAACCTATGAAATAAATTTGATACTGGAAAGTTACTTTTTGTTTTTTATTTATGCAAAAGTCCATTTAAAAATGAATCATAAAAAATAAATAATGTTTTATTTCTTAATTGATTTACAGCAACTTAGTTGTAATTGTATAAATTTGCTGGTGTCTATATATGTGTGGATATACTATTGAATATCAATTGTTATATATAAAACTAGTTATTTTTATTTAATAATTTAGTGTGGCAAAAGTCCTTTTTTATTCCTAATATCGGTGTAATTTATACAAGATGAATAAAGGGAAGAAAGGAATTACTTGTGACTAAATTGGTTGAAATTCTTATATTTTTTTCTCAAAAATATGTATCTAACAGGGAAAAAAAATATACCTGATTGATTACATACTCGCTTAAACTGATCGCATGGTTGTCTAAATATGGATTAATGCATTTGACCTTTTTTAATGAAATTAACTTTTCAACATAATAATGTGATATTAAAAATACTGCAATAAAAAAATATATTAGTTGAAATGTATCAGGTAGCTTAAATAAATCGAATGATGGCATAAACAATCCAAAATGTGAACAATCCATTTGATTCTTTTTTTAATGAAAATTATCCATTTGATTTTTTTTAATGAAAATGACTGTATAATAATGCGATATTAAAATTACTGTATTAAAAAATATTAGTCCAAATCGGTTAAATAGTGATCCAAATGGATAAAATGATAGAAATGGGTTAAAATGTTGATAAACCCATTTGAGCCATATTTTAATGAAAAATAATTTTCAATACAAGAATATAATGCTAAAAAGTCTACTGTAACTTGCCATCAAAGAATATTAAAATATACGCATATTAGTTATATTTATAAGAGATTTTTTGTTACCTCATATTAAAATATAAAAATTTAATTAAAAAAATTAAAAATTTTAAAAAAATAATATAGAAAATTTTAAAAATTTAAAAATTTGAAAATATATTTTCCCAAATTAAATTTGTTGAAATATCTTTAAAGAGACAAATTGATAATTTGATACAATAGCTAAATAAAAAAAAAGGTCTCCTCAATAATTGATATTAGAAAGACAGGTCACAATTTGATAAATAAAAAAAATTAATTAAAGTCACAAATTAAATCTCGAATTTGAGCTCCGCCAGCATGGACCAGTTAACCCGTCCATAAGCCAAAAAAAATCAGTTCATTAAAATCGATTTTTTCAAAATACTAACCGTTAATCAGTCCGTTATGATTGGTTAACCAGTCCATCGGTTTCGGTTTTTCGGACTGGTTAACTAATTTTTTCGGTTAACCATTACAATTATAAAATGCAATCAAGATAATAAAAAAAAATCAAACAATTTCTTCTAATTCATTTTTTAAAATCAACCAACCACATCTTTTCACTACTTGTGACAAATCCAACAGATACAACTGAACTTTCAATAGTGCTAATTTTAGAATTTCTTTTGAGGAAGAAGTAATATTGGATTCAATTTCAGATTTTTGCTAAACTGTGGAACATGTGCATTTAGATTCTAAGTTCAAAGTTGTCTGACGCAGAAGCTGAGCATTTTTTACAAGAAGATTTATATAATAATAGGCTAGGGATGTTGATTTCCTTTTTTTTTCCTTTTACGTGTCACAATTACAGCTAGCACACAGGTTTGCTAAAATTTAACTAAAACACTAGTATGCTATAATACATTACCTTCAATATATTTTGAGGATCTTTGTCTAAACCTCAAAAGTAATTTACTTTCTATTGTTATTTATTTAAATACATTTATTGCCATGTTACAGATTAAGCTTAGAATTTTCATAAATTTAATAGAAAATGAGTCGAATTGAGAATAAAATACTTAGAAATTGAAGATGATTTTAAAAAGTTAAAAAGATGCGGAGAAGATTTAACACATAAAATCATTATGTGACAGCCATCAGGCCCAGACAAGAAACCGTTGTGTCTCGATTACCCAAAAACACGATGTGCATAAGTTCAAATAACAACAAATTGCATTTTCACAAGCGTAAGGACGAATTCAGAACAATCAAATAATCAACTTGATCAAACAAAAATACCTGAAAGTAAGAAGACAATGATTCAGCCATTTCAGAACTTGATTTTCTAGCAGGCAAGCCATATTTCTTGCATAAACTTTGAAGCTCTTTCCTTGAAAGACTTCTGTAGAAATCTACACCTTCCTTATTCGACATCTTTCAAATTCAAAATAGTGTCAAATAAAAATACGTATTGCCCACCTTGTATAAATATGACAAAAAAAATAGCATCACTAAAGACCACTGTATGATAAACTCTCAACTCAGATTCCAGGAACAGAGAAAGTATAAGGAATAAAATCACTCATCAAAACTTAACATAAAATATACACACACACACACTAAACTTCATGAATTTAAAAGAACAAACACGCAATTAAGAACAAAGAAAAATTGTTGAATCTGGTTTTTCAAATTAGTCTCTATTTCTGTTTTTACTGTAAAATGTGACAGAAAAGATGCAACCATTATGCTTCCTTTCAAGAAAATTAAATCAAATAAAGTATAACGTTCAGTTTGCTAACAAAAATCAGAAGCTAAGCAAAAAGAAAAAGATATAAACCAAACAGAACAGCTATGAGTTGTTTATTCACTTCAAATCTTGATTGTTACCTTCTTTTACTACATTATTCTAATAATTCAACTCTTTCTTTCAAATTTATCTTTTGTTTTTAAGTTACTGATGAGGAGAAAGAAAAAGTAAGATGAAGAGACAGAGAGAAAGTGTCCGCTTCTTACCTGATTGGAAATTTTTCAAGAAATTGCCGAGAAAATTTTCGTTTACTTAGCAGGAAAAAGTCGGCTACTGTACGAGCAAGTTTTGCAGTGGCGTCGGAGAGGGAGGAATCTAGAGACTAAATCTAAGATTGAAGGTCGGAGATGAGATTACCTTCACGGGAGAGGTGAGCGTGAAGATTGGAGGACTCCGATTCAAGTGGGAAGAACAGAGAACGATGGGGAATGAATTACCATTCAGAAGGGTGATTTTAGGCTTTGGTGTATTTGGAAGGGGAGAGGAACGGCACCACGGCAGATAGGGTTTCGTTTTATATATATATATATATATATATATATATATATTAAAAAAATAAATTGAATCGGTCGGTTAATCGAAACCGACGATTTTTTTAAACTGTGAACCGAAATCGAATCGAAAATCAAAAATTTATATTTTTAAAATCTTAAACATTTTTTGATTCGATTAATTTAAAAAATCGATTCGATTTCGAATCAATTTTTCAATTTTTTTTTGTTCATCCCTACGCCACCTATTTCTCTCTGTTAGGAAACATTAGATAAAAAGCGACCAAATCTAAACCATAAGTTTGCACAAATAACATTAGTAGAAGTTTGTATGAAAAATCTACTGCACAAAATTGTGTCGACCAAAAAGATTATTTGTTGCGTTATTATCTTTTTTTCATGTAAATATTACTTTCCATATAGAATAGCCTTTACTTTTTTGGTGGCAGATTCATTGAATTCATATCCGTCCCTTTAAATTAAAATTAATTAATATTACTCCCCTACGTTCTATTGTAAAGGGTAATTTTTTTTATAAAAATTAAAAAAAATAATTAAAATTTTTTAATTTTATAAAAAAATTATAGTAATTAATAAAAATATTTTTTATATTTTTAAAAATTTTATTTAATTTTAATTAAAATTAAAAATGATAAAAAATATTTAATAAAATGTATAATAATATATGTGTGTTTACCGTCAAAACAGTTTTTCATTTCTAATAAATTTTTTTATTTATTCTCTTTATTCTATGTTATTTTATTATTTTATTCTAATGTATATGTTATTTTATTTATTATTCAAATTAACTAATAATTAAGTATTTGAGTATTATAGGAAATATGCATTTGTGGTTTTTTTTATTTTTAAAAAATCGAGACTAGTTTTTTGTATTTTTCAAACTACTCATATAAAATCCAACAGTTTGTTAATTTTGTATAAAATCAATTGAAAATAATTGTGTGACTTACCAAAATATAAAAGAGGAAATTACATAGATTACCGTATTTTTTAACCCAATTTGTAAAAATACAACCATTCTTTAAAAATTTTTAAAAATACCTTTTTTAATGTTTTTGTTTTTAAAAATATCGTTTTTCTTTTTGAAGCCCTAATTGTGTATCCAAAGTGTTTTTCTTTTTGAAGCCCTTATTTTCTATCCAAAGGACAGAACAACTCATTTCTCACTCGATCATAACTATCGCACCGACCTTCATCACTCTCTTAGTTTTTGTTCATCTTGTTTTCTTTCTCGTTTCAGTCGGTTCCTGAATATTGTTACAATCATCATTTTCTTGCGGCTCGTTGTCATTTCTCAGTTCTATTGATTCGCCGTTTCTCGTCGATTTCTTACTAGTGAGTTATCATTTTTTTGTGTTTTCGTTGTTGGATTGGATTATTTTGAGCTAAGTTTTGTTTTGTGACTTAAATTTTGCATTATCTGTGAGTGATTAATGGTGCGTATGTTGGAAGCAAGGAATCCTGATATGTCAACACCCATATTACGAGTCCCTTTTTTTCTATTTCATCGATCTTAAATTCCTGGTTTAGATTTAGAAATGTAGGGTTTATATTTCATTCCAAATCCGTGTTATATGTGAGGCCGATTCGTTGTTTAATTTTGATTTATGTTGTTTATTTGGATTATTTGTTACATAAACGGAGTCGTATGGTGATTGTAAGCATAGTTCAACTAATAATATCGGTGATTACAAAACTATATTAGTCCTCTGCTCCTATCTGATAGCTAAGAATTTTTTATGGGTTCAGAAATCTATTTATTTCTGGATTTTGTATTTTATATTACTTGATTTTTCTAGTGATGTTTGAATAGATATAGTTCACATGTTTGTGTTGTCATATGCAACTGATGTTTTTGCTGCATTTGATGTTTAAATGCAAGTTAAGCATATTGTAGTGGGTTTTGAATTTCTTGAAATATTTATTATGGTTGAGAAGCTTTGTACATTTTGGTTTGTGGGGTTTGTTGGGAATATATAGGAACAAGAAATAACATATGTTTAGGGCAGGTTTGTTTGTGGTTTTGATTAGTGAAATGCATTGATACGTTGATAGAGTAATGCACATTTTCAAATATGTTAAATATTTTTATATTTTTCAACTATGTCATATTTTGAACAACTTTTCTATTTTTTAAAATTTACCTGTAATAGCTTTACTCCTTTATTTGTGAAATAAGTTTCTAAATTTATTAGCAGGTCACATATTGAGGAAAAAAGGGAAATATTCAGAATACATAGAAGTAAGTTTTACGACAACGGATAATGCTTTCGATCAAAAGTTGCAAATGCTATATGGAAAGTTTTTGAAGAAAAGAGATGTCCAGTCCATGGTGAATTTAAATAATCGGATCTTTGATTGCATTCTTGGGTACGGTTTATTCTGTGGTAGGCCATGGGCTCATTGTGTTAATGTCTTGTTTCCTATCAATGTACAAAAAGAATGGCATTGGATTCTTGTTAGGTTATCTGTTTTTGATAGGTGTTTATATGTGTATGATTTTTTGAGGTTAAGAACAAGTAAAGAGTCAGTAGATTATGTATTAGGTGCATATAGTATTTTGCTTCCTTATTTTTTGGAAGCAACGGGATTTTATGATAGCTACGAAAGGGCAATTGATTTTAGTAAAGGGGTCTATGCAATGAAGCAACGGACTGATCCTTTCGATATTGTGGAGGTGCAGGGTTGCCACTACAAGAACAAAGGTATATTTTGATACCCTTCTTTGGAAAATATAAAAAAAAAATTAGTAAAATTTGTTTTAATTTATTTGGTTTTGTGGTTGCAGTGATTGTGGTGTTTTTGTTTTATCCTTTGCTGAGTATTTCATAGAGAAAAAAAAAGATTCCAGTTGAAGATTTTAATATGCAAGTACATCGGGCTAGGCTGGCAATCTCTTTATATTTTCATGGAAAGATGAAGAAGCTTCACGGGATCGAGAGTGAATCTGAAGCACCGCCTAAAAGACCAAAATTGAAAAATGTTCGCAAAAGTCGTAAAGGGAAAGCTATTGTATTGTAATTTGACAATAGGCTTAATTGTAGGATCTTGTGGTATCTTGTACTAATTGTAGTGCACTTGGCACATAACACAAACAACTGAATGTTTAAGGTAATTAATCTGCCTTTTTAATTGTATATTCTTTTATCTGCCTTTTTACTTACTTTGATTCATTAGAATATACAATAGAAACTATGCAACTGATTCATTCGAATATACTCTTTTGCTTCCTTCGATTCAGTGCAAATTTTATTTCACAACTAATTTGTGTTGCAATGCAACATAACTTATGCAATGTATGACAAGGATTTGTGAAAATTCCATTGTCGTGTATTGATTAATTTAACTTGTTAATTGTATTTGAGTTGAGTTGTATTTTATCTTGGAACTTGCTTGGAATTGTTTGTGGTTTTGTAATATTTTTTTTGATATTTTTACCTTACACTCATTGCGCATTTTAATTTGATAGAATTACATCAGTCATCCTCTAATTAACATTTTCTTAATTATAACAATGCATCTATATTTAATAATTAATTAGTTAATAAAAAATTAAATTTTATTTTTTTATTTTGGTATACCACCAGTATACCAAAATTCAGAATTGAAAATGGTATTCTGAATTTTGGTATACCGTTGGAATACCTAGTATACCAACAGTATACCAAATTCCAGAATTGAGATTGACAATCTAGATTTTGGTATACCATCGGTATACCTGGTATACCAACGGTATACCAAAATCCAGAATTGAGATTGACATTCTGGATTTTGGTATACCATCGGTATACCTGGTATACCAGCGGTATACCAAAGTTCAGAATTGAGATTGGTAGTCTAGATTTTGTGTATACCGGTGGTATACCAAAGTCCAGAATTGAGATTGGCAGTTTGCATTCTAAGGTATACCAACGGTATTCCACCTTGAAGCTTTCACCTGAAAAAAGTAACAAAATAACATTTTTAGGTATAAAACACTACAGATTTGAACATATATTAGAAATCCTTTTGAGTTTTGAGAAATAACCATCATTTTCTGAGATAAAATGTAGTTTTTTCTCATTTTATCTTCATGATTTGCGGCAAGTGTTGTGAATGTTGACAATGCTAGTTGTCTATTTTTGTAACTCCACTCTTGTGTCAATTCTCTCAAATACTCAACTAAAGCCGTTATTGGGAGTTCTCTTGCTTATTTATTAACTGCATTCATCGATTCGGCTATGTTTGAGGTCATGATGGAGAACCTGTTGTTCAATGAATGTACTCTTGACCATTTTTCATATCTAATATTAGTCAAATATATTCTTATTCGGGAATCTACTTTATCAATCTCATCCATTTTGTACTCAAATTCTTCAAATGTGTATGCCCCAGAAGCTCCAAAAAATAAATCCTTAATCTTACTTGAATGTTTCTTGAACTTTGTCTTCAAATTATTCCACAAATGGTATGTGCATACACAATGGCTGATCTCTGGTAATACTTTTTTTCGTTGTTTTCTCTATACTATCATGTCTATCCGATATTATGCACATACTTTCTCTTATACCATATGTTCTTCTGAAGATCATGAATAACCATTCCCAAAAATAATCATTTTCAGAATCAACAACAGCAAAGGCTAAAGGGTAAATCTTACCTGCTGCATTTTGTGTGCATGTTGTGATTAGTGTCCCTCCATATTTTGATTTCAAGAATGTGCCATCGACAACAACTATCGGTCTATAGTGTTTCCATCCCATAATTGAAGCTCCTAAAGCAATAAACAAGTATAGGAATGTGCCATCGACAACAACTATCGGCCTATAGTGTTTCCATCCCATAATTGAAGCTCCTAAAGCAATAAACAAGTATAGGAATGTGCCATTTTCTCCTGTTTCAATATCAACAACAGATCTAGGATTAGTAGCCTTTAACATATACAAATAGTTGGGTAGTATAGCATAAGACTCTTCAGGATTTCCCCTAAGAAATTCAAGAGCTTTTTCTTTTGATCTCCAAGCTTTTCCATAGTTTATTGTAACCCCAAAATCAACTTTCATCTCACGAATGATATCATGTGGAGTGTATACCGATTTCACATTCAGGAACTTTGTCTTCATGATTTCTCCAATCACATTCGACGTTGCTTGTCATTGATTGCCTAATCTCGATTGCAAAGGGTAAGTATGAATGTTGTTGAACTTTCTTATTTTAAATATAGATGTATTGCCCATCCTTGATGCACTTAATTGCCAACTACATTTCTCATCCACACAGTTCAAAACATATCTCTTGACACATGATTTATTAACTTTGTACTGGAAGCTATTTTTTAATGCAAAGAAACTTAAAGCTTTTGTGAGGGTCTCCTTGTCATTATAAAGTTGTCCAATCTCTATATGAGGATATCTTGGGTTATTTATGATATTAGATTTTGTTGTCCCCGTGTCCTATTCTTCTTCATTAGCATTGTCCTTTATTTTCTCAATAGTATCTCTGCTCAATATGCTCACATAATCCATCATTTCAGAAATATTTCCTTCCAATTGTAAAAGAGGTTGCTCTTGTAATGACAAAGAATTTGTTGTTGATAGTTGCATTTCAATTATTGGATCTGCATTTATCATATTGTTAGACTTTAAATACAAAAGAAATTTATAGTAAACTTTAAATTTGAGAAAGGAAATCATGCTGTTTTTTGGTATACCAGGTATACCACCCAGTATGCCAAATTCTCGCATGCAATGCATGCTTTGTTTTTTTGTATACTGGACAGTATACAAAGTATACCAGCCGTATACCAAAATATATAAGTTATAAATGTAATTAAAATTGGTTATTTCTAACCTTTCTCAATCTCTGTAAGATATAAAGGATACGCTGTGAGATCCGTGTCCCTCTTCTTCAATTCCAAGTAAAATTTCATGCTATTATCATCTTCTACTTCTAATGAAAAATCTTTGACAAAATACTTTATATTGATATGAGTTATTTCTGTAGTGATTTTTAATTGATCTGATACTATCCCAACAAAAGTTTCATAGCTACAATCATTTGGTATTAGTACTCCTTTGACTTCAAATCCTTCAAATTTGTTATCACTTGTCCATTTTCTTTTATACTTAATCAAAACTGGAATATTATCCATCTCTGCATTAAAAAAGTGTCAAAATACAATATCAATAAAGATATTTTATGAAACTGTACGAATGCCTTACAAGTAGTTAAGAAATTTCATGGCTAAGAAATAAAGACAACATTATAATTCAGGTATTGGAGTTTTTGGCAATGAGGTTATAAAACAAAGTTCATCATTCGGTTGTTATTGAACCTAATTGTTTTTTAGAGTACATTGCAAATCTATTTTCTCCTTCTTACACTTTGCCTCAGTTGATATGTTAAGTCTGTCACACGGTTTTCCATATTCCTAGGAGGACTAGCAAAATTCACACAAATACAGCATGCTGGCAATTCTTGAAAAAATAATAGCATACTGATGTCAATATTCTTAAATTTTGTAAATAAAAATGTTGTAAATTACATCTAGTAATACAAATAAACATAAAAAAAGGTAAACAAAATAAGATGATAGAGATTTTGGATGAAGGAAAAACTGTGAAATGTGAAGCGGTAACCAAAACTGATAATTGATTCACCAGAAACAAAAGAACATTTTTCTTATAAAAAAAATGGAGAATATATTTATTAGGAGTAGATTATTTTATAGAACATTTGCTCATAAAAAATTCATATTGGCATTTTGACAAACACTTTGTATGCAGCAATTAAGACACCAAATTCTAAATCAACTAACAAACGTGCAAAATCTCATTACGCCAGGAACCAATAGAATCATAGTCATTGATATCAATAATTTGATGATAAAGGAGGGATTGCATCAGATTTCATAATAGTGAATGTAACAAAAAGAAAAGCATGGCTTAGAAAGAATGTCACGTTTAAAATTTCATGTTTGACAAACAAAAAACAGAATAAATTTTCAAGAAAAACGGTAGAGGAGGAGACTCACCTTCAAAATTTTCTTCAACTAAAAATGCAGACCAGGAATTAAGAAAGAGGAAGCTTCAAAAATCTTCATCTAACGACAGGAAGAAGAATATCAGAAGAAGAAAACAATTAAAAAAACGAAAGAAGAACGAAACAAAAGTAAGGGCGAAAGGGACTTCAACGAAAGAAAGGAGAGTTTGTGGTTTGAATAAAAAAGTGATATTTTTAAAAATAAAAATTAAAAAAAAGGTAATGTTGAAAAGAAAAAAGAGGTGGATGTATTTTTAATAATGAGTCCTGTTTTTTGGATAGTTTTGTAAGACTCCCAATATACAAATATACAGTTACTTCATACAAGCAAAATGAAATGAGTGTTTTTTTTTTTTCAATGTCTTATATTTTAATTGATTTGCGATCATTTTAAGTTGATCTTATAATATATTAATAAAATATATTTTTTTAATTTCTTTGATTTTATTTAAATTATATTTAATATGAATAATTTGAAATGTAGCCGGATTTATTTGTATTATTGTTGTTGTTGTTGTTGGTAATATGCGTTTTTTCAAATATCATTTGCTTTTTGACCATTGAGCTTTGTTTGGATGTGTTGTATTTGTACTTATTTAAGTATCTAATAATCGCAATAAAAAAAATTAGGAATAATTAAAGCTTTTTATTTTTTGAAAAATCAAAATAAAAAATTGGAAGTATGGATTAAAGAAAAAAAGCTACAACGGACAGATAACAAATCCGGACAAACACGTCAAAGAAGGAGCGTACAAAAAGAAGATGATTTTGATGCTTAAAAAGAAGGGAAAATTTTCCCCTTCGATTTCCTTCCATTTCCTTCCCGTTCTCCTCAGCTTCCTTTATATTTCTCTCTTCAAATCCAAACACACGGAGCTTTTTGCCTTTTTTCACATTCTCTGTTAACCTCTCTTTATCAGATTCTGCTGTTTGTTCCATGCTTTATCCAATTCCTTGCATTTCACTCTTCGTTTGGTGCCCATTTTTGTTTGGTTAATTAAACCCGTTTGTTCCTCTCCTTTTCGTATTAATCAACAATGGGGAATTGCCTAACCCACTCTAAGAAATCAACCGCCGAGATCGCTCCTTACGATTTCATCAAATCCACCTCCGCCTCCACCGCCGCCGTTAAATTGTACGGTTGCCCCACCGCTGCCGTCACAGCATACATTCGTTTCGCTCTTCTTTACAAGACCCTCTCTGTCCAATTCATACCCAATGAGACCCAACTCGTTCTCCAAATCGGGTCCGAAACTGTTTCCGGTTCGCCAGACATGCTACTCCGGTTTATCGACTCGAAAATTCCGGAACCGCGATTGGTGATGAAGGAAACTGAGGGGTTTATCGAAACGACAACCGTGATAGTGAAGGCGGTGGTGCTGCATCACCGGAGTATAAGGTGGCACCTGGAGAGGATGGTGAGATGGGGAGAAGAACTGGCGGCACGCGGCGGAAAGAGGACGGCGGATCCGGCGATGGGGAGTCCGAGGATGGAGATTAAGAAATTTGGGAAGAGCTACTCGCAGCTGCTTGAGATAATGCTTGAACACGCGCAAATGGAGGAGAGACTGATTTTTCCTCTGCTTGAAATGGCTGATAAAGGTTTGGCGATATTCAATATAATTTTTTTTTGTCAGCTTCATATTTTCATTTGACTGCCATTTTTGGATATAAATAGAGTACTTAAATTAAATTAAAATATGATAATTCCATAGATTGCTATATCTTTTTATCAAATTTATATATTTTAATAATTTTTTCTATATTTTATAGTAAAATTGAGTAAGTAAGAAGGAGTAAGTATATAATATAGTTGGGTCGGTCTAAAACTGTGCAAAAATATTCCTACTTTTTAATTATTTATTATATTTTTATTTAATTTTATTTAATTTTAATAATTTACTTTATATTTTTCATACTATATGTATAATATAAAATTTACAGTAAAAAATGTGTCGTGGATTTGAAGTATCGCTAAGGGGAAAAATAATAGTAAAAAAGAGTAGTAATGATGCAGGGTTATGCAAAGGTGCGAATGAGGAGCATGCAAGGAACCTACCCATCATGAATGGGATCAAAGAAGACATCAAATCCGTTGGTGTTCTAGACCGTGGAAGCCCTGACTATCAAGATGCTCTCTGCAACCTGTCTGCTCGCCTCAAGTCATTACTGGTACACATGTACCTCACTTGGTCTTCAAATAAGTCATTTTTACTTTTCAACCGTCAAATCAGTTAATGATATTATTTAAATCATAATTTGACAGTTAAAATATGGAAAACGCGGCATATTAGAAAGTATGCTGGACAAAATGCTCAATTTTGGGTCAATTTAAATTGTTAGCCTAACTCAAATATGAAATAGATGGGCACCTTCACATAAGCACTCTCAATTACCAGCATGATTTTGGATTGAAATGTTTGAATTAGTGAATGATGATTTGGAATTATGTAACAGAAACATTGTCAAGAGCACTTTGAGGAAGAGGAAAGAGCGGTGATGCCATACATAGAGGCTTTGGAGTTGAGCAAAGAGCAAGAAGAGAAGATATTGAGGCAGTGTTTTGAGTTTATGCAGAGTACACACTCACATTTGTTCAGCTTTCTAATTGAAGGCTTACTCCCTTGGGAAGCCATGAACTACTTAGATATGATCTTGGGGTGCCAAGGTGAAGAAGGCGCTGCCTTCATGCTTCGCAGGATCATTTCATAAACTCATAGAAGAGTATGATGCTTCCAGCATATATAGCTAGCTAGTATTTTGGTACGCTATCAAATTTCTTTGTATGTTCATATATAGAAGCAAAGCAGTGATGTCTTGTTTTACCTTTACACAGTTTGTAATGTCTTGCATCGTCTCCAGTGGTGCCGTTTTGGGAAAGATAAAGAGGATTTGAATAGGGTTACGACTTTCTGTCTTTTTTTTTTTTCAACTCTTTCAGGATCTCCAAGTTTTATCTTTGCATATTTTGGAAAATTGTTATACGATTTAAGAGTGATCTCGGCCCCCCAATATAATTTCTCATGCGTTGCATGCACTGGCACATACATACAAGGCCCAACTAAGGACTAACAACGCCATCAATAGTAGTCTCTTTCTCTTGTGACATTTAACTGAGATTGAATTAATTTGGGATAAAATATTTTACAAAATATGTAATGATAATTTCTAATAAATAAAAAAGTTCTATAATTTTGAATTGGAAAAAGGTAATAAAATGTTTCTGACAGTATTTATAGATACTAGAATATTTTAATAGTTAATTTTGAGTTAAAAATGCCCTAACTTTAATAAGTGGTGCTAAAATGCTTATTGACTAAACTGTCATTATAGTACTAATGTGTCACTAATATGACATTGATATATGGTAAAATATACCACAATATACATTTTTTAATACAAAATAATGTTCCAACATGCATTTTTTAATGCAAAATAATGTTAGAAACATTTTAAATACCTTAAGAAAAATATTAGAGGCATTTTTGTTTTTTGAGAAAAAAGTTAGTGGCATTATAGTATTCTAGGAAAACAGTAAAGAGTATTTTTGTATTTTGAAAAAAAAATTGTTAATTAGGATTTTTTTCTATATTTTCAAACAATGCAATTATTATTATTTATTTTTGACAAAAAGTACTTACAACCCCCCTTAACTTTGTGAATATTTTTTGCTATTAAGATATTTATTTTGCAATATTAAATTTTTAAACTTTTATTTTTTTATACATTAAACTCTCGATGAATGAAAAATAAAAAGTTGAATATGATACTCCATTTCACGCGCTTTTGGTATATGTATCCCAAATTTAATTTTATGTGTCGTCGTTAATAGCCTTATCGATTTGAGGTTGAAGTACTAATAGAAAATATTAATCTATTTATAATTGCTAAGAAATATACATGATTACAAATAACCGTGTAGGATTATATTTTAATTGTAGGATATATATTATGTCATGTTTAGTTTACATGTTTTTATCCTATGCTTCAGTTTAGAGGGATAAAATACTCGTGCAATAGTGTTTAGAAGTTTATATATATATATATATATATCTAATAATATAAAGTTATTTTAGTCTATTGTTTTTTTTTATCAATTCGTATTTTATATATTTACTAAAATTGAATCTTTAATATATAGCTTGCAGCATGTTAAATGAAATTGCATTATACATAATCATATATTGAAGTAATTTTGAAGGAAGAAATTATTCTGGGTTGCTATGATAAATTAAAATGGTCAGAAAATCTGAAAAAATTAAAAGAATTTTATAAAATAACTATTTTATAAAACGGAATTAAAAAGTATAAAAAAATGGACAGAAAATAACTATTTTATAAAATTAAAATGGATAGAAAATAACTATTTTATAAAATTAACGGAGTCATATATTACATCAATTTTATCAATATAGGGGTGATACTATATCCAAGTAAATTACAGGGACAACAATTTACTTTTTATAAAAAATGTAGGGACAATTTTACCCCTTCAGCCAAAAGAATTTGAGAAACAAAATAGTGATAATAATGCTAAGAGTAAAATAACTATTTTTGCAAAATTTAAATGGCAAATCACTACCTTTAGGCCTTTTTTAGATGAGATTGAATATAATATTATGATGTGGTATATTATAATATAGCATAGTATATTATAATTATTGATAATGTATAAAAAATTATATATGGTACTATATAATTTAAGAAATTTTTAATTGGAGAACAAAATCAAAAAAATGCCTAATACATTTTCAGCCTTTAAATTTATTTAAAAAATTCACCTTACTAATTTTGCTAGCAATATTTTGGGTTTGGTCATTTTGAAATTGTAAAATTAAGATGCATTAGCCCATTCATTGCTGAAATTACATGTGACGTGAAATTAATGCGATTAAGGGCATTAAAGACTAAATATGCAAATTAAAATAATAAGTCCAAATACATATTCGGTCTTGTAAATTTATTCCAATAATTTATTTAGCCCATAAACTTTTTAAGCGTAACTAATTACTCTTTAAACTTATAAAATTAAAATACATCGGCCTTCACAATTTAATATATATATACACACACGTGCAGTGACATTACATGGAAAAAAGATCGAATGAAATAATGTTAATGCTGGCATTACAGTGTTAAGGAAAAAAAATAGCAAAATAGTAGAAATTTTTAAGGGCGTTTTTAGAAAAAGAAAAATTTAATGGGTTGAATCAATACTTCTCTCATTTAATAAAGTCTTAATAAATTGAAGAAATGGATATTCGGATTGGGCATTTTTCATTCCCTTTTGTCATAAGCCCTAAGCCGACAAAATTGTGGAGGGAAGCAAGAGGAAGCCTCAACCGGCACTCATTTTTGGCGGGAGATAGAGAGCCAGCGAAACTGGATGCAGAATGGGATCTCCATCCCTACCAGCTCTTCCTAATTGGGCGTCCATGCCCTGCATTATGGGGATCGATGAAGCTGGCCGTGGCCCTGTTCTTGGTATTCCAGCCTTTTTTTTTTTAATCTCAATATCTCAATCGACTAATTACTTTTTTTGCTTCAGGACCTATGGTGTACGGATGCTTGTACTGTGCTCGTTCTTATGAGACCACACTTTCTACCTTGAACTTTGCAGGTCTGGTTTTTCAGGTTCTCTCTTCTTCTTCTTCTTCTTCTTCTTCTTTTATATATATATTGGGATGCTAACTAGACTTGGTTCTGTTATGGGTTTTCTATATTTGCAATAATGTTCCATCTTTTCTTCCCCTCCTTTTCTAACTTGGTTTTATTTTGAAAGATTGGAATGGTGAAGGCTGTGTACATATGGATAGATATAAATAGTAGCTAAGACAAACCTCAAGTGAAAGAGCTTTTCAATACTAGTCTCTGTAATCAATTTTTCTTCATGGCCTTTTTCTTTTTACCAAACTATGTGTTAAGTTTGGTTGTTTACTGAACATGTAACATGTGGATTAAATCGAAAGAAAAAGAATCTCAAATTGGTGGATACGGAATCATCCAGAAGAAATGGCTCTGTGAGCTTTGGCTTTTTACCACTGTAGTTTTCTGAATTTTGTCAACAATGATATTATTATTTAACGGTCCCCTTGGGTACGTGGTTTTGTAGTCTTTTGATGTTATTGCTCTCTGTTGGATTGGCTGCAGATTCAAAGACTCTAAAAGAAGAGAAGCGAGAAGAACTTTTTGAAAGTTTAAAGGCTAATGAATCCATTGGATGGGCTGTTGATATCATTGATCCAAGAGAGCTCTCTGCTAAAATGCTTAGAAAGTTAGTACTTCATATAATATCATTTTTTAGGTTTGCTTTTCTTTTATTATCTTTTCTCCTTTTTGCTTAATTTCTCATTTTGTTAATAGGAATAAGGTAAACTTAAATGAGATATCGCATGATTCTGCAATGGGCCTTGTCAGTGAGGCGCTAAACAGAGGAGTTCTTTTGACGGAGGCAAGTCTATTTCTGACTCACGAAATGTGTCTTACACTAAACTTATGTTCTTCTGTCAGATTTGCTCTTGAATGCTTGCAACTACAATAGAAATTGTTGTTGCATATTAGTGAACACATTAGCTGTTAGGTTGTTGACAGAGAAATGAATGAATTTGTATATGACACATGATCTAGAAACAGTTACAGCTTATTTGTAAAATTTTGATGCCTTTTTTTTATATAGGAAAAAGGAAAAAAAAGAATACTTTTTCCTTCTTGATCATAAATTACTTAAACAAAGTAAGTCATCATCATCTTCTTGCCAATGTCTGTACAACTTCTTTTCCAATGAAAAAGTATTATCTGTTTGGAGAAAATGATATCTTTACTCATCAAAGCAAATAATAGAAATCTTTCCTTTACTGGGATTTTTATGTTGTTGACCTGCAACTTCAGTTACCCTTACTTTTTTCATTTTCTTTTCTTTTTTCCATTAGTTGAACTCTTCCTGTGTGTGTCATATGAGGTCCTACATAAGAAAAATTAGCCAGAGAATCTGTATTAAAATTGGATAATTCATGTCTACAATGGAATATGTTTTAGGTTTTTGTGGACACAGTGGGAGATCCAGAGAAGTATAGAGTAAAACTGTCTGAAAGATTTCCTTCCATAAAATTTGTTGTTGCAAAGAAGGCTGACAGTCTTTATCCCGTGGTCAGTGGGGCAAGCATAGTTGCAAAGGTATAAGCGATTTTTCATTCATATTACTCTTTATTTATTCTTGTCCTCATGACTATCTTTCATCAAAGCAGGTTACAAGAGATCGAGCTTTGCGAGAATGGAAACTTGATGAAACAGCTGAGGGCATGAATAGGAACTTTGGCTCTGGATACCCTGGAGGTTAGAGGCACTATATTCTTTGCATTGCAGAATTTTCTGCTGTAAAATTCAGATGGTTATATTTTCTAGTGGAATCTGGTTTTAGATCCTGAAACCAAGGCCTGGTTGGAACAGCACAAACACCATGTATTTGGATTCCCAACATTGGTTCGCTTCAGTTGGGGGACATGCACTTCCTATTTCAAAGACACTGTTGAAGTCTTGTGGTTAGTCCTTATCTCACTTTCACTAGAATCTCCCTCTTTGATTCTTTATGGCCCGCTGTTATGTTATTGGGTTAAGGATTAGATTTAGAACACCTGGAGATGCTCATTGGGACCTCATCAAAGCTCCAAATTGTAGGCTCATTCAATAGAGAGAGCCTTAAACCTCTTAGACTTGTTAGGTAGAGAGAGTCTAAAACTCTACAGTTTTTGATAACTTTTCTGCTTGTTTTATTTTTTCATTTTGTTGCTCATTAAATGAAGCTTATATATTGTTGAAATAGAAAAACCTAAAGTTCAAGACTAAAGTCAAAGACTTCTACTATAGTAAAAGTACTTGATGAATAAAACCTCTTAATTGAGATTACTACTAAAAAAAAAATCACTAATCACTATTGGTCTTCCTTTCCATCTCTAGCGCAACTTCCTTTCCTTCTTTGGCACCTGCACTTGTCCCTTTTTTTGTGTGCCTATAAGAACTTCAGATGTGGCTTCTTGTCTGTCATGATCATCATTATTGTCTTGATAACTTATGATATACCATAATATTTCTAGTTGAACAAGGGTTTCTATCATTAAGTTTCCATAAATGGTTATTGATTCTCAATCAGTAACCTCATTCATGTACAAGTCAAAAGAGGCATCTAATCATGCATCTGTTGGCTCAAAAGATGGTAATCAATAACCTCATTCATGAACAAGTCAAAAGAGGCATCTAATCATGCATCTGTTGGCTCAAAAGGCCAACACTCAATCTAATGGATTTTGATGATGAAAAAACTTCCCATTAACTTAGTTTTCCATTGTTAGAGCTCTCCCTTGAATATGTGCTTTAAAATAGAATAAGTAGAACTAATTTTATCAAACATGAATCCCAAATAAGATCTAGTACATCACACAAACATATCAAAATATATAAAAACTATAAACTCATGCTTGCTTCCCTTTTTGTCATCAATAAAAGCGAAGGGATTAAGCCAAAAACATCACCACAATTTGCTAAAAGAATTTGGAAGAAATATCCAAATATAGCATATGACCAAGTCATCCTAAACATCCAAAATATTCAGCCTAATCATAGACAAACAAACTTTATCAACCAGCCTAAACATAGGCAAACAACCCAAACAAAATGTAGCAAAATACCATTCAAACAAACTGAGTAAAATAAAATGTTCATGAAGGATGCAAAAATCAATCAACATCTTTAGGGTTGGTGCTCCTGCCAATCCAACTAGGTTTATGTGTGGTTGCAAACTTGTGCCTCGCAATGAGCCTCATAGATTTCTTGAGCTTAGGAGCAGCAATGAAGAAGGTTCATTGATAGGCGAGGATGGTGGTGAAAAGCAACCCAAACAAAATGATAGGAGCAGCAATGGTTGATAAAGGTTCATTGATAGGTGAGGATGGTGGTGAAAAACCGCCCAAACAAAATGTAGCAAAATAACATTCAAACAAACCAAGTAAAATAAAATGTTCATGAAGGATGCAAAAATCAGTGAACATCTGCAGGGTTGGTGCTACTGCCAATCTGACTAGGTTTAGGTGTGAGTGCAAACTTGTGCCTCGCAATGAGCTTTATGGACTGAGGATGGTGGTGAAACAAGTTCAGCCTCGGAAATAGCTTGAGGACCATACTCAGAAGCACCATACGTTTCTTCAGACCACTCAAATAATTACCCAAAAATATTTCAAAGTTTGAGCCATGATAGAGACTCGGTTTTGCAGTCCATCTTCTGTCTGTAAATTGGAACTTGCTGCTTGTCTTTTATTCCAATGACCTGTTCTGTTCCCTGAGCAAGCCCCCTTCCATCAATTTTCTCCTCTTCATTCTCATTGACTTATCAATTTTCTCAGCATCCTCAGTTTCTTGACCAGCTTCAATTTCATTCTTCTCATCTAAAACATCCTTATCAACAAATTTATCTTCATCACTAGCATTAAATTATCTTCCTCCTTACTTCCTTTAGTTGATTCCTAACGTTCACTTGGATTCTCATCAACTAAAGAAGGTTTCCTTAATGATCAAGGGTTTCTTAGAAACTTGCTACTTAAGATAATTTTGGTGATCTCAAGTCTAAGAATACTTGCAATATAATGAGATGCTTTGACCAATGTAGATAATTTATCCATGTGAAGATCTCATGATTAGGTTTACAATGTACTTGTTTTTCAAATAAACATCCACATTTTAACTTTAAACATCACAATGCTTGCAGCTTGTGAGAACTACTGCTTGACCTAATCATGAAGTACAATATGTACTGGTTTGTCCGCATTAATAATGTTCTATCTTGTTAATACCTAATAGTTTAGGTATTAATACATTTATACACAATAAGAATCTTATATCATGAACTCCTCATGATTTCCTTTGCACCTTGTTTAGATACTAATGACTTCATTAGATAGTTTAAATTAAATGCAAACAAATGTATAAAATATAAGTACTGAATGATGAAGAGATGCCATTTAAAGATAACAATGTGATAATGTGTATGGAAAACATCCCCATTACATATGGGCTTTAGGCCATACTGCTAATAATTTTGTCTTTCGAGCAATGGGAATATAACTGATTTTAAATGAACTTGTTTGCAGACATTGCAAAGTTCTAAGAGAAATTAAAATGGATAAAACTTGATTATTTTTATGAATATAATTAAGCTCAAGGGTACTGAAATTCAATACAGTTTGAAGTTGTCTGCTAATGTCATGCAGCACCACTCTGTTCCGAGACTGATTTTTTCTGCTTTAGTGCTCGATGCCGTTTGGTGGTCCATGAATGCTAATTTACATACACTTAAATCTTAGAAATTAGAAAGAAGATCATGGGTATAATTAACTGTCAACCACATGTAAAAGAAATCATGCATACTTGGCGGATGATGCTAGACTATGCTACAATTACTAATGCACAATTTTGTAAACCTTACTAATCAGATTGAGGCAACTAAATTGTCATGTATATTTCTTTTTCTCATGACTGCTCAAACAATTTGCACTGTCTCAATTCTATACAGTTCAGATGATCAGATACAAAGATGAAAGAAAAATAACTATGCTGCATAACATAAATGGCTACTGATGCAATTTTCAACCAACTTTCAATTTGGATGGGATATGAATTTTCTCATTTTGAACGTAATTCAAAACATATAACTTAATATTCCTTAATGGATAATTTAGAGGACACTACCATTAGCACCAATAAATAGCTAACAAATGAAGTTAGCTGTAACTTCTGTTACTAGGATGATAAAACATGTTGAGGTTGTCATATAGGTGTACTTCTTGCTTCAAGTGAAGATCTTTTTCTATGCTTAATTTTTCGAAAATCATCAATCAAAACTGTTACTATAAAAGCTTCACTAGGTTTCACTTAACAACTAGGCAAAAATAAAGAAAATGAGAGGGCACTTAGGCTTGAAGATTTTTGTGAAAGAGTTTTATTGATTATCTTATATATTTACAAGCAATTTACAGAGGTATATATACACATGATTGAGGCCTGATTAGGAAAGCTACAAGGCAATAGAATAAAATCTCTACAAATTACGGCCTAAGAATCTGCCAAAATGAATGCCAAACTAAGATCAGTTAACAAGGATTTCTTGATGAAATTCATCATCACTTGGGTATCTATTTATTGGATCCTGGCATAAATCCATCATCACTTGCTTCTTACAAATGATTTAATATTATACCTCCGTGACATTCTGTTGAAAGGTTGATTTGATAGCAAGGAGTATCCCCTCTATTTTTCCAAACTAATTCACGACAATAAAAACTGGTGTTAGTATAAAAGCAAGGGCAAAAAAATACAACAGGCAGTTCAGTTAGTTAGTTACCCAGTTAGTTAATCTGGAAGCTAGTGAAAGCTGGCCGAGAGTATTTTCTTTGTAAAAGGCAATTCACACACCTATTTAGCAGTATGCACATCTCATCAACTTTATTTCCTTTATATGTAACCGTCATCTCTAATGGGGACAATCAACCGTTGGAAGAAGCATTCTCTCTTCAAATATTTCTCTAATTCTCCTAAAGATACCTCTAGTTAGGAATTAATCCTAACATAAACCTCCCCTTGTATGTCAGTTTCCTTAAAGTTTGACAAGCAAGGAGTGTCCTTCGGACTGTCACAACTAATATAGACATATATAATAAACCTGCCAATGTATGTCAGCAGCTCCTCGCTCTATGCACTAGTATGATACATGACGGAAGTTATGGTTTGAATTATCATTGGATGCCTGGAGTACATTGATTTATTAATATTAGTTGGGCTGTTTAGCAGATTGAAATTAAAATGGATATTGCATAGTTAGGGACAGTTTGTAGTCAATGGCAAATTTTTATAGAGGAACAATAGTGGAAAATTAATCAAAAGATACAGTTCGGAGGATATCCATGTTCTGTTAATACATTGTTACTACCTATAGCAGTGGATTAGAGGAGTTTGAAGAGGGAGGAAGAAGTGAACAGCTTCAAGCAGGGGGATTTAAATTACATTTTCCTGATGCTTTGAATTACAAAAACAACCTTCGAATCCACAAACACTAGTGAGCTAGGATTATAATTGGATAATGGTTATAGATAAGTTTTACAACTAGGATTTGTATTCTACTAAAAAAATTGCTAAACACTTATCAATGAGTTCCTAATTATAAATTAATTTTAACGCTGAAGTACGTGCAAATAAACTTGCCCTCAAATTAATCTAAAAATAGTTTTTTATTTTTTTAGTTTATAAATTAGTTTAACCGTACTGGACTTTAACTTGTGTGCTAAAAAATGTTGGTTAACCTACTATTTGAATACTCTCTTTCTTGCATATGAGCAACACTATGCTTCTTAAGGCAATGCTATTGCCCGTAAATAAAACGTTTAAGAGGACATCATTTCTTGTTTGTCTAGAAACACCATGCAAGGGCACCTTTGAAACCTTCCATTATCTTTTTTTGATCCCTGGATAAAGTGATTCATTTTCTTCATAATTAAAAGGCATTGGGCTTACATGTTCTTATGGCATAATCTGCATAATAATTTCTGCTTGAGCTTGAGGTTGCTGAGATCAATAGTAGTTTGAACAATCGCCATTATGATGTAACATTATCATGTATCATATTAGAATTCAATGGATCCAAGCGAAAATGATTGCTGTGGAGTACTTTGCTTTGTACTTCCTTTTTCTTGTAAAATTTTCTGATACCAAAGCAAGCAGAAGAGGTTAATGAGTTAGCTGAGTGGGAGGCACCCCATGTTAGTAGCATATGAATTTGGTCCACTTTGTAGAACTCCATTATTGTTTTTGATAATAATTTCCATGCCGATGCCACAAGCTATCCTTTCTTGTGATCACGGTTGTGATATTTTTCAATAGGGAATCTGATAAGATGGAAGAAGATGATTGTAGCAGTAGCAATGGCAAAAGGCAATTGAAATTGAGCAATTTTGGTGTCACCACATCCAAGAGGAAGAGTGAAGAAATTGAATCAAGTGGTAAAGGACGCTGCAAATTTTTCCAAGCTCGTAAGCTTGAGCAACTTACTCATTTCTAGTAAATTTCATTTCCTTTTCCATTTTTTCACTTTTAATTTTTCTTGACAGTGCTTCTCTTTCATTTCTAACTACTTACAGAATGTATAATTAGTGTGAGAATTGAAAATTTTAACTGTTCAATACAATGTTGAAATGTTATTATATGAAAGTGGTTGATCTGAACAATGATGTTATTTCTCATTGATATTTCCTCCTACACAACATATGTACCCCAAAAAACCTCCAACTCTCTCTTTATCTATATCTCAATCTCCTTTTCATACAAAAGCATAACTCTAAATTTAGGTGTTTTTACAAGAGAAAAAATCGAGACTCAGAATTCGAAACCTTTGATTACGGGATTTGGTGGGCTTATTAGTCACCAATGATCTTTAGTAAAGTAGGCAAGATAATGTTTATACCATATATTATCCAAAATAAATAAATGGAACAAATGTCTTGACTCATAGGAATCTCTTTTGGACATAAAAAAATAAAAATTATGCTAATTGAAGCCAACTGCCTTTCTTTCAAGGCCACACATAAAAGTGGTGTTTCTTATTCTATTCGCTTCTTATTGCTGTAGGGCCTGCTTGGAATAAAAAAAATTGAAATTGTGGAATTTATTTTCAAGTAAATTTAATATAGAATTCACTTGTAAATAAATTTTTATACTTAAAATAAAATAATCAATGTATAGAATTATAAATAAATTTCTTAATTTTATACTTGAAATAAATGAATAAAAAATTTATTTCTAATTTATTTCCTTAAATGCCCTCAATATCATTTCAATACATACAAAAAAAATATAGTATGATATCTATACAAATTATACCAAATAAAGTATTAATTAACTATTCCAATTAATTTTATATAAAAAAATTTAATTTACAAAAATGTAAAAGTAAAAGAAAATATTGACCTGATAAAATTGATTGAAAAATTGAGAAAAAAGAAAGCAAGAATCGTTCAAAATACAAATCTGATTGAGAAATTAAGGAAGAAGGGAGAAAAAAATATTAAAAATACATAACACATATATATAATATAATAAAGATATTATAGTCTTTAAAAACTTAACTTCTTAAAAATAAGGAATTCATTTGCAAATTTCACTTATTTTGATGAAATTTGGTGAAAACATAATGAATTCCATAAAATTTAATTTCTACCTTTTTGCATTCTAAGCATGAAAAATTGAAATTATAAATGAATTTTATAAAATTTTATAGAATTCATTCATTCCAATTATAGCCTTAATTATAATTATATTTGATTTTTTTATAAACTTATTTAAAAGCATTAATAACTAAAATACCTTCCGTCGATCATTCTATATTCGTTTTAATCCTCAATTTATAAAACAAACCAGATCGATCTCTAATATTTTATGATAATTTTAATTCAAACTCTCCATTAAATTTTCTGTTCATAACTAATAGAGTGCTGAGTTAGCATCATTATATTTAATTGGACATTCCATTCAAAGTAAACACAACTAGGAAAGAAAAGAAAATAAAAAACATAAATAGTTAGAAAATTTAATTTTTCAAGACATAATAATAAAAGTAAACACACTTTTCTTTTTTTCAATAAAAGAAGCGATGATCTAAGTGGATCTTTAAATTTATTTAATATATAAACAATTTACCTGATTTATGACGATGATTTATAAGTATTGTATTTAGAGCTTTTTTTTTTTAATTGATATGTACCTGAGTTGCAATAATGAGTTTATTTCTAATTCGATCGAGTTGAGCAACAACATTAGCAATGTTCGTACGCTGAGTCGGTGGTTGAAGAGAATAAGAGATTCCAATTTCAAAAATAGAAACCAAGCAATCAGAAATTTGGTTGAATATTTTAGTGTGATTGGTCCTCTCCATATTGAAAAATGGGTGAAACATAACAGGATCTGCAATTTTTGTTGGTTGATCTGCTAAACCCATTTTCGCAAAGTTATGAAGACTAAGACCTTCTTTAAACATTTCATCAGTCGGTCTCTTTCCCATGAACATCTCCAACAAAATTATGCCATAACTATATATATCTCCATACTTCGATACTTCAATTCCCATGCCATATTCTGCATTTTTCATATCATAATATAACAATATGTACAGATCACTCCACTCTAAATTATATATCATATCAAAAAATATTTTAAAAATTTTCACTTTTTTAATGAAAAAATTGAATTTCTGCCGGTAAAATATGAATAATATAGTAAAGAAAATTATGAGATGCTAACTTGGAGGAGTATAACCAATAGTTCCTCTTAACCCGATAGAGCTTGATTGATTTGCATAACATTAAAGGATATCTTGAGAAAGAAACTTAGCTAACCCAAAATCACTAATTAACTCGTGCAGTCATCTCATGATCCAAAAGCACATTTGGCTTAATATCACAATGCTTATGAAGATAGTCTAATGCACAAGCAATATCAATGGCAATATTAAGTCTCTGGACAAAATCTAGACTCTTCAGTGAATTATCCGATGAATAAGTTGGATGCAACCACTCATTTAGGCTCCTATTAGCCATGAATTCATAAACCAAAGCCTTGAAATCATTGCCTTGGTAATCGGCACTGCAGCAGACTGTGAGTACCTTAACAAGATTTCTGTGTTTAATGTTTCACATTCAGCTGTGAAACTTCTTGAGGCTTTTTGATGCATAAGGTTAAACACGTTAACCGCAATAACAGTTCCATCATTGTCGACAGTTCCTTTGTATACAGATGCAAAGCTACCTGCACACATTATTAATTTCTTTTCGTTATTACTTGAATTATCATACACAATATTCTGATCACAAAAGGTTATTATAATCAAAACCATATAAGCAGGATAAAAAACTTAAACAAGCAAAACATATGAAAGCATTATCACCTGTGCCGATAAAATTTGATGATGAAAAATCATTGGTTGCTCGTCGGAGACTCTGATATGATACTTTGAGTAGTGCTTTCTCAATGGGGCTCGAATTCGACAACTCGATACTCTTCTTTCTTGACCAAAAATAATAAAAACAAGAAAATAAAAGTAATCCACCAAAAATCAAGATAATTGCAGAGATTAATATCTTGATTTTAAGAGTTAGTCTCTCCTTGTTGGGTTTATTAAAATTGCATCTAGAAAGATTAAGTTGAGGTATGCCACCATAGAGCCCACTATTTCCCATAATTCAAGTTATGCTTGTATTCTTGAAAACTCCTTTCGTTGGTACTAATCCCTCAAAATTATTGTGAGATAGATTCAGGATTCGCAATGACTTAAAGGACTCGAAAAATTTTGGAATTTCGCCTGATAAATTTTTACAAGAAAGATCTAAGTTGTCAAGGCCTCTAAGTGAAGTGAAAGTGGAAGGAATTTGACCATGGAAAGAGTTGCCTTCCATTTCCAGGGTTTGTAAACTTGTATAACTCCCAAGACTAGTAGGAATTTCACCTGACAATTTATTATTAGAAAGAATCAAAATACCCAAGTTCTTCGGACTTCCTACCTCAACAGGAAGAACACCGGATAAATGATTAGAAGACATGTCAAGAGCAATTGACAAGGAGGAAAAGTCGTAATTTGTGGAGGTATTTCTCCACTAAGTTCATTGACAGAAAGATCCAATAGCAGCAATTGTTGACATTTCTCCAAGCTCAGAGGAATGCTACCATGGACATTATTGTCAGACAAAGAAAACTCAAGCAAATTGGTCAAGTTTCCTATGGAAGACGGAATAGAACAAGAGAATGAATTGTCGTCCAGGAAAAAGTGTACAAGGTTTCCAAGTTTTCCGATTTCAGAAGGAATGATGCCTGAAAAGTTGTCATAGGAAGCATCTAATACTATTAAGTTTACAAGATTCCATAACCCATTTGGCAAGCTACCAAGTAATTGATTGTTGTCGAGGCTGAAAGCTACAAGTTTTGAGGACAAGTTAGCAATTTGCTGAGGTAATTTCCCTCCAAAATTGTTACGGGTTATAATCAAAATCTCTAAAGCTGAGGCATTAGTAAGAGACGAAAGGGAGCTTAAGTCATTGATTTTTCCTGTACCTAGCTGCTTACCATGAACATCTCCAACAAAATTATGCCATAACTATATACATCTCCATACTTCGACACTTCAATTCCCATGCCATATTCTATATTTTTCATATCATAATATAACAGCAGATCACTCCACTCTAAATTATATATCATATCAAAAAATATTTAAAAAAAAATTCACTTTTTTAATGAAAAAAATTGAATTTCCGCTGGTAAAATATGAATAATATAGTAAAGAAAATTATGAGATGCTAACCTAGAGGAGTATAACCAATAGTTCCTCTTAACTCCATAGAGATCGATTGATTTGCATAACACTGAGGGATATCTTGAGAAAGAAACTTAGCTAACCTGAAATCACTAACGCTTGTAGTGAACTATTGGTATATCACAATGATTATGAATATAGTCTAATGCAGAAGCAATGTCAATGGCAATATTAAGTCTCTGGACAAAATCTAGACTCTTCAGTGAATTATCCGACAAATAAGTTGGATGCAACCACTCATTTAGGTTCCCATTACTCGTGAATTCATAAACCAAAGCCTTGAAATAATTGCCTCAATTGGTAATCAGCACTACAGCAGACATACCAATATTATTTGAAAATTTTGGATATTTTAAAAATTAAATATTTTTATTATCTTCAAAATTCAAAATAATTCAGTATAATTTTTCAAAAATTTGAAACAGTTTGATTAGGATACTAATAAAAGATAATTTAGTATTTTGAATTATTCATTATTTTTAAAAATTTACAAAATAAATAAATACATACAATAATAAATATAAATAAATATTTTAGTAATTACAATTGACATTATAATATAGTTTTTCTCTGTAGTATATTTACATTAAATTAATTACATAATATGATTTACATCCCGCGCATTGAACTTTCACCCAAAAAATTGTAAACAAGAAATCAGAGATTGTAAAATAAATAAAGTAAATTGTAAGAAAAAATTAAAAAAAAAAAAGAAATTAAACCTTTCAACCAGAAAAAAAAAATCTTATGATTAAAGTGGACCAAAAGAATTCATATTTTTCTACAAAGAATATTAATTAATCCTTTGGGAAACACAAATTTCAGTTAAGATCCCCAATATTTATATAACCCCACATAGAAATTAATATTTCAAGAATCACCATTTCTTTTCTTTAGAAAATATAATTGATGCATCCCATTTCATAGAAAAAAAAAAAGAAAAAGAAAAAAAAAAGAAAAGTGAAAAGAGAAAAACAATAACAGAAAGAAACAAAGAAAAGAGGCAAAAACAAAGAAGAATAATACAAAGACGAAGACATAAGCCCACCTTAGGAGTTTGCTTATTCAAAAACAATGTATAGCTTTTTTCTTTGGATGGTCGACCTGGAAAATGAAATGTGTTTACCAATAAGGTCTGCTCGTAGTCAAATACGCTGGACAAATATATAATAAAGTTTTAATAGAGGACGTATTAAAGTTAAATAATATGACCTTACCAAATAACAAAAAGGTTCAATAATCTGATGAATACTCAATTTTTACAAAATACACATTAGCCCACCCATACTCTTGGGGTGAAAAAAAAAACATACGAGATGTTGTTTAGTGAATTGAAACATTGATTCATGTCACAATTTGAAATTTAAGAGAATAATGAAACCCAAAAATTCTTCAATCCAACAATTGCTAAATCCTTCCTTCAACTTCGATGGTACCATAGATTTAAGAGAAATTTACATCAAATACCCTTTTTTAACTCTAATTTTTAAAAATACACTCATCAATTTTAAAGTTTTAAAAATACCCCTTTTAATTTTTTATTTTTAAAAATGTAGGTTTTTTATTTTAAGCCTTAATTAGTTTTGCTCCATCGTAATCTTGCACCGTTCTCTCTATCGTCATTGCCCCCAGCTCCAATTACATTGCCATTTATTCAAAAAATAATAGGTCAAGATCTTTCGAACTCCTCCATTCAAAGAATTTAGTTTTTTTAAATTTACAGAATTGATTAATTTAAAATTGAATGTTATTCAATTTATAATTGAAAACTATTCTTTCACTATAGTACTTTTTAAGGATTGAAATTGCCACCTTGTTTAGAGAAATCAAAGATCTTAAAACTCGAACGAACTAACAACTGTCGGTGAACTTAAATTTCTATTATTAATGCTGAGAAGTAATTGATAATACTTGATTATCTTTGGGCCCAAGCAAGTCGCAGCCCAAAACCCAAAAGCCTATCTTCAAAGAGGCCTGATGCATGACAAACAAATACTAGAAGGCAAACATATGCTATCCAATCGGATTGATGGGATCTCTAGTCTCATCAATCCACTAACACACTGCAGAGCCCATACTTCCAACGTATTCCATGTCATGTCGCCACTCACCTGCTCTGACACCTCAGTAGCCATACTTCAGGCACTCAAGTGCACTCTCACACCTTTTATAAATAGCCCAATGTATAGTGATTCCAGGTATGAAAAACTTGAGACTTTCTCTCTCTAGATTTGTCTCGCTGTCTAAGTCTCTAACTTAATCTTAGGAGTGCTTACATCCAGTCTGACCGGGCAAACCTTATTACAAATACTTTTCAGATGATCGGATCACGTGGCCATAGACTCACTTCAAGGTCTCGACAAATCAGACTTTATCATTTGGTACTTTCATTAAGAGTTATGGCAAGATCAAGATCAACTGAATGCACGACATCCGAAGGAAATGACCAAGCTAATAACGGTCAAGGAGGATCCAGGCCCACTAGGAGGCAAGACTGTAACACCCTTATCCCTCCTTAAATTGTACCGGCGTACCGAAAATCGGAAATTTTTTTTTTTCTATATCTATATCTAAAAACCTTATCGATATTTATTTAATCAATAATTAAATTTCGCCGCTGACTTATAACTGTCTAATTTACTATGCACCTAATAAAAATTCTGCAATATAACGGCTGTACATAGTACTAGCCCCCTGAAAAACAGACAATTCCCACAGCCTCTCAGAGCACAACAATCAAAAATACAGCCATATACATTCATTTCATCCATTTCATTTGTTCACAATCCAATACTCTTTAGTACAATAACTTCTGTTTACATTACATAACCATAAGTAAAACTTGTACTCATATATTTATATATATATACATGCCAAAATTATACAACTAGAGCAATCTAAAAGAAATCCTGCAGTCTGAATTCTTGCTCCAGCTCCTGTTTACCTGCGCGCAGTAAAACTACACGCTGAGCACTCAATATGCTCAGTGGTGACTAACAATCGATACATTTCCTAACATTTCCATTTTTATTCTTAAATATTAGCATATAAATATGAACATAATTATAAAATCAATTATTATCACCTTTAAGCAACAACCTAACATTTTCTATAAGGTTATTCAATTTAGTCACATAATTACAATTTTGCCATTATAGGCTCAATGATAATCTTTAAATTGATAACTAAAGTCATTTACATTTCTTTACACTTAATTTGTCAATTATGAACAAAATTACATTTTCGTCCTTGTTGTCCATAAAATTCACTTTTTAATTAATTTAACTATTATCTGACTGTTTTATCCTTAATTATTCAATTCTCACTTAATTTACTATTTTTTTACACTTTTTGAAAAAATTACCATTTTGCCCCTAAACTTTCTTTTTCTTTCATTATGGTCCTTTTTCACTTTCTTTTCCTACTTTTTATTGTCTTTTCATTTCTTTCTCAATTTATTACCATTATGCCCCTAGTACAGATCCAGCAACAAATCTCAGACCGGATACACAGAACATGGACCCCATGGGCCCCACTAAAAAGAGAAATGATTCCCAAGGAACCATTCTCAGTACACTGCACTTTTTACTGTTACATTAACACTTAAGCTATGGAGATCAATGATCCTACCCATAGCAAAGCAAGTCGCCATGACCTGCACCGCGGTAAAGGGTGTTCCTATGGCTAGCCAACTATATCCAGAACTAGTTTTTACTGCCAGACTAATTCTAAGGGCACAGGAATAATTACTTTATTAATTCTTTTCAAGTCCGAAAAATTCAATAATTGACTTTTTATTTCTTTTTGTTAACATTAATTTAATTTCACATAACTTAACCAATTTCACTATTTTTATGCAATTATTAACCAATAATTCAATTATTTTCAATATACATAATAACATTAAATTCTAAATAAAATCACAATAATTTCAATAAATGCCAATAAAATTTATTTATATATTATTTATTATTTATTATCATTTTTCATTAAAATAATCAATTAATTCACTATAAATCACAACTTTTACTATATACATACACTATAAATACTCTTAAAAATTCCCAAATTAATTCCAAAAATTCTCTAAAAATTCATGGACATTAATTTTCATGTCTACTATTAATTTAAGCTAACAATTATTATTTTTGTGCAATTTCTCACTATATAACCTAATTATAAATTCGGCCAACCCACTTCACCTTCCTAAAAATTTTATTTCTTTCATTTACATCTTCCATTCATCATTTCTCTCACTTAATTATAATTACCCTAACATATTTGCATCAATTAACAACTTTAAACATTTTTGTCCTAATTACATAATTAAGAAAAAATTCATAAACTTAGAAAATGTAAAGATTTATTAGTCACTTACAATTTTCTCTTGAATTAGGGAGTCTAGGCTTCCTTTTCCTTGCCTTTGTTCTTGGAAAAACTCCCCTCAATTTGCTCACCTACATAGGCAGCCCATTTAAGCTTAGATTTCTTCATTTTCTTGTTCTCAAATGCAAAAACCAACCTCATAATCATAATCTACACCCAAAAATCTATGGAAAACCACTAAAAAATCAATTTAAAACATTAAAATTATCAAGCTCCAACTTACCCCTCTTTCTTTCTTTCCTTGATTTCTTCACTTCCTTTGCCCAAATCAACTAAGTGAAGCTATTTTAGTGTATTAGAGGGATGGAACTACAATTCCTAACTTGGAATTTAAGAGAAATATTAAGTGGTTAAGAAGCAAAAGAGAGGGAGAGAAGAGTGAAGGATATTCGGCCAAGGAGGAGGAAGAAGGAGACACAGGAAAAATCTGGAGTTTTCTCCAGAAATTCAGCCTTTAAATACCTCCATATTGGGCCCAAAATTGGGCTAGAATAATGGGCTTTGTCCATTTAACTTAAAAGGCCCAATTTAGGCCCCTAAAGGCCCAATTAAAATTCTCTCTCTTCCAGCCATCAAATTACTCCAAAAATAATTCCATCACTCTTATCACATCAAAAATAGCTAGCACGCAAATTTTTGGCTCAATCGGAGTTCGTTATCGATCCGATTTAAACTTATCGGTCCGATTCGACAACTGTCGGTGTCACCGAAAATTTTCATTCTCATCACTAAAATATTCTACACAAAAATTCATGTAGGCATGCAAAATATGGCAATATTCGGAGTTCGTTTACTATTTTTAATCGTTTACACAAAATCAAGTCACCTTCCCTACCAGGGAAATTGACTCGCTAACTTTTTAGTATTTTTGACCTTTGAAGGCCCATTTGACCTCAATTTCACTTCAAATTTCAACTCCGGACTCACTATGACCAATACTTTCCGATGGTCCAATAAAATATTTTTGAGTTTCGGGTGTCCTTTCGAGCCCGCAAAGCACTATTCACCATCGGAAAGTACTGTTCACGGCTGACCCGGTGTTGAGGCCGTTACATTTCTCCCCTACTAAAAGAAATTTCGTCCTCGAAATTTACCTGAATTGAAAAGTAAAGGATAACACTGTCTCATCATTGCTTCGGGTTCCCATGTTGCTTATTCGACATTATGGTGATGCCATAGGACTTTCACCAAAGGAATCTGTTTGTTTCGAAGCTGTCGGACTTCCCTAGCCAAAATCTTTACTAGCCTTTCTTCATAACTCATGTCAGTCTGAACTTGAATTTCTTCTGGTGTTATTACATGGCTCGGATCAGACCTGTATCTTCGGAGCATGGACACATGGAATACATCATGTATCTTCTCCAAAGCAGATGGCAGTTTCAATCTATAGGCCACGGGACCCACTCGTTGAAGTACCTCATACGGACCAATGAATCTAGGGCTTAACTTGCCCTTCTTCCCAAATCTCAGAACTTTTTTCCAAGGAGATACCTTCAAAAAGACCTTATCTCCGACCTGGAACTCGATATCTTTTCTTTTCAGATCTGCATAAGACTTCTGACGATCCATTGCTTCCTTTAGTCTGCTTTTAATGATCTGGACTTTTTCTTCAGAGTCACGAATCAAATCCGAACCCAAAAGCTTTCTTTCACTCAATTCAGTCCAGTACAAAGGAGTCCTGCACTTCCTACCATACAATGCTTCAAATGGAGCCATTTTCAAACTGGATTGATAGCTGTTGTTGTAAGCGAACTCAGCTAATGGTAAATGTTTTTCCCAATTAGTACCAAACTCTAGGACACAACACCGAAGCATATCCTCTAATATCTGAATCACCCGTTCGGATTGTCCATCAGTCTGAGAGTGAAAAGCCGTGCTAAGGCGAAGTCTAGTACCCAGAACATCTTGAAAACTCTTCCAGAAGTGAGAAGTAAACCCGGGATCCCTGTCTGACACAATGGATGCAGGCACTCCATGCAATCTAACTACTTCCTTTATATAGAGTTCTGCCAGTCGGGTCAAAGGGAAATCCATCCGAACTGGCAAGAAGTGAGCTGATTTGGTGAGGCGATCAACTATTACCCAAATGGCATCATGTTTCCACTGAGTCATAGGTAGCCCAGTCACAAAATCCATGGTTACCTGATCCCACTTCCACTCTGGAATAACAAGTGGTTGAAGTAGCCCAGAAGGTACTTGATGTTCTGCTTTTACCTGTTGACATATCAGGCATTTACCCACGAATTCAGTTACATCCCGTTTCATACCTGGCCACCAATAGTAGATTTTCAAATCCTGGTACATTTTGTTACTCCCAGGATGCATAGCATAGCTACTATGGTGTGCTTCTGTCAGAATCTCTTTCTTCAATTCTTCCTGAGCTGGCACATAAAGTCTTCCTTTGAAATAGAGGCTTCCATGATCTGACAATGAGTAGTCACTTTCACTGTTATGATGTAGCTTTTCCACAATAGCCTTTAGTTTGTCATCTCCTTTCTGAGCCGCTTTCACTTGATGTACAAAATCTGGTTTAACTCGTAGTTCAGCTATTATAGCTCCATCTATAGCCAAACTTAAGCTGATGTTCATTGCCCGAAGAGCTGCAAAGATTACTATTAATCATTTACACTTATCAATGCCTTGCACAAATTCATTTCAAAACATTAACATTACCTGACATAAATTTTCTGCTGAGCGCATCAGCTACTACATTTGCTTTTCCTGGATGGTAGTCGATGTAGCAATCATAGTCTTTGATCAACTCTAACCAGCGTCTCTGTCTAAGATTGAGTTCTTTCTGGGTAAGCAAATACTTTAAACTCTTGTGATCTGAGTAAATGTAGCATCTTTCTCCATATAAGTAATGCCTCCATATCTTTAATGCAAAAACAATGGCTGCTAACTCTAGATCATGAGTAGGATAATTTTTCTCATGAGTCTTGAGTTGCCGAGAAGCATAAGCTATCACCTTGCCTTCTTGCATCAGAACGCAGCCTAGCCCATTCTTGGAAGCATCACTGTAAATGACAAAATCCTTGCCTGACTCAGGTTGAGTAAGTATAGGAGCTTCTGTCAACATCGTCTTTAACTTCTCAAAACACTCTTGGCACTTGTCAGTCCACACAAATTTGACATTTTTCTGTAGCAGTCTTGTCATAGGAACTGCAATGGTGGAGAAGCCCTTGATAAATCTCCTATAGTATCCAGCTAAACCCAGAAAACTTCGCACTTCGGTTACATTCTTGGGTGGCTTCCACTGAAGGATTGCTTCAATCTTTGAAGGATCTACTTCAATACCCTCTGATGAGATAACATGACCCAAAAAGGATACTTCATTCAGCCAAAAGTCACATTTGCTAAAATTGGCATAAAACTGCTTCTCTCTCAATGTCTGCAATACAATCCTCAGATGTTTATCATGCTCTTCTGGTGTCTTAGAATACACCAGTATGTCATCAATGAAGACCACCACAAAATGATCCAAGTAGGGGTGAAAAACTCTGTTCATCAGGTCCATAAAAGCTGCTGGCGTATTTGTAAGCCCAAATGGCATGACCAAAAACTCATAATGGCCATACCTAGTACGAAAAGCAGTCTTAGGCACATCAGTTTCTTTTACCCCCATTTGATAATAGCCCGATCTCAGATCTATCTTGGAGAAGACACCCGCTCCCTTAAGCTGATCAAACAAATCTTCGATGCGAGGAAGGGGATACTTGTTCTTGACTGTCACTTTATTTAGTTGCCAGTAATCTATACACAGTCGAAGAGTCCCATCCTTTTTCTTTACAAATAGGACAGGTGCTCCCCAAGGAGAAGTACTAGGTCTAATAAATCCCTTTTCGAGCAACTCCTGAAGCTGAATCTTTAACTCTTTCAATTCTGCAGGTGCCATTCTATACGGAGCAATAGAGATAGGAGCAGTACCAGGAGTGACCTCAATGGAGAATTCCACTTCTCTATCAGGTGGTAAGCCTGGAAGCTCATCCGGAAACACATCCTGGAACTCCCTAACTGTAGGCACATCTGACACCTTTAAACTATCCTTCTTCACCTCCACTGCAAAACACATATATGCTTCACAGCCTTTTCTGATCAATCTTTTTGCTGCAGTAGCTGATATCACCTCTGAAAAAAGTCAGATCTCGCACCCACAATAGTGATGTCATCACCATTCTGAAGCTGTAATGTAACCCTCTTCTTTCTGCACTCGACAGTCGCTTGGTGGGCGGATAGCCAATCCGTCCCAAGAATTAAATCAAACTCACGGAAGGGCAATTCGATAAGATTTGCCAGGAATACATGTCCCTGGACACTGATAGGACACTGTCTATATACCTTATTCACTACCACACTATGCCCTAGAGGATTACTCACCAAGATGTCCTGGTCCAAGTAGGCCTCTTTCATCCCTTTACCCCGTGCCAATTCTGTGCTAATATAGGAATGGGTGGATCCAGGATCTATCAATGCATATACAGAGTCAGATAACAGAATGAACTTACCCACAATCACATCAGGAGCATCCTCCTCTTCACGAGCTCTCACAGCATATGTCTGTCCCCCTGACCGCCTCTGTCCCTGAGATGACTGGCCAACTGGTCTGGAGGCTGACGGATTAGGGGCTGCTCCCCTACCACGGCCATGTGGTGCAGAAGATCCAGTACCGGAAGCTGGTGAAGCTACTGAAGCAGTCTGTATCATGGGACAGTCTTTGATCTGGTGATCTCGGGACCCGCACTTGAAACAGGCTCCTGTCAGAAATCTGCACTCCCCAGGGTGTGTCCTGCCACAATGCTCACACTGTACTGCTGACCCACTATCTTTGCCTCGGGGTGCACTAGATGTCGTGGTGGCAGTAGACTTGCCACGGGAGGCACTACCCTGTCCTCTGCCTGCTGGTGAATGACCCTGAGGTACCTGTTGACCCTTTTGCTTTTTACTCTGTCCTGACTTTCCACTGCTTTGTCCCTGCTTTCTCTTTTGCTGAAATCGGGACTGCCTCTCTGCTTGCTCAACCTGAGTAGTTTCTAACTTGAGAGCTGCATCAATCATAGTTCTCAAATATGGGTATTTCTGGGCCCCAATGATCTGCCTCAACTCAGTGTGCAGTCCCCTCTCAAATCGCTGACATAATCTCTCTTCTGTAGCCAAGCCCTCATCTAAATAAGCGCTCAAGCGCTCAAACTCTCTATCATACTCAGCTACTGTACGGTTTCCTTGTCTCAGCCTCCAAAAAGCATCTTGCATAGCAAGCCTGTATTCAGACCCAACATATTTCTTCTTAAACTGATCAATGAAGAACTTCCAATTCAGACGGTCGGTAGGTGTATGTCTTCGAATTGAGTCCCACCAAATAAAAGCTGAACTCTGAAGCAAGGCTATAATACCCTCAAGCTTCTCTTCTTCCGAACTATGGGTAATTTCAAACAATCTCTTTATTTTAAAAAGCCATGCCTCAGCAGCTGCTGGCGTCAAAGGGTCCTCACCTGAAAAATCCTCTGCTCCCAGTCTTTTCAACTGCTCCAATATAGGTCTTCTTCTAGGCGGAGCAGGCTGCTGAACCTGTATCACTGGTGGCGGTGCCGAAACCTGTGCAGCCTGAAGTCGCTGCTGGATGTAATCTGACATCAGGTTAAGGAAATCCAGCTGAGGAGGAGGAGGAGGAGGAGGAGGCGCTACTGGTGGAGGTGCCTGTTGCGGTGGGACCTCCTGTTGCCCCATATTACTTGAGACCTCACTCCTGTCATCGCCTGCCTCACGGCTCGGCTCTCCAGACATCTTTTCACTATAAAACAGAAAGGAGCAAGAATTCATTAATTCCAAAATAACTTCTCAAAATAACAATTGGCATGTATATAATCAATTTAAATCAAACATTGCACCCACTCCGATCTTAGAACCGTCTAAACCTGCTCTGATATCACAAATTGTAACACCCTTATCCTTCCTTAAATTGTACCGGCGTACCGAAGATCGGAAAATTTTTTTTTCTACATCTATATCTAAAAACCTTATCGATATTTATTTAATCAATAATTAAATTTCGCCGCTGACTTATAACTGTCCAATTTACTATGCACCTAATAAAAATTCTGCAATATAACGGCTGTACATAGTACTAGCCCCCTGAAAAGCAGACAATTCCCACAGCCTCTCAGAGGCACAACAATAAAAAATACAGCCATATACATTGATTTCATCCATTTCATTTGTTCACAATCCAATACTCTTTAGTACAATAACTTCTGTTTACATTACATAACCATAAGTAAAACTTGTACTCATATATTTATATATATATACATGCCAAAATTATACAACTAGAGCAATCTAAAAGAAATCCTGCAGTCTGAATTCTTGCTCCAGCTCCTGTTTACCTGCGCGCAGTAAAACTACACGCTGAGCACTCAATATGCTCAGTGGTGACTAACAATCGATACATTTCCTAACATTTCCATTTTTATTCTTAAATATTAGCATATAAATATGAACATAATTATAAAATCAATTATTATCACCTTTAAGCAACAACCTAACATTTTCTATAAGGTTATTCAATTTAGTCACATAATTACAATTTTGCCATTATAGGCTCAATGATAATCTTTAAATTGATAACTAAAGTCATTTACATTTCTTTACACTTAATTTGTCAATTATGAGCAAAATTACATTTTCGTCCTTGTTGTCCATAAAATTCACTTTTTAATTAATTTAACTATTATCTGACTGTTTTATCCTTAATTATTCAATTCTCACTTAATTTACTATTTTTTTACACTTTTTGAGAAAATTACCATTTTGCCCCTAAACTTTCTTTTTCTTTCATTATGGTCCTTTTTCACTTTCTTTTCCTACTTTTTATTGTCTTTTTATTTCTTTCTCAATTTATTACCATTATGCCCCTAGTACAGATCCGGCAACAAATCTCAGACCGGATACACGGAACATGGACCCCATGGGCCCCACTAAAAAGAGAAATGATTCCCAAGGAACCATTCTCAGTACACTGCACTTTTCACTGTCACATTAACACTTAAGCTATGGAGATCAATGATCCTACCCATAGCAAAGCAAGTCGCCATGACCTGCACCGCGGTAAAGGGTGTTCCTATGGCTAGCCAACTATATCCAGAACTAGTTTTTACTGCCAGACTAATTCTAAGGGCACAGGAATAATTACTTTATTAATTCTTTTCAAGTCCGAAAAATTCAATAATTGACTTTTTATTTCTTTTTGTTAACATTAATTTAATTTCACATAACTTAACCAATTTCACTATTTTTATGCAATTATTAACCAATAATTCAATTATTTTCAATATACATAATAACATTAAATTCTAAATAAAATCACAATAATTGCCAATAAAATTTATTTATACATTATTTATTATTTATTATCATTTTTCATTAAAATAATAAATTAATTCACTATAAATCACAACTTTTACTATATACATACACTATAAATACTCTTAAAAATTCCCAAATTAATTCCAAAAATTCTCTAAAAATTCATGGACATTAATTTTCATGTCTACTATTAATTTAAGCTAACAATTATTATTTTTGTGCAATTTCTCACTATATAACCTAATTATAAATTCGGCCAACCCACTTCACCTTCCTAAAAATTTTATTTCTTTCATTTACATCTTCCATTCATCATTTCTCTCACTTAATTACAATTACCCTAACATATTTGCATCAATTAACAACTTTAAACATTTTTGTCCTAATTACATAATTAAGAAAAAATTCATAAACTTAGAAAATGTAAAGATTTATTAGTCACTTACAATTTTCTCTTGAATTAGGGAGTCTAGGCTTCCTTTTCCTTGCCTTTGTTCTTGGAAAAACTCCCCTCAATTTGCTCACCTACATAGGCAGCCCATTTAAGCTTAGATTTCTTCATTTTCTTGTTCTCAAATGCAAAAACCAACCTCATAATCATAATCTACACCCAAAAATCTATGGAAAACCACTAAAAAATCAATTTAAAACATTAAAATTATCAAGCTCCAACTTACCCCTCTTTCTTTCTTTCCTTGATTTCTTCACTTCCTTTGCCCAAATCAACTAAGTGAAGCTATTTTAGTGTATTAGAGGGATGGAACTACAATTCCTAACTTGGAATTTAAGAGAAATATTAAGTGGTTAAGAAGCAAAAGAGAGGGAGAGAAGAGTGAAGGATATTCGGCCAAGGAGGAGGAAGAAGGAGACACAGGAAAAATCTGGAGTTTTCTCCAGAAATTCAGCCTTTAAATACCTCCATATTGGGCCCAAAATTGGGCTAGAATAATGGGCTTTGTCCATTTAACTTAAAAGGCCCAATTTAGGCCCCTAAAGGCCCAATTAAAATTCTCTCTCTTCCAGCCATCAAATTACTCCAAAAATAATTCCATCACTCTTATCACATCAAAAATAGCTAGCACGCAAATTTTCAGCTCAATCGGAGTTCGTTATCGGTCCGATTTAAACTTATCGATCCGATTCGACAACAGCCGGTGTCACCGAAAAATTTCATTCTCATCACTAAAATATTCTACACAAAAATTCATGTAGGCATGAAAAATATGGAAATATTTGGAGTTCGTTTACTATTTTTAATCGTTTACACAAAATCAAGTCACCTTCCCTACCAGGGAAATTGTCTCTCTAACTTTTTAGTATTTTTGACTTTTGGAGGCCCATTTGACCTCAATTTCACTTCAAATTTCAACTCCGGACTCACTATGACCAATACTTTTCGATGGTCCAATAAAATATTTTTGAGTTTCGGGTGTCCTTTCGGGCCCGGAAAGCACTATTCACCATCGAAAAATACTGTTCACGGCTGACCCGGTGTTGAGGCCGTTACAAAGACAAAACTCGTAGGTTCCCCAGACGAATTGATCTCCTGCTTGAGTTCAACGATGCAATATTGCGACAGGCTGAAAGTACTCCCTTCATTATGAGGGATATAAGAGCGCTTCTCAGCGATTTCACTAGAAGTATTGTCCAGACCATTTGCAAAGGTAAGATGCCCCAAACCTCCGTGCGGAGCTATGGGGACAACTTTGTAGAAGAAAAGACAAGAAGGCAGAGGAGCAAAGGGCTTTTCATCAACAAGCCGCAAGCGCAAGACGGAAGGAGAATGGGTATGCACTCTAGCGTGTGAACCCTAGGAAGAAGTGACAAAGGCAAAAGGATAATGTCTTCGAGTAGATATCCCATCTACCAGCCAAACCGATCATCTACTGCATCTATAGAAGATGACTTGTCGTTAATGTGTACTCCCACCAGAAGCCGCCCAAAAAGGACTAAGGACAAGGATGATTCATGGGCAGATAGCAAAGTCGACAGGTGGTTTAAGCGAAAGCTTAAACAGTTTGGCCTAAGACAACTCAAAAAGGTTGTGTTCGAAAATAATACCTGTGAAAATACCTCCTATCCCTTTTACCGAGAGATAATGGATTTTGAACTGCCTCCCAGGTGGAGAGATAGAGTCATTGATAGGTATACAGGAAAAACTGATCCAACCACTCACATGGCAAAATATCTTACCAAGGTGCAAGTTTACACCTATGACGAGAATATCGCATGCAAGATTTTCCCCACCGCCCTAGGATGAGACACATTAAATTGGTTCCATAAGCTACTGCAGGAGTCGATCACCTCCTTCAGACAATTAAAAGATTCATTCACGATAAGATTCATTATGCAGACATAAGCACCGAAGTAGATCAGCGATCTATGCAATTTATCAGGGGCCCAATGAAAGTCTTAGAGACTACATCGACAAGTTCTAAGAAACAATGTTCGAGGTCAAAAATGTGAGTGTTGAAACTGCAACCAATGCTCTGGCTGGAGGAATTCATGATTGGCCCTTATTTGAATCGCTTACTAGGAGACCGCCTTTTACTTCTTTGATATGATGGAAAGAACTAGGCAGCATATCCAATTGGATGATGCCTGTAACACCCTTACTGAACAGTCTGACTGAACATGAGATAACCCGAAATTTTTTTTTCCTTAACTACTCCATCCACTACAGACTTGCCCAACATGCAATACTTATAAATTAAGTACACTGGTTAAACTATAATTGTCCAATTGACTAATCACCAAATAAAAATCCGGCAATATAACGCCTAAAAACTTATCTAACCCTCCTGCAAATCAGAAAATTTCTCAGCCCTTCAGGGGCACCACAATACCTAAATAAGTTTCCACATATATCTCATACATCCATTCTTATTATTAATCACATTTCCTAAGATAAATAAATATTACATATTACATTCTTAAACTACTATATTAATCCAAAATAAAGAACAAATTACATTATAATGTACTTGTTACATCTATACATCTCAAAGAGGATCAGCCCACACTAAAATCCCTCTTCTGATGGAGAACCAAAGCAGCTATCCAACCAAGGACAGGCCTAACCTGATACCTACACGGATAACAAAACCCGTGCTAAGCTATAAAGCTTAGTGGGGAACAATATAATCTAAAGATACTCTTTACAACACATAACCTCAATCTTATAAATACAAAGTTTAATAATATTGCCAGTTAATACCTTTAATTACCTTAGATTTAAGCTTTTATATTCACCAATAAATCACAAGTATAAAAGAAGGAACATATTACTCGTATAGGCCACAAAACTTAACAACTCAATAAGCAATTTATCAGTAATTGTTACCACAGAAAACGTTTGGCATAATTCCTTCATATATATACATCATTAAAACGTAGTATGCATTATAAACTCACATTCATGTAATAATTAAGACAAACTTAGTAAGATGAACTATAGGTTAAATATTATATACTTGACCCGTAACAGAGTTATATATATATATAACAACTTAAGAAACCAGCTTATATAGTATTAAAGAATCACATACTCATCAATATTGTAACCTTCTATTAATTCTTATGCAAATTAGTTCTGAACTATAACATTTCTTATATTGTATACTTTTTAACTTATTTCATATTAGTGCCCCTAGTACAGTGCCGACAGAAAAATCTCAAACCGGATATACGGAATGTGGACCCCACAGAGCCACAACAGAGATAGAGAAATGACCCCCAAAGGGCCAATTCTCACAGAGCAGAGTACAAAGACAGAGAAGCCATGGTGATCAGAGATCCAGTCCATAGCATAGCAAGTCACCATGACTTGCATCGCGGTACAGATATCCCTATGGCCAGCCAATTATATCCTAAGCTAGATTTTACTGCCTAACTCTTTCTAAGGGCACAATTGTCACTTGCTTTCAAAATATTTATCAAATTTCTCATCATTTCAATTCCTTTTCAATCCAGAAAATACAGTTTGTGAACCATCTTTCACTCATGTCATGAATTATTTCACAATAATTCAGTAAATTCTCTTTAAAACATACTTCAGTCATCAGGGGAAACTATTTTATACAGATTCTTTCAAACTACTTTAAACAATCTAATAACCATATGTGGACATTACTTGTACTAATCATGATAGTTCATACCTGACTATTTTATGTTCATAAGAATGAATTCATATACCATTATTTGGATTACTTATGCGAGAATCCACATATAAACACATTGTCATTACAAAAAGGACATACCTGTATGGCTCATCATAGCCATCTCCCATGCTTCACTATACTTAATTTAATCATCAGACAAACCTACTCAAATACTATATTTAATATATGTATTCAATGCGTTACTATTAATGGAGCTGTCTAGATATGCTTATACATTTTATATCAAGCTTATATATGCAACTATATGATCTTAAATAAACATATACCAAAACAATCATGTATACAAGCATAGTATTTTATCGGTTTCGTATGATATCAAACACACCACTATATCTCTAATCTATTCCATTACATATAATTTATTCATGTACCGAACAAGAATTTATCAATGAAAGTAAATGTTTGACCTTTATACCAATAGCTTGCTACTAAATTAATTACACTATTACGTACTTTGTAGCATAACATTATAATTATCACGTATAGTCTATTTAACTATAAGGATCAATAATATATATCATTCATAGCTATTTAATATATATTTGTTTTCCATAGGATATCAGAGAGAAATTCTTATTAAATAGCAAAGTTAAACTGTATGAACATAAGTTTAAACAATCTTATAGTAATATTTATGATAACCATGCTTTCCAAACTCTACTTATTACGTTATAATCAATCTTGTTCAACCTTATATTGTCTCAATTTAAATCCTTTTAGTTTATCTTATTAAGTTTTCACATCAAGTTTTATGTCAAAACATGTTCATGTTCCAGCATTAAACCTCTGTTATCTAACATTTACTTACCTTTAAACAGCTTAAAATTAAATCCCCTTATTTTTCAGAAACTCCCATTTAAATTTCTATCATAATTTACATCTTAAGCTCATTGTCAAATACTAACTCTTTAATCTATTAATACGTTTTTAACATATAACCAAACTTTACCAACCAAAATACTTATAATCAATGCTTATCAAATTTCAAAGGCTGATATACAATTAATTACGCATTAATTTTATGAACATATATCTTTTATTACTTAAATTAAATCAAGTGAACGCATGATATAACATGACCTCTCGAACACAGATAAGGAAACTAAAATTTCTCTAATTCAATTTGCAAACTCAAGGTATGATCTTTTACCTAACATTACAAATTTCCAGCATTGCTTTCTATTACTATTATTGACAGTTCCCTTGAATAACTGTTTAGAAATTCAACTATAACCTAATTGGAGATTTAATTCCCAGAATCAATCAAGGCATCATTACGAATTTCAAGGGTATAATGACATTTTATTTATAATTCAAAAAGTTACATCCTCAATTCCATTAAAACTAATTAAAACTTCAAAAACTAGCTGTGACAATTCAAAGAGCTAACCCAATCGAAACGAATTCTACTTGCAGTTTTGCCTAACCATAAATCATCAATAAATCCTTAACAATAAATCTTTACTTTGGTCGGAATGAATACCATCTATCACTTTCATACTATTTAAATCCAAACAGAATCTCCACACCAAATGAGATTAAATTAGGTATTAAAAATTCAAAAAGACCTATTTCTTAATTAAACTTAATCCATATATTCTAACAATTCACACACACATTGAGACATACATCTATATTAAGTCGTATTCAATATTATTTATATGCCTTAATGTAAATTATTGTATAATAAACATTTCACCAAAATATTGATATTTGGCATAAAATCACAAGACATACATTTTTACCTTTAATAAAGCTAAATTATGCATCATGCATCAAATTGAAGAAAATTTCTTGAATAAACTCAGTTCCCATACCGAAGAATCGAAGCCCAAAATGCCCTCTCCATTTTGCCTCGACAGAGCCTCATCGGAGACTCGCCGGAGACTTGCCGGAGAGCTACCGAAGTCATCCACCGAAAGATCAAGCCGCTGGCGACGTTCCGGCGACACTCACGCGCATTTACGCCGTCCCGATCCACCGGAAAACATCCTGAAAAGGACCGGCCATCCCATTTCCGATCTCCTTAACGTCGGCGAGTGGGGACGATCGGCGACCACCAAAAGAACTGCCTCACCACAGGGAGTTTTTCGGTGGTCTCCGTGACACCAACCGCCGCCGACGGACACCGGAACGAAGAGAAAACCGATCCGACCCAAAAAGAAGAAGGAAGAAAAAACACCACAGGCACCACCGGAGAGAAGGGACGGCGAGGAGGCGGTGGCAGCCGCGCCGATCGCCGACGCAGGCGCCGTTGATCGGCGGTAGCGCCTCCCTCCGCCCTCTCTTTCCCTTCCGGTCCCCCTTCCCCGATCCTCCCTGTCCTCTCCTCTCTTTCTTTTTTTTTGTTTCTTAATAATAATAATAATAATAATAATAATAATAATAATAATAATCATATTAATATTTAATATAACAACCCCCATGTTTGTTTTTTTTTTTGACCCATATATATCTATATCTATATATATCTAGATACACATATATATATATCAACATAAATTCATCCATTTAATCAATTTAAATTAAATATATATACAATTTCGACTAGTGTCATTTTTTGGGACATTACAATGCCCTGCGATCTAACAGAGAGTAAAGGATGAACATAATGGATAGATTACAATATCCAGATGGACGATCGAAAAATAGGATTTCAGTGTCCGAAAGGATCACAAAGAGCCTAGACAGAGCATTCATTTCCAGGAATTTAGGTAAGTGAAAAGACACTGAGCAGGGGAGGTTTGATCGGCCCATCAACCATTCGGTTCAAACCTTCACTCCACTCAACTCTAACCATGCCCAATTCCTAATGTGGATCAAGGAAAATTATAAGAAGGTGAATTGGCCCAAGAAACTTTCTGAGTGGTCGCAAAGTAAAAGGGACCAGAGCAAGTATTGTGAATTTCACCGAGACGTTGGTCACGTGACTGATGAGTACTATTCCTTCAAAGAGGAGATAGAGTAGCTCCTATAAAGTGGGTCATTAAAAAGATTTGTAAGCCCTATGAGAAGGACAAATCCTTACAGGCCAACTCCCGAAAAGAGGGATGACTCGAGCTCCATGATGATGATGAATGCATGAAGCCTAAAAACGTGGACCAGCACAGACCATATGCCGGAGTGATCAATATGATTACTGGAGGATCGTCCTATAGAGAAGACCTCTCTAGGAAGAAAAGGGGGAAAGGTGTCTACTTTTCCCACCAATCTAAAATATTCTATCGAGTTTCCATATCCTATGAGCACATAAGAGATCTGAAGTTCCTTCATGAAGACGCCCTAGTTGTTAGTGCAAGGGTTAATAATTTTCTCATTAAGAGACTCTTTGTGGACAATGGAAGTGCACTGAATGTTTTAACCCTCGAGGCCTATAGAATGATGGGATTGCTGATCAAAGAACTGAGGTCGAATGCTACTCCACTGATCGGGCTAGGCAATGCCACCATTCTAGTAGCAGGATCAATCAAGCTTTTTGTCAAACTAGGCTAGGAGGCAATCATTCATATGTGTAAGGTAACATTTATTGTGATTGACATGAACTTTGCCTACAATGCAATATTCGATAGGCCTTTGCTTTTCCAGACCGAAATTGTTACCAGGATACGGTATATGGTCATGAAGATACCCACGAAGTGAGGTATTGCCATGCTAAAAAGAGATCAAAAAGTGTCCAGAGAGGTGTACATCTTTATGATCAGAAAAAATAAAGAGGCCTATATCGTAGAGTCAGGCCTAAAATGACTCGAAGAGGCTGAAAGGCCGAGAATAGATCCTACTGGAGACGTAGATGCAAGAGAGCTCTCGAAAAACAAAAGCATTCGGATTGAAAATGAACATGAGTAAAGAGATAGAAGAGTCAGTTATGCAAGTGCTATTGATAAACCAAGTATCCTTTGCATGGCACCTAGAGGATATCTCTGGGATTGGCCCGCGAATCATCATGCATAAATTAAATGCCGATCTAACCCACCCTCGTCAAGTAGAAACTCAAACGACATGCTCCAGATTGAAGAAAGTTCATTTTAGAAGAAGTTGACAGACTCTTAAAAGTAGGGACAATTCGAGAAGTAGATTACTCGAAATGGCTGTCAAATGTGGTCTTGGTAAAAAAGAAGACAGGGAGGCTCAGGATGTGTGTTGATTTAACTGATCTCAATAAAGTTTATTTGAAAGATAGCTACCCACTATAGACCATAGACCAGCTAGTGGATGCGACAACATGTCATGCCATTTACTCATTGTTCAATGCTTATGCTGGGTATCACCAAATCCTAATGTGGCTTTTGGATCAGGAAAAAATAAACTTCATTATAGACGATGGACCCTTTTGCTACAGGGTAATGCCGTTCGGTCTGAAAAATGCTAGTGTCACATACTAGTGCTTGATGAATAAAATCTTTAAAGATCAGATCGAGAAAAACGTGAAAGTTTATGTTGATGACATGATCATCAAAAGTAAAAACCCGAAGGAACACTCCACTGATTTGGTAAAAGTCTTCCATACCATAAATCGGTTTCAAATAAAGCTAAACTTGGAGAAACATGTCTTCGGCGTGACATCAGGTAAATTTTGGGGTTTTATAGTCTCGCATAGAGGAATAGAGGCCAATCCAGAGAAAATAAGGGCAATCCTAGAAATGCAATGCCCTAAGGAACATAAAAGACGTCCAAAAGTTGAATGGAAGAGTTACAACTATGGGGAGATTCATTTCCTCTTCAGCCAAACATTGAACACCTTTTTTCAAGAAACGGGAACGGATTGCTAACAAGCATTCGAAGAGTTGAAGAAATTTCTTATAGACCCCCCTGTTAAGCCAACCAATCCCAGTTGAGAATATTTTCTTGTACCTATCGATATTTAGGGAAGCTATTGCAGATGTCTTGGTTAGAGAAGAAGGAACCTAACAGCTGCTGATCTACTATGTCAACTAGGTGTTGAGAGGCCCAGAGTTGAAAAAAGATCCATTTGAGTAGTTGATTATTGCACTAATGATGTGCACTTGAAAATTAAGGCAATACTTTGAAGCTCACATCATTATTGTCAGATCGGATCAATCGCTCAGAAAGATTTTACAAATGCCCGATATGGAAGGCAAGATGGTAGGGTGAGCTATAAAGCTACAATCTTAGGATGTCAAGTATGAGCCAATGAGTGCAATAAAGGCTCAAAACTTAGCTAATTTTGTCGTTGAATTCACCACCAATCTTGAAGCAATCGAGCAACCCCCAAAGATGGCATGGGAGATGATAGTTGATGGAGCCTTAAAAAATACCAAAGGAAGCATCAAAATAGTGATAATAGGCCCCTCTGGCATTATAATAAGGTACGTAATCAGACTCAGCTTTAAGGCATCGAATAACGTTGTAGAATATAAAGCACTGTTGTAGGGTTTGAAACTGGTCATGGCGATCCGATTGAAAACCCTCAAAATCAAAAGCAACTCTCAGCTAGTGACCAGTCAAGTACTAGGTACCTTTGAAGCCAAGGAAAACACCATAAAAGGGTACTTTATGAAATTTAAAGAAGCTTTGAGGGAGTTAAAAGAGGCCGGATCAACATGGATTTTGGAGAAAGTACCCAAAGAGCAAACAACAGCAGCCGATCGGCTAGCCAAGATGTCAGTCACAGACTAGGAGGAAAATAAATACAATATAACAACTATCAAATAGCTTTCCTCTTTCCTTAAAAAGTCAGAGATGATGGAAATTAAACAACAGGTGACACATGGATGACTCCGATCGAACAATTTCTTCGAATGGACAAATTACTCGAGGATAAGGTTAAAGCCCAAAAGGTATCTTGAAAGTCTCTCGGTTATTCTATAATCAATGATGAGTTATACAGGAAGGCATTCAGTCAACCCTAGCTAAAATACATAACAAAGGAGGAAGGAGATTATATACTCAGGGAGATTCATAAAGGCATATGCGGAGCACATAAAGCTAGCAGGGCTATAGCGAGGAAGGTACTTCAAATTGGTTACTTCTAGCCAATTATCTTCAAAGACACTCAATATAAGGTAAAAAGGTGCCAACAATGCCAAATTCATGGAAGAATCATTTAATAACCTGCAGCAGACCAACAACCGATCGGGGTCATTTTTGGTCCTTTCCCTCAAGTCAAATGGCAAATAAAATTCCTTGTTGTAGCTGTTGATCATTTTTCCAAATGGATTGAGGTTGAGCCTTTAGTGACAATAACAGCTAAAAGAATTAAAAATTTCACCTAGAAATAAATTATCTACAGGTATGGTCTACCCAAATTCTTTGTAACCGACAATGGCAAGCAATTCAATAGCTCAATCTTCAGAAACTTCTATTCCGGTCTAAGCATTAACCTGAGATTTACTTCAGTCACCCATCCATTAAGCAATGAAATGATAGAGGTCTCCAACCAAACAATCTTGGAAGGGTTGAAAAAACGACTAAGGGAAGCAAAAGGCAACTGGACAAAAGAATTGGAAAGCATCTTACACTACAAAAAAACTGGGAATTAGCGACGGCATTTTCTGTCGCTAATTGCCAAAATTTCGTAGCTAATAAAATTTAGCGACGGCGCGACGAATAGTCGCTAATAGCCCAGTCGCTAATATATTAGCGACGGAATCAAAAATTAGTCGCTAATTTAATTTTCGTCGCAAAATTTTTTTTTTCGTCGCTAATTTATATTCCTAATTAGTCGCCGAATTATAATAATAATATTTAGCGACTAAATTATCCGTCGCTAATTCCAAATTTAGTGTAAAATTTAGCAACGAAATATTTGTCGCTAATTATTTGTTAAATTCTAACGTTTGTAATGTAGCGACAGTTGCTGTTGCGAATCCGTCGCTGAATTATTACATAATTTAAATTTTTTTGATATATTTAAATTTGCATCTTGTACACTATATAAATAATTTTATATTTTCATATATATATATATATATATATATATACATAATTTATAATTAATTCATTACAATAAATAACAATATATAATACAAAGTATTGCTTATACAATCCATTTCCCTAAAACACAAGTAATTAATAACAAAATATCCAATCTAACATAATAAATTCGATTTCTTATCCCAATTTTATCATTACAAATAAGAAAACTGGAGCAAAAACTGGCAATAGGAAAAGGAACTTGACAAGCAGCTCATCATTAGGATTTCTACCACCTCCAGCTCCATGGACTGCCTGAGAAACAAGATGCACCCATCAATCCCACGCTCCCACCTCCATAGACCAAATCAATCCTTCTTTCCACCTTCAATCGTCATTGAAAACCAAACCCATTAACACGTGTCACAAATTCCAATCATCATCTACACAAATTAGTACCTTCAATTAATCAAAATTAAATGAAAATGACAGCAACAATAATGATAAGCTTCTAGTGGAACAAACGACTTAGAGTCCCTAGTGAGTAAAATAAGCATACTTAAAGCAAACCCCATAGCAAATATCATGGAAAGTTCAAGTCTTTGAATTCAACCAAGGCCAACACATGACACATATACAACTATCTACTTCCTCTAGTACAACAGAATATCATAGACGCTATAAAATTCATATAAGAATGGAATTATAATATACCTGAACAAAATATAGAATGAAAATGCTTCATTTAAAATGTTAACACTTACTTTACTAAAACTGGTTCATATCTAGTTATAAGCACATCTGTGCTAACTCCTTTAAGACGTAAGTTAGCTAAATAAACTTGTACATATATATAAATTAATGATTTGTAAGCATTTCAAAAGATGTCTCAAGAATGAAGAAATAATGCATTACGACTTACCCTCACAATATTTTGTGCTTCCCTTCCTTGTCGTCCTTTAGAAATCGCCTGCATACATCTCATAACGTGGATGTCAGCATCAATAGAAATATTGCAATGCATATGGTAAGAAAGACAAGTAGAACATGCTCCTTACAATTCTGCTACATGAGCGCCTGAAAAGTTTAAACAAGCTGCAGCAAGAAAGTGGTTAGACACCACAATGTAATTAGCAAGTCTATGATTTTGAAAGAAATTAAAAAGAACATATTAGATAAGCACCATTTGCATCAAGTTCAATATTTTATATGGTACAAAGGGTCGACCAAGCCAAAGCAGCTCTAGCTTACATGACATCATTAAAACCCAAAATCCTCACCCACCCAGCCCCCCACACCCACTGCAAATTACTTTAAGTTGAACACCCTAACCCCAACCATCTTGCAGCTAAATAGAGTATCTATTGATATTGCCTCTACAAGAACAGGAAAAAAAATAAAACAAAATAAACAAGACCACAAACCTGGCAGAGAACACCACTTATGTATGTGTACAATGCAAATCTGCATAGTAAACAAAGAAAGATTAGGTACTAGTGGAATTCAAGAAAGATTGATTAAGAAGGAAAAGCCCAAGTTGTCATAACACTACTGCTATGTGTTCTCAGCGAATAAAATCACAATTGTGTGAATAAAGAAAGTTTTCTCTGTTCTAATGTATAATAGCTTGTGTTGATTCTTTATATACACTTCTGTGAACAAATAAGTAATATTGATGAAATTTTCCTTTAAGAAGGAAATAAAAAATTAGGAAAGTTAAAGTATCAAGAGTAATATTTATTTGCTAATGTTAACTGTTATTGCTGCTTGAGGAAAAATAAAGAGTAACATAGCTTGAATGATTAAACTTACTAGCTTGGAGAACAAGAAGATAACTAACCTGCTGTAGTATTCACTCATAGAGAGAATGAGATTAAGCATTGCAGCTTCCCTGACCAAAACGTAAACAACTCCAAAGCGCACATACCACCGAAACTGCCGATATAAACTTTAGTTTCAAAACTAATCAAAACCAGCATAGAACACCAGGCAAGTGACTCAATTATCAAAGACACCACCTGCAAGAGAAAGAAAAAAAATAATTGGCATACTCATTCCTCTTAGTATAGTCCTATAATTACCAGTAGCATGACATTATTTTGATGCAAAATCATTACTAACAAAAACAATTAATGATGAGAATCAACTATAAGCTAAAATTAAAAGGAAAACAGATTAATATGGTTAATTAATTAGATTCCTATAACAATAAACAAACTCTGCAATTCATAACTAGCATAAAAAAGGACGCAGATGAATTGACCCATCTGCATATGATTTGTACTTGCTAGAATAATTCTTAACTAGCATAAAAAAACATCACTCTTATAACAAAGGCATCCATTTTAGTGTCAAAAATAAATCCATAAAGAAGAATGACTAATTACTAATTGGTTAATCCTCAATATATGATTATTACCTGGTCATCTTAAAGTCACAATAGAGCTTTTTGTAATTAATCATAGAAGTAGAAAATAAGAAATAGCCACCGAACTGAACAAGTTTCCAGCAATTTTTCATAAGCCAAACTCAAAATTCTCTAATGATCAGCGAAAGATCATTAAGGAAACGCAAGATGACCGAGACCTCTTAAACACTCCAAAGAGACCAAATGTTTAAGCTTTACACAATGTAAACCCTAACTCTCGTACTAAGATACAAAGGCTTACATGTAAGCTAAATATGAAATAAAAATAATTTATGGAGCAAAGAGAATTAAATTGCATGGATTGCAATTTATAGGATAGTAAAGCATAGATGAAGCCATTTTCTAGGAAAATGACTAGATTTAAAGCAAGTCAACAAGCTGCTGCACAAGGATTAAGCACTGGAAGGTTGAAAATCATTTTTGTACCTTAAAGGTTTATCCTTTGTCTATAAGGCAATCTAACTCAATTATTTATGCTAGACATTAGAAACAAACATAAATTATTCAAAGATAACAAAAGGCTCACCTTTGTGATAAGATCTTGGGTATACTTATTGAGTTATTGACTGATATATCAAGGCATCAATTTATTTTGCACCAAGAACATCAAAAGATTCCAAATATAAAAGCAAAGAAAGAAAAAAGGTATAGATTATCATTTGTCGCTTGTTTTATTGAAGCTAATTACATTATTAACATAGAAAGAAAAGAGTACCTTACCAAGTTGGCATCAAGAAGTTCTCGAACAGCATTATTAATATTTTTTGCTGTAGCTTTGACCTGTTAGACCATCAGGCATGAGGGTTAAAACTTTGAAAATAAATCAATATGCTTGACTAGGAATATGTTATACACGGTAAGCTAATTTGATTTAGCTTCCATAGATGCTATACACAGTAAGCTAATCAAATTAGCAGCTACCTACAATCTGTAACAATTTTCCATCAAATCGAACAACACATGTAAGCAATTGCAGATTCGATGCAGGCTCTACAAGAATATACGATCACTTTTGAATATTTTGGGTAGCATTCAACAAAACATATATAGAGTACGTTATTTCAGACACAATTTGATATTTCTTCTCAAAGGATGCACAAGAATTATATAGAGTTTAGCTCTCTCAACTATTTATAGTATTGGGTATGCAGTTGATATAATCCCAACTTAATTTGAGTAATAAGGAAATTAACCAAGACATACAACAAAACTAGAAACTAATTCACACAGAACAAATATTTGGACATACATCAAACTCTAAGAATGTAGATTCCATAATTTTTTAGAGTATTTATGTACTTACAAACCCCTTAATGCTGTTAAATTTCCAATGAATGCGGGCAAAGGTCCAGTATAGTAATTTTTGTTAATTTTCCTGCCAAATTGAACCAAACAAATACTGACAAATTTAGATACTTCATAACAAATAACAGTTTAACGAACGAAAAAGGAAATAGGATTTGCCATCTTCAGCCTAATTTGAACCCATCCGAAAAATATAATCAAAACTCACCCATATAAGCTCTAAATCACAACCCGGTATGACTCGGAAAACCCTATAAAACTAATATATAAAACTATATGTACATATTTGAACAGCTAACTACCTCCCTCTCTGATCTAAACATTTTCGGCGAGTAAGGAGGGGCGAAGTGTACCTGGAGGATCGTCTCACCGTTAGAAGCTTGCCGGTGCTACTCGATTCGCCGGCTTCCATCGCCGATTACCCAGATCTACTAGAAACAAAGGCTTAACAAGAAGAAGAGAGCCACTTTTTGCCGTCCTCACCAGAAAGCCACCAAAACACCGTAGATTAGGCAAGCAGGAGAAGAAACCAAAAAAAGAGAAGATGGAAAGAAGGAAACGGCAGAAAGTGTAGTGAGTGAGGGGAGAGAAAGTTGCCTTTTATATCTAGGATTAGTATTTTGAAAATACTAAAATATCCCTCCCAATTTTGATCATTTTGCCTTTATATTTAAGGATGATTTGGTAAATATGTATAATTAATTACTTAATTAAATTTTTTACTCACTCCAAAAATTCAAAATAAAAAAAATTCCCTCTTAAAAAATTTTAAATTTAATTTTAATCTTAAATTCAATCTTTTACCATTAAAAATAATTTATATTTATTATTATTTATAAAGATCAAAGTAAATATAAAATATTTTTAAATAACTATTAAATTAATAGTATTAATTAAATAATTTATAAAATGAAGTATACTCAATTACTCGTATAAGTATTATGCAAAAATAGATAAATATTAGTTGAATGATACTGAAAAAAAAATAAAATTAATTACTGAGATAATTATATACTCATATAATTAAATTAATTGGTAAAATTTCATTAATATGATAATTGTATACAGTGAATGTAATGTAGGGATCACTTAATGGTTTTGTATATCTAAAGCTAATTGAAGATAGAATGATGTGAGTTTGTTAAGGTGGTTGATACGGTGAAGGATAGATGGGATAAAAAAGCGGACAAAAAATCCAGAAAATAGCATTTTTTTGCAACAAAAACTAAACTTACAGATCTTAAAAACTAATCTTAACCGTCCAAAGTTAACAAAAAGGAGTTTTGAATGTACTCACCAAAAATCAGGCCGATCTAACGGCAAATAATTTTTTGATCGTCTTCGTATACAAAAATGGTCATTACGTAAAAAATCCAAAAAATAGCCTCTTTTTTGCAACAAAAAGTGAACTTACAGACCTTAAAAACTAAACTTCACCGTCCAAAATTAACAACAAGGAGTTTCAAACATACTCACCAAAAATCAGGCCGATCTAACGGCAAATACTTTTTCGACCATCTTCGTATACAAACTGGTCATTATGTAAAAAATCCAAAAAATAGCATCTTTTTTGCAATAAAAACTAAACTTACAGATCTTAAAAACTAATCTTCACCGTTCAAAATTAACAACAAGGAGTTTTGAACGTACTCACCAAAAATCAGGCCAATCTAACGGTAAATGATTTTTCGATCGTTTTCATATACAAAACTGGTCATTATGTAAAAAATCCAGAAAATAGCCTGTTTTTTGCAATAAAAACTGAACTTACAGACCTTAAAAACTAATCTTCACCGTTCAAAATTAACAACAAGGAGTTTTGAACGTACTCACAAAAAATCAAGCCAATCTAACGGCAAATGATTTTTTGATCGTCTTTGTATACAAAACTGGTTATTAAGTAAAAAATTCAGAAATAACCTATTTTTTTGCAACAAAAATCAAACTCACAGACCTTAAAAACTAATCTTCACCATTCAAAATTAACAACAAGGAGTTTCAAACGTACTCAACAAAAATTAGACCGATTAACGGCAAATGAATTTTCGATCGTCTTCGTATACAAACTGGTCATTATGTAAAAAATCCAGAAAACAGCCTCTTTTTACAACAAAAACTAAACTTACAGATCTTAAAAACTAATCTTCACCGTTCAAAATTAACAACAAGGAGTTTCGAACGTACTCAGCAAAAATCAGGCCAATCTAACGGCAAATGATTTTTCGATCGTTTTCGTATACAAAACTATTCATTACGTAAAAAATTCAGAAAATAGCCTCTTTTTTGCAACAAAAACTAAACTTACAGACCTTAAAAATTAATCTTTACCTTTCAAAATTAACAACAAGGAGTTTCAAACGTACTCACTAAAAATCAGGCCGATCTAACGGCAAATGATTTTTCGATCATTTTCGTATACAAAACTAGTCATTGCGTAAAAAATCCAGAAAATAGCCTCTTTTTTGCAACAAAAACTAAACTTACAGACCTTAAAAACTAATTTTTACCGTTCAAAATTAACAACAAGGAGTTTCGAATGTACTCACTAAAAATCATGCCGATCTAACGGCAAATGATTTTTCGATCGTTTTCGTATACAAAATTGGTCATTACGCAAAAAATCCAAAAAAATAGTCTCTTTTTTGCAACAAAAATTAAACTTATAGACCTTAAAAACTAATCTTTACCGTTAAAAATTAACAACAAGGAGTTTCGAATGTACTCACCAAAAATCAGGCCGGTCTAACGACAAATAGTTAACCGTTGAATCTTTACTTACACTATTCCGTATAAAAGCTGTTCAATGTGTGTGTGTGTGTATATATATATATATATAGAAAATTTATGTTTAAATAAATCGAGAAAACCGTGTTATATTATCGTTCTAAGCTAATAATCATGTATTGTTAGAGAATTTGATAATGACCAAGAATATAATTTCACGAAAGATTATTTTATTTTATTAAATAGTGAATTTCATGCATAATTGAATTATTAGAACTGATAATTGACTAACATGTCTAGCAAATACATACATATAAAAAATACTCATTTATTCATGGGTTTGGTTGCATATATTTGATAAGTCATCATTTTGAACTAGTTTACACTTTACACCAACTAAACTAACAGTTATTGAGATATTGCAAAAACCATCAACAATATATACAATAGCTATGCCATGAATGTCTTTTTTTATAAATTAAATATAAATTACAAATTTTTTTATTATTATTTTAAATGAAATAATAAATTTTATATTACTTTTTTATAAATATTTATTTTTATTAATCTTAAACACGCAAATATATAATAATCTTAATAATTAGTTTATTAATATTATTATTAAAAATGCAATTTTTCTAAATAAATAAATTTAGATTTTGGTATAATTGTTAAAAAATTATTATCAACTAATAAAATAATTTCTAATTTTTAGTTATAAAATAAATTTCTAATTTCTAAAAAAAATTATTTTTTACTTTATTTGCGACGGATTAGCGACTAAAATTTCATTAGCGACTAAAATTTTCCCTCTTAAATTAGCGACTAAACTTTTCGTCGCTAAACTGTCGCAAAAAAGGCGCTAAATTTTTCCCCCTAAATTAGCGACTAAAATTTTTGTCGCTAATTTTTCTGGAACTAATTTTATGAATAAAAAATTATAAATTTTAGCGACGTAACTTTTTGTCGCTAATTCCGTCGCAAAACATGGCGCGTACACTTTTCGTCAATAATTAGCGACTGTTTTTTCATTCCGTCGCTAATTCGTCGCAAAAAAAATAGAAAATATCCTTTTCGCGACGGAATTATAAAACAGTCGCTAATCCGTCGCAAAATTTGCGACGAAAATGATGCCGTCGGTAATTGACAGTTTTTTTGTAGTGTTATAGTCTTACAGAACTTTGCCCAGGGCTGGTACTCATCAAACACCTTTCTCTTTGGTATATAAGTCAAAGACAGTAATACTGGTAGTCGGTTAACGTTCTACTCCAATTGGGGTAACATTCAAGAAAGATGTCAAGATTTAGATTTGGTGAAAGGAAGGAGAGAAGATGCTTATGCAAAAATTTCTGCTTACAACCAGAGAGTCGCCAAGTACCACAATAGAAGGGTAAAGCCAATAGCTTTTAATGTTGACAATTTGGTTCTAAGAAAGGCTGAAATTGGCTTAGGCAACGCTGGAGTGAGAAAGCTGGTGCCTAATTAGGAAGGACCCTATGAAATATCCAAGGTTCTAACTGCAAGCACTTACAGGTTGAGAACTCTAAATGGGTCAGATATACGTAGGAGTTCGAATGTTGAAGTACTCAAAAAGTACCTGATGTAATGCTGTGACCTCATCAAATTATTATGAATAAATAATTTTCCCCATATTTGTACGAAAGTCGACTTGAAAAAACCTATACGCTATGCTCGACGCAATTCCTGAGCAAAAATTGTGAAGGTTAAAGTCTATTGTCTACGAGCATTATAATGATCCCAAGTTAAAAATGGTGCAACGGTACCGATCGGAATGCTTACCTATTTAACTTGATGTACAAAGTTCAATCTGAATTCCAAGTTAGAAAATGAGATCTAAAACATTATTCGTTCTGGTTGATGACTCATCCATGATTGAATAGCAGAATGATCATGTCTTTCGATTAGATTACGTGTTTACAATAATGGGAAGAGTTAGATTTTTAGCTTATACCAATTGAGACAATATTGGAAAACAAGTGACATCAAAAAACGTAGAGACTTAAAAATCTCTCTAAGCATTCAGGAAGTATTTATGTATATTCGTTCATGATCATTTCACTCATTAATTTAATCGTACTATTGCAGTGTAGTGAAATAAAAGGAAACAACAGAATGGAAATAAATACCAAAAGACTTCATCACAAGTGATTCATAAAATTACACCAAAATGTTGAGATATGAAAAAGAAAAATTCATATACATAGCACTAACTACACTATCTGTACATAGACTAAGAGACTGTCTCAGAGGGCGGTGCTTCAGTCGGCTCAGTAGGAGGCTCCGCAGTCAGCTCGATAATAGGCTTAGTAGGCATATTAAGAGTCGGCTCATCAGGTGGAGACAAAATGAACTTGAGCTCTGCAGGAGGTTTGGGAATAGCCTCAGGGTCAACAATGTCTCTATCCTTAGGCTCAGTTGCGGGGACTTCATTGAAGGCCCCTGAAACCTCCCCTGCATCCTCCCCTTTAGGAAGATCCTCCTCATCATTGCTAGATGGAAGATCAAATAAAACCCTAGGATCCTCCATCCAATTGAGATCAGCCCCAGGGAAACACCTCTCAACCTCGTAAATAAGTTGAGAGAGTATCTTTCCTTGTGCTTCACCTAGTTGTTTGATGAGGTCATTCCTCCGAGAGGCCAACTCCTTCGAATATTTGCTAATGAGAGTGCACTCTTTCTCCTCTGAAGCAACCTTTAAGGTGCCTCGATCTACGATGGCCCTATCTTTATCCTCGATAGCCCGGGCACACTCAGAGGAGATACGATAGTATTCAGTAGATAGCTTGGAGTTATCTTCTCCTAGCTTCCCGAGTTGAGTGTTGTCTCCTTTTAGCTGCTCCACCTCTGCCTTCAATTCGGCGTTCTCCTTTCGCAGAGCATTAAGGTCAGTGTTCATCTTAGAGGCCTCCTTAACCCAAACAAGATTCTCCGATCGGAGACTTGAGCTTTCCTTTTTCTCAGCCTCAAGCTTCCATTTGAGCTCCTCTGACTGGATGCTTTCATCCCACATCGCTTTGAAGTAAGTGCTCTAGCCATGAAGACGCATGCCCCACCTGTCAACTATTCACAGACAAGAGCAACAATAAGTAATGAGGAGAAAGAAACAAAAGGCAAGTCACCGACTAAAAAGGGATTAAATAGTAAAATATACCTCCAAACCCTACATCTGGAACAATGCCAGCTCCTGACTAGGTGATTTTTGATCACCCATTTCCTAAAAGTCCTTCTCATTGAGAAGTCCCTTACAAATAAAAGATGACAATCTGGAATCTTGGCTGGTAAACCCTTCCCCCCTAAATCGCTCCTTCAACATGTCCTTCAAGGAGCTAGACTTCCAATTGACTTCCTGTAGTTCGCTTGCCTCCTTTTCAATCATCCAACTTGACATTACCTCTTTCTCCTTGGCTTTCCTAACCATCTTAACAGATTCTCACTCGACAGGTCCTTACATCATGAGCATGGCAAGAGGGTTAAACACTGGAAAAGTATCTTCGGATGACGATTCATCTCTGAGTTGCAACCTTTGAAAAGGGACACAAGCCTCGATGCTGGATTTAGCAGCAGTAGCAGGGGTCATGGTAGCACCAATAGGCTTTACGATAAGAGCAATAGGACCCTTAGAGGAGGCTCTACCCCGAGCAAATTCACCCGGGCCATGCCTCGGCCCCTTGAGGCCCTCGATCTCAGAAGATGGCACTATCGTCCTCTTCTTGCTATGCCTTTCTTTCTTGGTAGCCAGTTGTACCTAGCGCTGCCATTTTATGTCCTCAGTCAGTTGCTTCGTCATATCTCCTGTGCCAACCATTGTAGTTGTAACAAAAAAAAAGTAGTTTACATTGAAGTTCACATTAAATGCATGTGCAATGCATGACAACTAGTTAGCAAGTTAGGTCTCCTATGATATTTCCTAATGCTCACATTTTGCATCTTTGCCCTTTGAAGAGCTTAATGATCCATTCAAGGTACTCAACAGCAGGTCCGACTCATAAGGACTCTCATTCCTTTACACAACTGCCATCAACTTGGTTGTGTACAGGGGCTCGCTGGTGGCATTATCTTCTAAGGAGACCGTTCTATTCGATCAGTTTAATGACACACCAAATCCTCCTAGCATCCCAATCAGAAAAAACTTCTCCTTAAACCCCTTCATCGACTTAGGGAAAATGAAAAGCTTCCTCTTCACCCTACTAGTGAAGCAATACTTTATCCCATCAGTTCGATCGGATATGTAAAAAAAATGGGTGAAAAGAGCGAGAGTCGGAGCAACCCCTTCAATCTTGCAGAGTATTTTAAAGCACGATATTGCTCTCTACCCATTCGGGTTCAACTGGTTAGGCACAATCCCATATCCCCTGAGCACGCTGATCTCGAAAGCGTCGAGTGGGAACCTAAGCCCCGCATCCAAACTCTACAACTGGCAGATAAACTACTCATTATTATCCATGCCAAATAGACCCTTCGTCATCGCCATGGATTCAGGGCACATCATCACATACACATTGTCTGGTAAGCTATATCTAGACTTTATTTCTGACACCTCACTTAGTGTCAATCTAGAGCATTTTTCCACAGTAGGACTATTCTTATACTCCTCAATAAAGCTTATATCTATAGATCGACTGCTGCTAGAGCCCATTTTCAGAGGAAGGAGAGAAATAAAATAGTTCTTAATTTCAAGTAAAGATTGGGGATTCAAGCTAAAAAATTCCTCAGAAGAATCAGAAACAAGGCAAATGCAAGTGCATGAAGAGTCAGATAAAAGGAAAATATAAGAGTCTGGAGTGTGAGAATAAATTTTGGCAAAGCTTCGTTAAAGAAATCAATAAAAAGTGAAAAATGATCTGGAAGTTACTTATTTATATGGAGAGACTCCTGGAATACGCCAACCAATCAACTAGCCAGACTCTGCCACGTGTTAAAAAGAAATGTCACACCGGTCCGAACATCAAAGCATCACTCTCGATGCACACACCTGTCTTTAATCCATTAACAGCTGTCAGATTAAATGTATGTCCGATTGGGCAGAAAATTTTGAAATTTTTGCTCATCTGATTCTCGGATGATCGGACACCTCTGAAAGGGGGACAAGTGATAATACCGGGTTACCTTTGGACCCAAGCAAGTCTGAGCCCAAAACCCAAAAGCCAATCTTCAAAGAGGCTTAGCGCGTGACAAACAGACATTGAAAGGCAAGTACGCGCTGTCCAATCAGATTGATGGGACCTCTAGTCTTATAAATTCACTAACACACTATAGAGCCCATACTGCAAACCTACTTCATATCATGTCGCCGCTCACCTACTCTAACACCTTAGTAGCCATACTTCAGGAACTCCTACTTCAGGAACTCAAGTTCACTTTTACACCTCTTATAAATAATCCAATGTATAGTGGCTCCAGGTATGAAAAACTTGACTCTTTCTAGATTTCTCTCTCTAAGTCTCTAACTTAATCTTCGAATTGCTTACGCCCGATCCGATCGGATAAACCCTCTTATTGTAGGTACTTATCATATGATCGGATCACGCGGCCATAGATTTATTTTAAGGTCTTGGCGAATCAGACTTTATCAGCAATAATGTGAACAATCAAATTTATATTATTTTACATTCCAAAATTAGCAGCTTGCAGTTTTGAATTGGATTAAAACATTTGTATTTTGATTAATTATATAGACACACAATTAGAGAATCATATTTTAGAAATTAGAAAAAAAAAGGAAGAATATTATTTATCTTTTGTATCTAAACTTTTAGTGTGTTTTCAATTAGAATCCAAAGTACTAAAGATCGTTACAATGGAATTTTTAATTAACATTTGAACCCAACTATCCAATTTTGACAGTAAAAAAGTGAAATCATTTTTTTTTGCTATGCATATTTTAAATTTGTATAATTAATATTTTAATAGCACCAATATACGTTTTGGCTTTATTTTTATTAATTTAAATCGTTGTCTTTATTTTTATTAATTTAAATCGTTAAATTCAACTAATACAGTTTTTATTATGAATATTGTGAAAATTTTAATTCATACTGAAAAAAATTGAAAATTTTCCATTAATTTTTTTTTCTAATATATATATATATATTATCTTTGAAAAAGTTTAAAATAATTACAAAGTAGAACTGCAACATTAGCATATTATTTATTCTGAAATGAAATGAGTTACCAACTAAAACTAGTGGCGAAGCCACATACATGGAACGGGGGCAACTGCCCCCCTTATATATATATATATATATATATATACATACACATTTTTACCCTGTCAAAATTTTATTGACTCCCTTCTACTCAAATTATTTCTTAAATTTAACTATAACTTATATTTTTTATCTCCCTTAATTATAAATTCTACTTTCGTCGCTGACTAAAAAATGTACAATTTTAGTAGTTGCAAATGCATATATTTAATATTTTATCCGTTTCAGGACATTTGTAATTTTTTTATTTGGCTAAAGGTGCAAATCGGTCCTTAATATTTGACAAAAATGACAATATAGTCCTTAAAGTTCTATCTGGTGTAATGTTACTCCTAATGTTTCAAAATTAAAGCAATTTAACTTTTGAAATAATGACTGACGCTTAAGAATTTGACACGTGTCACTTAAATATTAAACCAATTTTTTTTAGGAGTCAAATTGTTCCGATTTTCTAAGTTTAAGGACTATATTGTCCTTTTTGCTAAATATTAGGGACCAAATTGTATCTTTAATTTTTTTTTATTTTTTATATATATTAAAATAATTATTAGTTTTTCTTTCAATTTATTTGAAGGGGGCAGTTCTCATAACTAACGAACAATGCTATTTAAAGTTGGGATTTTCCCGTTTCTAGAAAAGAAGTCATCTGGCTGTGAACTTCGAAATTTGGCAGGCCAATTAGTGCCACTATTGTTAGCTGTGGCCTGTGTGAACGTGGGTGTTAAAATTAGGGTCCAAAAATTATTAATTGCAGTGCAGGGATCTCATTGATGCATGAATATATGTAAAACAAATTGCAATGCCAGTTTGGCAGATCATATTCAATTCCAAGGCACGTGTGCTTGATTAATTAAGAAATTATACAAAAAAAAAAAGAATTGAAAATTGTCACAATAAAACATTTCCCAGTAAAATTGATTTCAATAAATTATTTCAAGTCCGAATTTTCACACTCACTCCCTCACTTTTATATTCCCTTATATATATATATATATATATTAAAAAATCCATCTAAACTTAAGCTGAACAATCAACCACATTTTTTATCTTTCCAAAAGATAATTTAACTTTAAAATTTTTCAAAAATTACTTAGTGAAATAATAATTCGTAATGTAAAAATTGTCTGAAACTGTATGGACACGTTTGGTTTCTTATACTATACATATAATAATATAATATAGTCTAAACTAATACGAATACAATATTTGATAACTTTTTTTTTAAAATAAGGAGATAATATAATACAATACATGTTCTATTATTCCATATACGTTGGAGATAACAATACACCATTAATCCTCAAGTTTGTATAATACAGTAAAAATCATATTATACTAAACTAAACCAAAACTCCTCCATCTTCTTCCCAATCCGGCATCTCCCGTTTCTAACATCTCCTTGGTCTCCAACAGATTTCTATATCTTTTTTCTTTATTTTTAATTCAATTATTCTAAATTTTTTTATTCAATAAAGAATAATAATTCGGTTTTCTGATTGCTATCTGGGTTGAACTAGAATGAAAGTGTCCTTCATAGCTACTCACGTGCTTGAAAACAAAGAATTTCGATGGCATTTCCGACCAGGAGAAACTCCACCGGTCAAGTCAGTGTAAAACTTAAAGAATACTTTTCGAGAGTTAAATTGGTTAAGAGAGAAAATATTTAAAATCCAACTTATTTATAGGGATTCAAAACCTATTTCAGTTAGGATTTAGTTTCCTAACTAGGAGGGATTCCTATAGTTAACAAGAAACCTATTTAGAAATATATCTTATCTGATTAAGAAACTGAGCTGAGATTTTGGAATAGAAATTCTGCCTATTTTAGGTAACTAGGAGTCCATGTCCAAGTATAACTCCAAAAATGATTTCGCTTGAGTCCCAATTCGGATAAGGGATAAACCGAGAAATTGATGGCCGAGCTACTCAAGAGAGTCCGGTTAGACAGTTCGGTTATTAAATAGTTTAATTTTTGATATATTGGTTGAGTTTTGTTTATCAAATTCATGAGAAATTTAAATATGCTTGTTGGAATTTTGTTCAATTATTCAATTTTTTTTTTATTTTTTTGCTGTGATTGGAATGTTGAAAAATATTAATCTAATTATATTATAAAATATTACATGTTAATGCAGTTTTGTATTAAACATTGTACAGAATAATACAGATTAAACATTACAGACTAATACTATATATATTAATAATATACAGGTTAACGTTATATAAACTAATATAATATAACGAATTAAACGTAAATGCATGTCCTATAAGAAATAAAAAAGTACTATATTTTTATAACTGGTTGTTGTAAGATATTTAATATATTCTCATTGCAAAATTTTGTAAAACTAAATATTTAAATACAGATAGATTAATGGCTCTAATACTATATTGAACAAAATAGACTTGAAATATACTAAAAACTAACTTGTGAGATCAAAATTGGAGGTTCGGTAATTATTACAAAAACAATTAACCTTGTAAGAATTATGTAATAACTGTAAATTCTTGCATGTATTCTAAAAGCCAGACTTGATAGTTCTGTATTATAATATTTTTGAAATGACTTAAATTACTCTGAAATTAATTCAAGTATAATTATAATTTATGAGCCCTATCTAGACGAAACTTATAAGCTTAAGAATAGTGTGTGTGCTGGATTATTAAGCATCACACATACATAAAGCACAAAATCTTTTAACTTTTTAATTTTTATATTATAATAAAAAAATAGTTAACCTAATTTATCTGAAAGAGGTAGGTATATATCTGAGTTGATAAGTGGTCCATTCAAACATTAAATATATATATATATATATATATATATATATATATATATATATATATATATATATATATAAACTTTTGAGCCATTTCAAAGATATGATTCCAGAACAGGAGAATGGATTTTAGAACAGTATTGGCATTAGGACAGAAGGAGAAAAGAGAAAAAAAAAAAAGAATATTTCCACTTTGCACTATAAAATTACAATAATTAGATTTTAGTGGAAAAAGACAGAAGACAAATAATAAAAGAACAAAACAAAATAATATTTCCATTTTGTCACTATAAGATTATAGTAATTAGAATTTTAGTGGTGCAAGACAAAAGAATTAAGCAATCCACTTATTCCTATCTCCAAGGAAAGAATCGATTCTGATGGATAAAACCTTCTATTTCTGTGCTATGATAATATTTAATATTTTTTTTCTATTATTTCCATATTCATCGATCAGAATTCCATGTTCTTTAAAAATTATATTATCATAATAATTAAAAAAATGAAAAATTTGCCAATTGATCAAAGCATTTGTTCTTTTGATTATTATATAAATTTCAAATTTAGTTGCTTTCTCTGAGAAGAAATTCATAGATTTATTTAGTATTGAAGAAAAAGCATGGCGTGGAAGTTTTAGTCACCAGTAAGTTATTAAATGTTCTAAATTTCATAAACTTTTGCTGTGAGATATTTTAAATTAATTAATTTAATAAAATAATATTAGATTTAACTGATAATATTTTTATATTATTTTTTTTAAGAAAATTAGTTCGTTTCCCAAAATTATTTACATTTTTGTAATTTGCTCTAAAGTTTCGATTATATCATTTATTTATATCAACTTCCATGCTTCCAATTTTTTTTTTTTTTAATCTGCCCCTATTTTGCTTTTTTATAAATAACATGGGAAAGTATTTGGAGAAGCTAAGATGTTTGAAATGAATAAAAAAAAATGAAAAGAAAAGAAAAAAAAATTTCCTTTGTGATTGCTATTTAATTATTTGATAATTAGTCTGCAATAACATTGTTTTATAGGTAATTCCTTCAGGTGATAATTGGATATATTGATATTAACTATACGCATCAATGTGTATTGTCTAATTAAAAATAAAATAGTATTATTTTTATCGAACAATTAATATTAACATATCTAATTAGTGTTTTAAGCGGTCTAATACTCGCTTGCTACCATTTATTTATTTTCTGCTAAATAAGATGAAGAAGAACAAATCAGTGGCGAAGTCTATTCTCATGAAATTAATGTCTATTAATCTCACAACTATCTTATCAATTGTGAAATCTTCACTTGAAAAGACAAAGGCAGATGTTCTAAGTTTCCATGTGTTAATCAGAAGTGATAAGGTAAGATGTCTCGATCAACAGAAGGAATGTTATCAATGGGGAATCATCATCCTCATCCAAATGGAGAGAAGCAGTCTTGTCCTCAGAAGCAGTCTAGTAACCAGTTAAAATAATGTTAGCTGTAACTACATGTTCAACTTTGCAACTCTTTATTTCAAAAATAATTTTTTAATTTTTGTCACATTATTGGTTTACACTTAGTAGATTTTATTTCAACTTTTTTACAAGTGAAACATCTTCAATACGTGGTTTGGTTCCAACTTCAATTATTTTGCCTTTATTTTTGTCACCAAAACTGACAGTCTCTTCATCTATCATCGAGAGTTCAGCAAATTTTTTCTTTTCCTATATCATGTGTTTTGAGCAATCACTATCAAGATACCATTTATTATTCTCGTTGCTCTTAAGACATACTTTATGTTTGTTTTCATCAGTTCGGACTTCATCTAAATTAATTAACTCAGAATTTTATTCAGCTTCATTATTAGAAACTATCATCAGTTCAGCTTTATCTAAACTTTGTTCTAATTCAGAATTTTCGATTGAATCATCACTGTTGCTCCAAGTTGCTACCATTACTTTTTTTTTTTTAAATTTCTTATTCTTATTTTTTAAGAGAAGACATTTGGACTTGATATGTCCAGATTTGCTGCAATGATAACATATCATATCACCATAATTCAATTGATAATTTTTAGCTTTAGAATTGCGTACCTTTCTTGGAAATTTTTTATATTTCATTTCTTTTTTTTAAACTTACAAAATTTTCTTAGTTGTATTTTCTTTTTTTTATATTTCAATTCCTTAGTTGTATCGCAAGCTAAAATTTTGTTAAATTCATTTGAATCAAAGAGCAATATAATAAACTCAGTTTTATATATTTTTTTCAATATTCAGAATATCAGTTTCATTGTACTCATTTTCAGTTTTAGGAACTTCATTCCCATCTTCAGTCTTGGTTGGATATTTGTAGCCATTGACAATCATTTTTCAGCTTTTCATGTCTTGCATTTGAATGAAGTGTCTCATCCTTACTTTCCAAAAGGAAATGTTTTGTCCACAAAATATTGGAAAATGAGTTGAGGACTATCCTTCAGCAAAGGTTGTGTTCATTCTAACCATCTTTTGGATTTCTCTAGGTTGTTAAACGTGAAATAGAAAAAGAGACCTATTCTGATACCAATTGTGAGTCTCAAATATACTCTAAAGGGGGTGAATAGAGTATTAAAATAACCTTCAAGTGCAGGTAAAACAACATTAATATTTCAAGGGCATATTTTGAGTTCAAATATAATTTATACTATAAAATTCACTCAATATATTTTATTCAACCTTTTTCACAACAATTATAAGAGTATGGACGAAACTAAATGTAATTAAATGAGCAATTAAAATAGAGTTAATATTATGTCAATATTCAGAATAATTTTTGTGATAAAGATCAACATTAGGATTTTGTTCCGCAATTGATAGAACATAAAACATGCACATGGTATGAAATATAATAGAGCATGAAAATAAAGAAAGAGATAAAGATAGAGATACGGACATAGCGATTTATAAAGGTTCAATCATTGCCTACATCCTTTTCTTAAAATAATTCGTTTTAAGAGTTTTTCTCTTTTAAGGTGACTCTATTTACGGGCAAGAGTCAAAAGCTTTTATATGATAGCTATTCAAGTTTTTCTTCCAAGTGAAAAATTCTAAAACCCTTAATCCTTTTTTTCAAGTAAAAGAATCCAAACACTTAGTTTTTTTTTTCCAAGTAAAAGAACTCAAACACTTGCTAGCTTCTTTTCCTAAGCCCTAGCAACCTAACCACAAATTTATCTCACATGATTTGAAAAATCTCGCTATAAAATTATTACAATCATAAATTATAATTATTTGAGAATATGTGAATGATGCTCATGATGAAGTAAAACTTACAGTAATATGAAGATAAAAAAAAAGTGTGTCGCTCATATTTTATACTTGAAAATAGTATTATATATAGGGAAAATAATATAGTTGTTAGGTGTAAATAAATATTTGAAAAACGTTTCTAATTTGATTTTGAAAGACTGATTTTATGCTTACCTTAAAACAAATTAACGGCTAGAAATAATTGTTCAAAAAATATTTTCTTAAACCAGTTTTTGATAGCTGAAAATATTAACACAATTTTGCTTTCTTTTTCAAAGAGATATTTAAGTAATGAATAATTCTTTTTAGGAAGGAATCAAATTGAATATGATATGATATTGAAAAATTATTTTTACGTAAGTAATGAGTCTGAGTGTGTGAATTCTCAGAAAATGATTTTACAAACATTTTCCTAAAAAGTCTTGATTTTCATAAGAGTTGAACAATCAAGTCTAATGATGACAAATCATGTTTTTATCCTGCTCTATTTCTAATAGAACGCATGACACTAGATTGTTTCATGGATCTACACAAACATACTTTAAAAAGCCCAAATATATTAGTTTGTTTTTTTAGTCATCAAAATCCATTATAAGCCTTGAGCCAACAAGTTATAACAAAAAGAGAGAGTGAGATATGTTCAATTTTGATATGATTTCATTTCAATATCCTCGTCTTGCAAAGGATAACTCTGAGAATTGGTGTATTCAAATGAAAGCCTTGCTAGGCTCACATGATGCATGGGAGATAATAGAGAAGGGGTATGAGAAACCACAAGATGATGGAGTTTTGTCTCAAAATGCAAGAAATGAATTGGTGAAGATAAGGAAGAAGAATCAACAAGCCCTTACCATCATCCAACAATGTTTGGATGATGTAATGTTTGCAAAGGTAGCCGAAGCAAATACCTCAAAAGAAGCTTAAGAGATCTTGCAAAAGTCTTTCCAAGGAGCAAAGAAGGTAAAGAAAGTAAGGTTTTAATATCTAAGAATGGATTTTGAAGCAATGAAGATGAAGGAAGCCGAATCAATTTCGGATTATTGTTCGAGGATAAAGGCGATAACAAATCAAATTAACAGATATGGAGAAAAGTGGAGGATGTTCGTGTGATGGAAAAGATCCTTCAAATACTTACTCCAAAATTCAACTATGTGGTGTGCTCTATTGAAGAATCAAAAAATTTAGAGGAGATGACTATTGAACAACTAGAGGGATCCTTGCAAGCCAATGAAGATAAGATTAATAGAGGACAAGGAGAAGTATTGGAGCAAGCTCTAAAAGCCAAGGCCTATTTGAAGGAAGATAGAGGAGAAAGCCAACGAGGTTGTGGAGGAGGAAGAGGATATGGTCATGGACGAGGCCAAGGTAGAAGAGGAAGAGGTAGCCAAGACAATTTCAATGATGGGGCAAGAGATTTTCAATCAAGTAGAGGTCGTGGAAGTGCAAGAGGTAGAGGACGAAGCCATAAGTTGAAGATAAATGAAAAAAGGTATGAAAAATCCAACATCAAGTGCTACAAAGCCGAATAATGTTAGTATACAAAAGATGGCAAAGCCAAAAGAGTTGCATGAAGTCCAGAATATAGGGCAAATAAAAACAAAGCTCAAACATACAAATAAATAGAAGTATCTGTTAACCAAACCAGAAGAGCAGGCCACAAGATCTGGACAATGTGTTGATGGTCAGCGTAGGCCCTCAAAGATCTTAACCATGATTTGCTAAGCAAAGAAAGATTGCAGCCGATAGCAGCCTCCGGCATTCCAGTAGAACATCAAACTGATAGCTTAAAGAGAGATGTAACTTGTTTGAATGATGAGAAATGGAAGGAAAATTAGAAGAGCCACAAGCTGACAATTAAGAGAATCTACATTCTAGTCTCATAGGACTGTCGAAGCATAAGATATCATTTACTAGCTTTAGAAACTCAAAACTCTGAATTTCAAAAACTTAATTTGTTCGGCGAGATTTAAGCTGCTGAATCAAAGCTTTGTATTATTACAGCATTTTAAAAAATGCAAGTAACAATGCTGATGCATGAGATGCAGATGGCATGGTTGATCATTTGACTTTTGGCTACAACTCAAACCCAATATGAATATGCAAATCCTAATAAGACATTAGCAAAATGAAATTCCTTGGTGTTTGCACAAATGTGTGTATGAGAGTTAGATAATCGAAATACAAGTATAAACGGGTTAGAGCTAATGTCAACTAAGGAAGCTACTAGCTGTATTACAATCATGCGAGCTCTAGTCTGTAACAGATAGCAAGGAGTATTCCCTCAATTTTCCAAACTAATTCAGGACAATAAAAACTGGTGTTCTTATGAAAGCAAGGGCGAAAAATGCAACAGGCAGTTCAGTTAGTTACCCCGTTAGCTAATCTGGAAGCTGATGCAAGCAGGCAGAGAGTATTTTCTTTGTAAAAGGGAATGCACACACCTATTAGCAGTATGCACATCTCATCAACTTTATTTCCTTTATATGTAACCGTCCTCTCTAGTGGGGACCATCAATCGTTGGAAGAATCATTCTCTCTTCCTTCTTTCAAATATTTCTCTGATTCTCCTAAAGATAACCTTAGTTAGGAATTAATCCTAACATAAACCTCCCCTTCTATGTCAGTTTCCTTAAAGTTTGACGAGCAAGGAGCGTTCTTTGGACTGTCAAAACTAATATAGATATATATAATAAACCTCCCCATGTATGTCAGCAGCTCCTTGCTCTATGCGCTAGTATGATACATGATGGAAGTTACGGTTTGAACTATTATTGGATGCCTGGGGTACATTGATTTATTAATATTAGTTATACTGTTTAGCAGAATGAAATTAAAATGGATATTGCATAGTTAGGGACAGTTTGTAGTCAATGGCAAATTTTTATAGAGGATTAATAGTGGAAAATTAATAAAAACACACATTTCGGAGGATATCCATGTTCTGTTATTACATTGTTACTAACTATAGCATTAGCATTGGATTAGAGAAGGTTGAAGAGGGAGGAAGAAGAGAACAGCTTCAAGCAGGGGGATTCGAATCACATTTTCCTGGTGCTTTGAATTACACAAACAGCCTTCGAATCCACAAACACTAGTGAGCTAGGATTATAATTTGGATAATGGTTATAGATATTTTTACAACTAGGATTTGTATTCTACTCAAAAATTGCTACATGCTTATCGATGAGCTCATAATTATAAATTATTTTTAACACTGAAGTATGTGCAAATAAACTTGCCGTCAAATTAATCTAAAAAATAGCGCTTTTTTTTTACACTAGTTTGTAAATTAGTTTAACCGGACTGGACTTTAACTTGTGTGCTAAAAAATGTTGGTTAACCTACAATTTGAACACTCTCTTTCTTGCATATGGACAACACTATGCTTCTTAATGCAATGCTATTGCCTGTAAATATAATGTTTAAGAGGACGTCACTTCTTGTTTGTCTAGAAACACCATGCAAGGGCACCGTTGAAACCTTCCATTATCTTTTTTTGATCCCTGGATAAAGTGATTCATTTTCTTCATAATTAGAAGGCATTTGGCTTACATGTTCTTACGGCATCATCTACATAATAATTTCTGCCTGAGTTTGCGGTTGCTGAGATCAATAGTAGTTTGAACAATTGCTATTATGATGTAACATTGTCATGTATTATACTAGAATGCAATGGATCCAAGCGAAAATGATTGTTGTGGAGTACTTTGCTTTGTACTTCCTTTTTCTTGTAAAATTTTCAGATACCAAAGCAAGCAGAAGAGGTTAATGAGTTAGCACTGAGTGGGAGGCACCCCATGTTAGTAGCATGTGAATTTGGTCCACTTAGTAGAACTCCATTACTGTTTTTGATAATAATTTCCATGCCTATGCCACAAGCTATCCTTTCTTGTGATCAAGGATGTGTTATTTTTCAATAGGGAATCTGATAAGACGGACGAAGATGATTGTAGCAGTAGCAATGGCAAAAGGCAATTGAAATTGAGCAATTTTGGTGTCACCACGTCCAAGAGGAAGAGTGAAGAAATTGAATCTAGTGGTAAAGGATGCTGCAAATTTTTCCAAGCTCGTAAGCTTGAGCAGCTTACTCATTTCTAGTAAATTTCATTTCATTTCCTTTTCCATTTTTTTACTTTTAATTTTTCTTGACAGCGCTTCTTTTTCATTTCTAACTGCATACAGAATGTATAATTAGGGTGTGAGAATTGAAAATTTTAACCGTTTAATACAATGTTGAAATGTTACTACATGAATGTAGTTCATCTGAACCATGATTTTGTTATTTCTCATTGATTTGGTAATGCATCTGAGAGTGTATCTCGTTATTTAAAATCTAAATAACACAGGTTTCTTGACCTATACCTATGAACTGGGATATCAATTACAAGAAGTCGTATTTTTCAACCAAATACTCCACATAAATGTACGCTTAGAGTACAGAAGGCGATGATAACTGTAACTGGAAATCTTATGCAGTTTTCTGTTGCAGCTCGCAGTACTGCAGTGCCCCGTTGTCCATTGTTGTTGCCATTTCCATTGCCACTCTCAGCTGGCCTTCAATGAAATTGATTTTTTTTTTTTAAATAATGAAATCAGAATATATGAAATTTTTACAGACTTGATCATCAAACTCAGTACTATTAATTATAGCAAGAACCTCATAGTGCCTCTTTCATATGTTTATTTATTTATTTTTTATTTGTGAATTACAATTAGATTTTGAAAATCTCTGTCAATAAAAGAAAATGAGTAAAAAATTTTTGCAGAGAAGAGAAAGATAATCTAAACAATTTACCTGATTTAGGATGATGAATCCATGGAGACAACACCTCCTTTCACCTATCTTTGGGTACCCTAAAATTTAAAAATTATACTAAAATCACCTGAATGAATACAACAAGGAAAGAAAAGAAAATACAAAACATAAATAGTATAGAAGATTTAATTTTCAAGACATAATTATAATTAAAATTGATTTTTATAAGCGTTGAATTTAGAGGCTTTTTTAATTGATATGTACCTGAGTTGTAATAATTAGTTTATTTCTAATTCGATTGAGTTGAGCAACGACATCAGCAATGTCCATACGGCCAGTTGGTGGTTGAAGAGAACAAGAGATTCCAATTTCAAAAATAGAAACCAAGCAATCAGAAATTTGGTTGAATATTTTATTGTGATTGGTCCTCTCCGCATTGAAAAATGGGTGAAGCATAACAGGATCTGCAATTTTTGTTGGTTGATCTCCTAAACCCATTTTCACAAAGTTATGAAGACTAAGACCTTCTTTAAACATTTCATCAGTCGGTCTCTTTTCCGTGAACATCTCCAACAAAATTATGCCATAACTATATATATCTCCATACTTCGATACTTCAATTCCCATGCCATATTCTGCATTTTTCATATCATAATATAAACAACATGTACAGATCACTCTACTCTAAATTATATATCATTTAAAAAAAATATTTAGAAAAATTTCACTTTTTTAATATAGTAAAGAAAATTACGAGATGCTAACCTGGAGGAGTATAACCGATAGTTCCTCTAAACCCGATAGAGCTTGATTGATTTGCATAACACTGAGGGATATCTTGAGAAAGAAACTTAGCTAACCCAAAATCACCAACTCGTGCAGTCATTTCATGATCCAGAAGCACATTGCTTGGCTTAATATCACAGTGAACGATTGGTATATCACAATGATTATGAAGATAGTCTAATGCACAAGCAATGTCAATGGCAATATTAAGTCTCTGGACAAAATCTAGACTCTTCAGTGAATTATCCGACGAATAAGTTGGATGCAACCACTCGTTTAGGCTCCCATTAGCCATGAATTCATAAACCAAAGCCTTGAAATCATTGCCTTGGTAATCAGCACTGCAGCAGACTGTGAGTACCTTAACAAGATTTCTGTGTTTGATGTTTCGCAACGTTTCACATTCAGCGGTGAAACTTCTCGAGGCTTTTTGATGCATAAGGTTAAACACCTTAACTGCAATATCAGTTCCACCATTGTCAACAGTACCTTTGTATACAGATGCAAAGCTACCTGTACACATAATTTATTTATTTTCGTTATTACTTGAATTATCATACACAATATTCTGATCACAATATTGTTGTGGACGAAGAAATTTTCAAGTTTTGAGGATAAGTTAGCAATTTGCTGAGGTAATTTCCCTCCAAAATTGTTTCCAGATATAATCAAATACACCAAAGCTGAGGCATTAGTAAGAGACGAGAGGAAGCTCAAGTCATTGATTTTTCCTGTACCTAGTTGGTTATGGGGTATGATAAACCTGGTAAGCATATCCAACTTTCCTAGATCTGGCACTTCCCCGGCGAAGTTATTGTGCGCAAATTGAAGTAAATCAAGACTTGAGGCATTGGATATTGAAATAGGAATTGATCCCGTGAAGTGATTGTCCGCAACGGAGAAAAATTGGATATTTGGGAAAAAATTGCCCAGCTCCTGTGAAAGACTCCCTTGCAAATTGTTGAATCCCAAATCTAAATTAATAAGGGAAGAGAGATTATAGAAGGAAGGTGGAAGAACACCTGAAAACCCATTTCCATATAGAATGAGCTCAGTAAGATGTTTCAGTTGGCCTATATTAATTGGGATATTACCAAACAAATTGTTTTCATAGGCTCCGAAACCTTGCAGCGACGATGCATTGGCTATGGATGGAGGGATAGTTCTCGTTAGACGATTGTGTACTACATAGAAATTTTCGAGATTAGATAGAGACCCAATCTCCACAGGAATTGTTCCTTCCAGTATGTTGTAGGACAAATCAATCGAAATAAGGCTTTGGCAATTTGAAATATTGGACGGGATCTCTCCACCAATGGAATTATTATACAGAACTATAAGTTCTAAACTCTGCAAACGCCCAATTTCCGGAGGAATTTGGCCAGAGAGGAGGTTGTTTCCAAGCTTCAGCACTTTTAAGAAACTCAGGTTGCCAATATGAGGAGATAATGAACCTTACAGCATGAGGGATTTCAGGTTCAACACCGTTACCCTCTGGTGTCGATGGCTGCATGAAACTCCGTACCACAGGCAGAAGTGGGTGCTGCCATTCCACGACGAAAATGCAGCTAAAGGATCGTTAATATTGTCCTTGAATTCAAGCAAGGCTGCCCTATCTGTGTCGTTTCGACCAGTTGCAGAGATTATATGAACAGTAAATGTGAAAATCGCAAATAAATGCAGCAGCATTGAGGACAAGAACAGTAACCAGCTCATGGGTGAAGGCTTTATTTATTTATTTTTTGTGGGTGTCTCCTGCAAAAATAGGATGATTGATAACTTTGTACGATACAAAAATCTATTTGTAGAGAAAGTGTACCGTGTCACTCAGGTATCATTATGAATACAGAGAGACAAACAAGAATTTTCTTCCTCATACTGGTTACGTGCCGTGTCACTCAGGTATACCATTGACTTAGTGCATGACATATGTCAATATAGTCAATGCATGACTTGATATATTCGTAAACCACTTTTTAGCATAATGTCTTGTTTTCTGCACATATATGATTTAGAGACTGCAAATTTTAAATGTGACTCAAATCAAATTTGATATGCCAATAATCCAATCTGTTTAACTTTCAAAATAATCCAATCTGTCGTGTGATTTGATGATATCAGAATTATTTTTATAGATTATAATATATTTTGGAGAACTTATATATATGCATATATAAATAAGTTTAATAATAGGTAAGTAGAGGTTTTCCATTAATCAAAACTTAATCGAACCAAATCTTTTGGTGCATTTAGAAAAGGAAACGGTGATCACTCATTTTTATATTATTGGTAATTTTTCTAATTCTCAAATAATAATTTTTCTAATTCACGAATAATAAAGAGATTTTTGTCCTCCGGAATTGAATTCAAAGTAGGGCCCAAGAATTTGATAAGGACGTTGTTGAATAAGCTCTGCTATATAGGGCCCAATGAAAACTTTCTCAACATATGTAAACTCAACCAATAAATTTTAACTTTCTATTTTTTTTTTTAATTGTCTTGTTAAAGAATTAAATGCAATAGATAATAATAAAAAATTATGTGGCAAATTTGATTTACATGCCTACATTTAATAGGCTTGATCCATGGGAGGGGCTATGGATCGGGTCACAATCATAAATGACTAAGTTAATTTTGAACGAGAATTTCTTTTAAAAATTTGTTTAGAAAAAAAGTATTTTTGAACAATAATTGGTAATTTAAAGTATATATTTTTTTAATTTCGCATGTTGTAGAATTTAATGTATGGGCCTACTACAAATGACACAAAAAATTAGAGAGTTTAATTTCGCAATATTATGTTGCGGAATCTGATTCATGGAGTCCACCAGCAATTTCCATTTTATAGAATAAAAAATTATATGTTGTTAAATTTCAGAAATTGCATAATAATTAACAGTACTTTTATTATAATCTCTTAAAAAAATCAATTCAAAACAGAATACTCCGTATATTACTTGTGGGCATCTCCATTTGCATAGTCCAAGTCATTAGCATCTCCATCTATTCTATATAGTGTAAATAGCTGGTGGCCCCATGGATCAAACTCCACGGCACAGTTTTGCGGAATCAGACTCTAATTTTCTCTTCATTTGTACTGTACTAAGTAAGCCCATACATCAAATTCTACAATACCGTATTGCGAAATTAAAAAAATCCTAAATTTCTAATTATTGATCAAAATACACTAGTTTTCTAAATAATTTTTTAAAAAACATTATTTATTAAAAAAATTCCATTTTAAATTGTGTTTTCTTTTTATATATAAGTATAAAAGCGTCAAATTAGCAACGGTTGAATTTTAATTCAATGGTCCAAATTTGTACATATTACATATATATGCATATCAAATTTTATCTCAAATAGGCAATTAATGTGCAATTTTTTTTATAAATACTAAACATAATATTTCTATGAGACAGACTAAGCATCAAAAATTATTTTATGTTGGTTTGACAATGAGTACACACGTACACTGTAGCAGCATTCTACTTTTATTATTATTTTTCTTCCTTTACAAGTGAGTTAAAAGTGTGCTAATCTAATATTTAGACTCATTGCACATTTGAGAGCTGTTAAATAAACTTTTACAGTTCACCCGCATACTATAATATATATCTGAGTGTCGAATCGTAACCCAAATTAAAATACGACCTGAAGTATTGGTTAAAAACCATTATAGATTTTTTTTTTTGTCTCTAATATATTATCGACGTTCTTTTATAGTATATTTTAGAATTTTTTTTTTATCACATACTCTATGTCTATTATTAGTCCCAATATATAATCAAAATGGGACATGTGAATAGAGTATATAATATTTTTTTATAAAAAAATTAATTACAAATTTAGAGCTGATATTGATGAAAATAGATCTCAACTAAACAAAACAAATTACTTCAAATTTTTACCAAGAATTTTGATCAAAACTTGTTTCTTATTTCATTTTAAGAAGAAAAAAAAAACTTTTCACAAATATGAAAAACTCATTTGTAAAAGCTTTTGAATCAACCAAGTTGATGAAAGCACATTTAGAGCTCAAAACACAATAGAACATAGTTCTAAAGCAATAAAAAGAGCATAAAAAGAAAATAAAACAAGTTGATTTATTAAAGTTCTGCTTCTAATACTTAGATGTAATCACTAAGAAAACTTTCCTTTGAAAAAAAAAATGGAATTAGCATCTGGAGACACTTTAGATTGAGGCTCTAGTTCAGGAGAAACCTAATGATGATAGCTTTTTTTTATATGTGGAAATTTCTAAAGAAATAAGAATGGTTAAAACCCCAAATTCCAAAAAGTAGCTCAAAAAGAAAATTCAAAGTTTAGAGGACTACGCAGCTATATGGCTCCAAGGGCATACAACAGTGTGCCCTAAACCCAAGCCAGATAAAATATTTTAATCCGTTTTAAATAAAGTCAGTAATATAATTCAATCTGATTATAGTTAAAAAATTAAATTAATATTCTTCCAAATTGAAATATCTTAAACCTTGAAAAAAAAAACACACACACAACAACAACATTCAAATTCCACTAAAAAAGCAACATTCAAAGTCCACTAAGTCCATTATAACAAGACGCGGAGGAGCGGCCGAGATGGGTCAATGATATGATTAAAGGGGACCAAAAGAATTCATATTTTTCTACAAAGAATATTGATTTAATCCTTTGAGAAACACAAATTTCAGTCAATATCCCCAATATTTATATGACCCCACATAGAAATTAATATTTCAAGAATCACCATTTCTTTTCTTTAGAAAATATAATTGGTGGATCCCATTTCATAGGAAAAAAAAAGAGAGAGAGAAACAATAGCAGAAAGAAACAAAGAAAAGAGGCAAAAACAAAGAAGAATAATACAAAGACGAAGACATAAGCCCACCTTAGGAGTTTGCTTAGTCAAAACCAATGTATAGCTTTTTCTTTGGATGGTCGACCAAGAAAATGAAATGTGTGGAAAATAAGGTCTGCTCGCAGTCAAATACGCAAATATATTTATATCAAATTAATATGATTTGGACAAATATATAATAAAGTTTTAATAGAGGATGTATTAAAGTTCAATAATATGACCTTACCAAATAAGAAAAAAGGTTCAATAATCTGATGAATACTCAAAGGTTCAATAATCTTCTTCCTCCTGCGATTTTTATAGCTCTAATTCTGTAACAGAAAGTACTCTTTAGTTTTTATTTTGTGAATTTCCTGGCCATGAATGGCTAAATTATTATTTTCAGTTAAAAATTAATTCAAGAACATGGTTTATTTTATTGCGAGATCGTTGTGCTTTCTTTTTGTTCTCAATTTCATAAGGTGTTTATATTATTTATTGAAGTTTAGAGAAACCATCTCTTAATTATTATTTGTTTCATGTTTAATGAGGCACAATTGTTCATTTAATTAAATAAAAAACTACTAATTGAAGATATCAAATTCGTAATTATTTGGTAGATTCAATAACAAGTAGCGATCAGTGTAACTTTCTCACAAGAGCTGTTATATTGAGTAAATGTATGATTTGGTCTTGCTTGTAGATCGGTTGGCTTAGATCGGGTCTTTCTATTTCTTAATATTGTCAATAGATTAAATTATTAAGCTTGTTAAGGATTGTTTATTGGCTAGAAATTAGTTACAATTTTACTTAATTATTTCTTAATGTTGTCAATAGATTAAATTTTTGCGCTTGTTAAGGGTTGTTTATTGGCTAAGAATTAATTATAATTTTACTTAATTAATTCATTTATAAGGAAAGATTAGGTTGGGAGTGCGAAGCCGGCGGCTATAACTGGTCCATTGTTTGATTTTCAGAATTATTTTTTCATTAATGATCAGTTGAATTAATCTTGTACTGCGAATATCTTTAATTGGAATTTATCATCCATTGAATTTATTTTCTCTTAATTAATTTCCTGCTTATTTTTTTATTTGTTAATTTTATTGTTAAAAAAATCTGGTTGTTTAGAATTATTTCGGTACTAATTTTTGTGGATTCGATCCTCTCTTGCCCTATTTGCAATTTATTTGTTAGGATAAGTTAGGTATTTATTTTTAATGGCTTCGACATCCATCAATTTTTAATTTAATATTCTACAATATTCATTAGCAACCCTCATTAACTATTAATTGCACACAACAAAAATTATATATCATATCATAATATAAAAACAGACCACTGCTATCACTCCACTCTCAATTGTATATCATATCAAAAAATATTTAGAAAAATTTCAACTTTTTAATGAAAAAATTGAATTTCCATTGGTTAAATATGAATAATATAGTAAAGAAAATTATAAGATGCTAACCTGGAGGAGTATAACCAATAGTTCCTCTTAACCTGATAGAGCTTGATTGATTTGCATAACACTGAGGGATATCTTGAGAAAGAAACTTAGCTAACCCAAAATCACTAACTCGTGCAGTCATCTCATGATCCAAAAGCACATTGCTTGGCTTCATATCACAGTGAACTATTGGTATATCACAATGATTATGAAGATAGTCTAGTGCACAAGCAATGTCAATGGCAATATTAAGTCTCTGAACAAAATCTAGACTCTTTGGTGATTTTAATATACCAGTATTATTTTAAAATTTCGAATATTTTAAAAATTAAATATTTTTATTATCTTAAAAAATTGAAATAATTCAGTACAATTTTTAAATTTGAAACAGTTTGATCTAGATATTAGTAAAAGATAATCCAATATTTTGAATTATTCAATATTTTTAAAAATTTACAAAATAAATAAATAAATACAATAATAAATATAAATATAATTAAATATTTTAATAATTACAATGGACATTATAATATAGTTTTTCTTTGTAGTATATTTGCATTAAATTAATTACATAATATGATTTAGATGTTAGCTGTAGTTGATCCCATTATTGTAGGGAGTTTTTTAATTCAATTCTTTGCAGTTTTTCCTCTTTTATATCCCACGTTTTTGCAGTTTTTGCCTCCACCATCTATGATCTCCACTTTCACCACTTATGGCAACATTCCACCTTGATGGAAGGCTGTTACATGAGGCTCACAATGGATATTAAAGGGGTCTAAACCAAGCATTCACGAGTGAAAAAATACACCATCAAAATTGTGAGTGAATTGGTTAGTATTTTGTTGCTTTGAGTTCTAAGAGGTTGAAGAAAAATTTTAGTTTCAACAAACTCAACAATGGCTGGAGGTTAGCTTGATTTATTTTGCATTTGATTCTATTTTGTGCTATTTAGTTTAAAAGCATGTTAGGAATCGAGTTTAAGTTTTCATTTGGTATCAGGGCAATAACATGCCTCTGCCTTGTTGATTTTACGATTTGGTTTTCATGAAAAATGGTGATTTGCTTTCTTTGAGTTTTTGACGAATTTGGGTGTCTATTTTGTTGATTTTTTGGTACTGACGCTGCTATCTTTTTTGGTCTTGGGTGCAAGAATGTTTAAATTATTATTTAATGAAAAGTTAAAGTAATCCGAGTCATGACATCATAATAGAGGTTAATTCATGGTATTATGATTTTGTATTGGAGCCTCAAAAGTTAAACAAACCCAAGGCAAAAGAGAAAACCTCTTAATGATATGATAGTTCTTCTTCTAAATCAAATTCATATAATCAAATAAAAATTCATTGCAGCAAGAGGGCTTTTCCCTCTCTATTTGAAGCAATTTAAAACAAAGACTTGACAATCATTAATAACTACATGGTCTGGTTCTTGTACCTTTCATTTATATTATTTTGTTTGAAAGAAAGAAAAACAGCAGGAAGCATAACTCTTTCAGAAGTTCATCCGATTAATTATGTTTGCTACAACTTCAAAGGTATAATTCTTTAGGAAGTACTCAATATTGATTTAGAAATGGAGAATTGGGTTTCACTTCTTTGTGTGCATGTATTTTGTAAGTTTACGCATAAAAATAATAATGTTTGGGCATTATTAATAAAATTGTGTGTATATTATATTTGATGCATGCAATTTTTGGTAGATAAAAAATTAAAAAAATAAATAAAAAATAAATAAAGTTCTAGTGATCCATATATATTTTAATTGATTAGAGATTAGCCATAGCATTGATAATTGATTAAAATATATATTAAGAGTTTTAGGATCACATAAATGAAAGGACTTTAAATGTGAAACAAATTGTGATTCACAAGTGTTGGATATTTAAATATTGCTATTGGAAAAGTTCTGTCTAAAGAGACTGGATTTTAAGTAGGACCGGTTTGTGACCCCTCCAGCCTTTCCTGGGAACTATTCTTGAGAGTGATATTTAATTTACCAAAGTTGTAATTAATCACATTAACATAATAAAATTTATCCCATAGGAATTTTTATTATATTAATATGATTAATTAGGATGAAATAGCAAATTATTTTTCTTAATTTACCCACAGGGATTAAGAAAAAGGAATACAATATGATAGTTTCATCATAAATTGATTATGAATCTATTTAAATTAGAAACTTTGCCCACAAGCAGTTTTTACATGTTATTTGATTCATATTTTTATGGCATGCTTTACATTGGTAAAGCATGATATATAATTAATTTTTCTCAAATTTGTGACATAAGCATGTATTTGTCATTATGCAGTTTCTCAACCTATGAATTTTTCTGATTATAAAATTGATGTTCCCGAGCTAAATGGTGAGAACTATAAAGTCTGGAAGGAATCAATCCTTCTTCAGTTAGGGTGCATGGACATTGACTATGCTATAAGGAAAGACGAACCATCGGCTCCTACGGACACTAGCACTGCAGCTGAGATTGCTCTTTATGAACAATGGGAGCGGTCCAACCGCCTTAGTGTGATGTTCATAAGGAGTAAAATTCCTGCTAGTATCTGTAATTCAGTCAGTCAGCATAGCAATGTTAGGGTATTGTTGAATGCCATTGATGCGCAGTTTGAGACTTCTGAAAAGGCGTATGCCATGACCTTGATTATGAAGTTCTCATCTCTAAAGCTCACCAGTGTTCGAGGTGTGCGTGAGCACATTATGAGGATGAGGGATATAGTGGCTCAGCTTAAGAACCTTGAGGTTGACATATCTGAGTCTTTCCTTGTGTACTACATTCTGAACACTCTCCCATAGTAGTATGCCCCTTTCAAAATCTCCCATAACACACATAACCATAAGTGGTCAATTAATGAACTGATGACCATGTGTGCTCAAGAGGAGGAAAGGCTGTTTATGGAAATAGGAGAGAGCGCTCATCTGGCAACACGATGGAAGAATAAAGGTCAAGGGCAAGGCAATCAAAAGGGTAAGGGTAAGATAGCCCCCCAAGCTAATATAAAGAAAGAATCCAAGTGCTTCTTCTGTAAAAAGAGGGGGCATATAAAGAAGGATTGCCAAAAATTTAAGGCCTGGCTCGCGAAGAAAGGTATTTCAATCTCTTATGTCTGTTATGAATCTAATATGGTAGATGTGAGTCATAACACTTGGTGGATTGATTCTGGATCTACAATCCATATTTCAAATTCCTTGCAGGGTTTTCAAAACCACAGGAAGCCAGCACGAAGTGAGCAGTGCATCTATTCGGAAAATAAGATGCGTTCACATGTGGAAGCTATTTGGACATGCAAATTAGTACTTAATAGTGGCTTTGTTTTAAATTTGGAGAAGACTTTTTATGTTCCTAGTTTCTCTAGGAATTTGATTTCAATTTCAAGACTATTGTCGTTGGGTTATTCCTGTAATTTTTCAGATTTAAACTTCAGTTTATTTTATAAATCTGATCTTTTTGGGAATGGCATTTTGTCTGATGGTCTTTTTCGAATTAATTTACAAGACAATTCCTTTCATAATGCAATGCATGTTCAAGATAATGCTAGTAGGAAATGGTGTGTTATGAATGAGGATTCCTTTATGTTATGGCATCGGAGATTGGGACATATCTCCATACAGAGAATTAAGCGATTAGTAAATGATGGAGTACTTAGTGTTTTGGATTTTACTGATTATGACACTTGTTTGGACTGCATAAAGGGAAAACAAACAAACAAGATGAAGAAAGGTGCCACGAGGAGTTCAGAAATATTGAAAATCATACATACAGATATTTGTAGTCCGGATATGGACTCATATGGTCAGAAATACTCCATCTCTTTTATAGATGATTACTCACATTTCATGTATCTCTACTTACTTCAGAATAAACACGACGCATTAGATGTGTTTAAAGTGTTTAAAACCGAAGTAGAGAAACAATGCAGTAAGCAAATTAAGATTGTGAGATCAGATAGAGGTGGAGAATTCTATGGTAGATACACTGAAGATGGATAAGCACCTGGTCCATTTACGAGGTTTCTTCAAGAGCATAGGATAGTGGCCCAATACACCATGCCTGGTTCTTTAGACCAGAATGGTGTAGCAGAAAGAAGAAATCAAACTTTGATGGACATGGTCAGGAGCATGCGTAGTAAAATCAAACTTCTTGAGTTCTTGTGGCCTGAAGCTCTCAAGACGGCAGCTTATATATTAAATCGAGTTCTAACCAAAGCTGTCCCAAAGATGCCTTTTGAGTTATATTAAGGTTGGAAATCGAGTTTGCGACATGTGCGCGTTTGGGGATGCCCGTCTGAAGTAAGAGTGTATAATCCACAAGAAAAGAAGTTGGACCCAAGGACTATTAGTGGGTATTTTGTTGGATATGCCGAAAGGTCTAAAGGGTACAGGCTTTATTGTCCATCTCATACGACTAGGATTGTGGAATCAAGAAACGCTAAGTTTCTTGAGAATGACTTGATCAGTAGGAGCGATCAATCTCAAAACTTTATTTCTGAGAAAGATCATTCAGATACTCAACCTTCCACCTCAAGTGTTAGATTGGTTATTATTCACAATGCCCCTTCAGTTCAACCGGCTATTGAACAACCAATCATTGAAGCTCTACAACCTGCTGATATTGATCTAGTAGATCCAAATGTTCAACAATTACCAGAAACTGTTGAGCAACCAGTTGAACAACATGCTTCTCAGGAGAATGTTGACACAACATTAAGGAGATCTACCAGAATGAAGAGATAAGCAATTCCTGGTGATTACATTGTGTATCTGTAAGAAGCTGACTATAATGTTGGAGCTGATAATGATCCTAAAACATTTTCACAAGCCATGAGTTGCAATGAATCTAAATTATGGTACAATGCTATGAAAGAGGAGATGAATTCTATGGCATCTAACAAAGTCTGGGATTTGGTTGAGTTGCCAAATGCTGCAAAGGCCATTGGTTGTAAATGGAACTTTAAAACAAAGAAGGACTCATTGGGCAACATTGAGAGATATAAAGCTAGACTCGTTGCCAAATGATTCACTCGAAAGGAGGGAATTGATTACACGGAGACCTTTTTTTCTGTATCTAAGAAAGATTCTCTCCACATTATTTTGGCATTGGTTGCCCATTTTGACATGGAATTGCATCAAATGGATGTGAAAACAACATTCCTCAATGGGGATCTAGAGGAAGAGGTTTATATGAAACAACCAGAAGGATTCTCCTCTAGTGATGGTGAGCATTTGGTGTGCAAGCTTAAGAAATCTATATATGGATTGAAACAAGCATCTCGGCAATGGTATTTAAAATTCCATGATGTCATCTCTTCATTTGGTTTTGAAGAGAACGTCATGGATCAATGTATATACCATAAGGTTAGTGGGAGCAAAATTTGTTTTCTTGTCCTATATGTAGATGATATTTTACTTGCAACCAACGATAAGGGGTTGCTACATGAGGTGAAACAATTTCTCTCTAAGAGTTTTGACATGAAAGATATGGGTGAGGCATCTTATGTCATTGGCATCAAGATCCATAGAGATAGACCTCGAGGCATTTTAGGACTATCTCAAGAAACCTATATCAATAAAGTCTTAGAAAGATTTAGGATGAAAGATTGTTCACCAAGTGTAGCACCTATTGTAAAGAATGACAGGTTCAATTTGAACCAGTGCCCGAAGAATGATCTAGAAAGGGAACAAATGAAAAACATTCCATATGCTTCTGCTGTCGGAAGCTTGATGTATGCTCAGGTTTGCACTAGACCTGACATTGCCTTTGCTGTGGGAATGTTGGGAAGATATCAGAGTAATCCAGGAATGGACCACTGGAGAGCTGCAAAGAAGGTGATGAGGTACCTTCAAGGTACAAAAAGTTACATGCTTATGTATAGACAGACTGACAATTTGGAGGTAGTTGGTTATTCGAATTCGGACTTTGCTGGCTGTATTGATTCTCGAAAATGAACATCTGGTTATGTTTTCATGTTCGCTAACGGAGTCATGTCTTAGAGGAGTGCAAAGCAGACTTTGACTGCTACTTCCACTATGGAAGCTGAGTTTGTTTCTTGTTTTGAGGCTACATCGCATGGTGTATGGTTGAAGAGTTTCATATATGGGCTTAGAATTATGGATTCAATTTCTAGACCTTTGAGGATGTTTTGTGACAATTTAGCTGCAATTTTTATGGCTAAAAACAATAAAAGTGGTAGTGAAAGTAAACATATCGACATTAAGTATTTAGCCATAAGGGAACGTGTTAAGGATAACAAAGTGGTCATAGAACACATTAGCACTGAATTGATGATTGCCAATCCTTTAACTAAAGGCATGCCACCGATGAGTTATAAGGATCATGTAGCTAGGATGGGACTTGGTCCTATCATGTGATTTTTTGTTATATGAACGATTTTTTTTTTATGAAACTCTTATTCATTTGTAATATTATTCTCAAATTTGGTGTACACATTTATTGATTTCTGAGAGTAATATTTATTTGGACCTAGAATAAACATAAGGTTTATTCATTAAATTATGTTGCCACATATAGGCTGACATTAAGGGGATAAATTGCATTCTAATACATGGAAGATATTACTCGTTCATAGAGGACATATCGCAATGATTCATGCATTTTGTTTCTTTACTGTAAGCATAAAGTTTTCATGGATTTGGTTGGATAATACTTGTTGGGATCAAGTGGGAGAATGTTAGCTGTTGTTGATCCCATTATTGTAGGGAGTTTTTTAATTCAGCTTTTTTGCAGTTTTTCCTCTTTTATATCCCACATTTTTGTAGTTTTTGCCTCCACCATCCATGATCTCCACTTTCACCACTTATGGCAACATTCCACCATTGTAGTAACAGCCTTGATGGAAGGCTGTTACATGAGGCTCACAATGGATATTAAAGGGGTCTAAACCAAGCATTCACGAGTGAAAAATACACCATCAAAATTGCAATTGAATTGGTTAGTATTTTGTTGCTTTGAGTTCTAAGACGTTGAAGAAAAATTCTAGTTTCAACAAACTCAATAATGACTGGATGTTAGCTTGATTTATTTCCGCATTTGATTCTATTTTGTGCTATTTAGTTTAAAAGCATGTTAGGAATCGAGTTTAAGTTTTCATTAGATCCCGCACATTGAACTTTCACCCAAAAAATAGTAAACAAGAAATCAGAGATTGTAAAATAAACAAAGCAAATTGTAAGGAAAAAAAAAGAAATTAAACCTGACAAAAAAAAACAACAACAACATTCAAAGTCCACTAAGTCCATTATAACAAGAAGTGGAGGAGCGGCCAAGATGGGTCAATAATATGATTAAAGTGGACCAAAATAATTCATATTTTTCTACAAAGAATATTAATTTAATCCTTTGAGAAACACAAATTTCAGTCAATATCCCCAATATTTATATAACCCCACATAGAAGTTAATATTTCAAGAATCACCTTTTCTTTTCTTTGGAAAATATAATTGATGGATTCCATTTCATGGAAAAAAAAAGAAAAAAAAATGAAAGAGAAAAACAATAACAGAAAGACACAAAGAAAAGAGGCAAAAACAAAGAAGAATAATACAAAGACGAAAACATAAGCCCACCTTAGGAGTTTGCTTAGTCAAAAACAATGGTATAGGTTACCACTTTTTTAATCCTAATTTTTAAAAATACATCCATCTCTTAAAAAAGTTTAAAAATACCATTTTTTAATTTTTTGTTTTTAAAAATATTCCTTTTTGTTTTAACCCAATATACCGGGGATAATTTTTTTGGTTACAAAAGAAAAGGGGTGAGCAAGCTCACAAAAACAAACAATTAGAAGCCAGTGGAAAAACCCACTGAGTCATAATATAAAGTAGGCAAAATCTCCTGAGGAGGAAAATAAAAAGCATGATAACCATGAGCAACTCCATGACCCAGCTGAGCAATCTGGTCCGCTACCACATTTGCCTCGCGATGAACATACCTGAAAGTAATATTAGAGAACTCCTTGGAGAGAATTCGAGTCCGTTCGACTATAGTACTATAAGAAGCAATGGGGGGAGCGTAGCCGCCAATCATCTCAATTGCCGTTTTATTATCGTTCTCCACTATGATATTATCCAGACCTTCCTCTTTTGCCCTGCGGAGACCGTAGTAGATCCCCCAAATTTCAGCCAAGATAATAGTACAACTTCCTAACTTGGCCACAAAGCCTGCGCGCCAGTGTCCCAAATGGTTCCTCAAGATGCCTCCGCTGCTGGAAATGCCTCCTCTGGTGACTGAAGCATCGGTATTTAGTTTGAAGAAGTTCAAAGGGGGGGGTGACCAGGTCATAAGGGAGGCATGTGAGTTGAAGTCTTCGATCCGACCCTCGTCAGTCGATTTCAACGCTTCTTGACTTGATTTAGCCAAAGAAAACGTATCATTTAATAAGGAGAGAATAGGTTGACGTCTATCTTGAAAGATGAAGTCGTTTCTTTGCTTCCACAAGTGCCAGCAGCCAATGGCAAAAAAATCCGGCCAAGCAACCTCTTCATAGTCTCCAAGAAAGTTGGTCAAGTTGAACTGAAGCCAACTTTGCAGAGTGGCATGCATCATAAACTGTCGGAGCTGTATGCCAGAGAGACAGAAACTCCAAAATTGTGTAGCAGCGACACAGTCCCGTAAAACATGAAGACTGTCTTCTACCTCGGCCCCGCAGAAGTCACAAGTAAGGTTAACAGTGAGATGCCTTCTTCTCCTTTCGGAATTGGTCATGATACCATTGTTAGTCGCCAACCAGAAGAATAACTTAACTCGTTGAGGCACTCTTAACTTCCAAATTTTATTCCAAAGGGGATCTATTTCATCTGTATTGGGTTCGACCAAGCTGGAGTAGGCCGATTTGATTGTGAAGTCACCAGATGAGGAGATGTCCCAAACAACTAGGTCTTCATCAGCAAGGGACAGTGGAGGGCAAGTTGCTGCAATCTTTAAGAGGATGTGTGGGGAGAAAAACTCCTCAAATCGATTCCAACACCAACCAGCAGTATCGTCAGCAAAAAAATCAACTGTTCTGTTAATTAAATATTCAGGAATAGGCATAGAAGTCTGATGCAACAAAGGAGAATCAATCCCAGGGACCCATCTGTCAAACCAAAAATGAGTTTTTCTTCCATTTCCAACAATCCAACGAACATGGTTCGACATCTTATACCAAACAGAGCAAATTCCTTTCCATACCGGAGTGCTATTGTGCTGCTCAAGAGGACAGGCACTATGGCCATGAGTGAATTTGTATTTGGAAGCAAGTATTGTAACCCACAATTGATGCGGTTGAGTGAGCAAAATCCATGCGATCTTCATCAAAAAGGCCATGTTGAGAGTGTGGGTGTCCCTGAAATAGAGGCCTCCTCTATCTCTTGGTTTAATCAAAGTACTCCAAGGAACCAAAGCTAGTTTGTGAGAGTCCGCCTTTCCTCCCCAAACAAATTGCCGAGAGAGTTTATCAAAATCTGCACTGAGGGTTGAGGGAATTCTAGAAGCTTGAATGACGTAGGAAGGCATGTTAGACAAAACATTCTTAGCAAGAGTAACTCGACCTGCCATGGATATGCTAGAATTTTCCCAGCTAGCCAATCTATTCTTCATCCGGTCAAGTATGTAAGAATAGTGTTTCTTGGACACTCGAGAATGCAAGAGGGGCATGCCAAGATACTTACCCAAATCCGTGACCTCTCTGAAACCTAGCTTGCAATTCAGCTCGCGCCGAAGATGAATATTAACATTTTTGGAGTAGAATACGCCAGTTTTATCAATGCTGATCTTCTGACCAGAACACTCACAGTACTCATTGAGAGTTTTTTTAATAACCAGAGATTGTTGCACATCTGCCTCGCTGAAAAGGATCAAATCGTCCGCAAAGAACAGGTGGCTAATGGGGGGACCTCCTCTGTTCAACTGAATCGGATGCCAATGACCATTTTTAACTGCGTCATTAATGCCTTGACTAAGTCTCTCCATACAGAGGACAAAAAGATAAGGGGATAAGGGACACCCTTGTCTGAGACCCCGAGAAGGAGAAAAGGCTTCCGTCATGTTACCATTCCAAAGCAAGTGAGTGGAAGAGGCTGAAACACAGTCCATAATGACATTAATTAGAGCAACAGGAATTCTAGCATCCAGAAGGGTATCCTTGAGAAAGTCCCAACTAACCCGATCGTAGGCTTTTTCCAAATCCACTTTGATGGCCATAAATCCCTTTTTACCTTTCTTCAATCTCATAGAGTGGATAACTTCCTGGGTAATAATGATATTTTCTGTTATATGTCTTCCTGGAATAAAGCTAGTCTGAGTCGGTCCGATTAAGGAAGGCATGAGATGTTTGAGACGGTTAGCAATGGTTTTGGTCACAATCTTATAAAGTACTGTGCATAAAGCAATAGGCCGAAATTGAGAGAAATTCTTCGGAGCATCTACCTTCGGAATGAGGCAAAGGAGAGACTTATTCATAGCATCATTCATCTTGCCACCTTTTAGGATTCTCAAAACTTCCTTGCAGACATCATTACCCACTACATTCCACTGAGACTGAAAAAAACCAGCTTGAATACCATCTATACCGGGGGCTTTCCAAGGCTTCATGTCAAACAAGGCTTTCCGAACCTCCATATGAGTAAATTCCTCCGAGAGCACCGTCATCTTCTCGCCAATTTGAGGGAACAAGCCTTTGATCTTGTAGGGAGAGCGGTTACAGCGATCCTCAGAGTAAAGACTTGAGAAGTAGCTAAATGCCATAGAACTCAGCTTCAATGGATCATCAACCCACACACCTGCAGAATCCTGGAGATATTCAATGCGATTTCTCTTCCTTCTGCGGATAGTTCTGTGGTAAAAAAAAGATGTGTTTTTATCCCCACTTTGGATCCAGTCGCTTCTAGATTTCTGTAGCCAGAGGAGTTCTTCCCGATGAAGAACTTGATGGAGATTCTCTTTTAACTCTAGTTCAAGGTCTTCAAGCTGCTGGGAGTGTCTCCTGGTAAGTTTTTTCTGAATTCCAGCAATACGGGCCAAAAGCTCCTTTTTCTGATGGAAGATATTCCCAAATGTGACACTGTTCCATTGATTCAACTTTCCAACAAAGGTGCTAATTGAGTCCATCATACTCCCCTCTACTTTCCAGTTACTTCGAACAAAGTCCTGAAAATTTGGGTGAGTTAACCAAGCCTGAAGAAACCGAAAAGGACGGTTGATGTTGGCACTCCGAGTGCTGTAAAGTTTCAATAAGAGAGGTCTATGGTCGGAGGAGATTCTTGCCAAATGCATAATAGCCGCGTCAGTAAACTGAGTATACCAAGCATTGTTACACAAACCCCGATCTAGCCTTTCGTAGAGATGACCCCTTTTCCAAGTAAAGTCTGGACCCCGATATCCCAAGTCAATCAATTTAGATTCAATAAACCAGTCCAAAAAAGGCTTGCTGATCCCTGTTCTGTTGGAAGACCCACCTTGTCTCTCTTTGGCAAATAAGAGGGAATTGAAGTCGCCCATTAAAACCCAAGGATCTTCAGTACACCGATTAATCTGTTGTAAGATAGGCCAAAGCTTGCTCCGTTGAGAGGTTGCTGGATGTGCATAAATTGCCGTAAAATAAAAACCACTTTGATTCTCAGGTCTGACATACAGATGAACAAATTGCATGTTGTTAATCAAAATTTCCACTCGCCAGTTCTCCTTCCAAAGGATCCAGATACCACCACTAAACCCCGTGGCCTCCACTCTATGAGACCGAGGAAAACCAATCTTTTTAATACAATTATCAGCAGTAAGACCACTAATCCGAGGTTCAAGAAGAATCACTAACTTCGGGTTATGGTTCTGAATAAAACACTTCAAAGTTCTCACGAACGATGGGCTTTTAGCGCCCTGACAATTCCAAGAAAGAATAGACATAAGTAAAAGAAAAGGTCAAAGAAAAAACCTTTGGGGCTGAGCTCAGTCTTCACGCAGGTAGGGATCGAGGGGTCCCTCTTCGTCACAAGTGTCATCATTGTCCTCTTCATTTGCCATTTGAAGAAACCCATCCGACTCCATTGTATCAGTAGACATAGAAGTGATGCCTGTGTCTGCAGGTTGAAGTTTAGGATCGGGGGGTCTATTTTCTAGCTGTCCCAAACGACTTGAATCTCCTGGAGGGATTTTCAAATTGTCAGAAAATAACATAGTAGAGGGAACTGGTATTTCCATATGCGATTTCCCTACTACTGTGTGATTTTCTGAGTTTAGCGTAGATGGCCTGACCACTAATTCTTCTTCATTTTGTATCTTACTTTTAAAAGCAAAAAAGTCTCCCAATACAACTTTACTTTTGTTTTTATTGATTTCTTTCAAAGGTTGTTGGGCGCGTAAGTAACTCTTTTTGTTGGATCCTTTTTTTCCATGTGATAAAGTACCATTAGTTCCATGTGCTTTCCAACTCATGATGCTTTCCTTATTTTGTCCGCCTGGTGACATATTTTTCAAAGAAGGCATGTTTTCTTTGTCTTTTTCAACGAAATATCCTCCTGTTTTCACGCCATCATCCCCGTCCAGCGCCGCAAATCTAGATCCATTCACATTGAAGTCGGAGCTCTTTCCTGGGTTGTCGGTCAGAGATCGAGGATGTCGTCGGCGCTTCTCCACCTTCATCCATTCGCCAAACTGGCCGGAGTGAGTTGCGGCAGCCTCTTTCGACGTATTCTCTTTGTTTTGTCCATTGGAGTCGGTACTCTGTTTATGGGGACAGAGTATGTCGTTGTGACCAATCCTGCCGCAGTGGAAGCAGATCTCCGGTAGGTTTTCGTATTCAACTCTCTGTGTTTCGCCTTCGATGTTGATCATGGAAACCAGTGGTTGGTCTAGGTCGATAGTCACTGCAACTCTTGCAAATCGACCCCGGTGGAACTCGCTTGTATTGTAGTCGATCTTGGCTACTGGTCCTATAGCTGCTGCTATGGCTGTCAAGATGTTACACGAGTAGTATTGTAAGGGAAGCTCCGGGAGACGAACCCAAACCGTGGTAGAGTTCACAGCACCGTTGGAAACTCTGAACTGAGGCTCCCATTTCTGCACAAGGAGATATGCTCCATTGATGACCCATGGGCCTTCAAAGAGAGCCTTTGTATAATCTCTCTCAGTAGCAAACTGCACTAGAAAGTATCCTCTACCAATGTCCAGGAGTTTTGCGTTAGTGAGGTTCCATAAAGAGTGGATTCTGGCACTCAGCGCTTTGTAGCCGATTGTCTTCCCCAGCAAACTAACAACTACTGCTTTCCCAAGGGTGGCAGAAAGCTTGGAACGAAGGTTAGCAGAGAAGCTCACCACCGGAATGGAGCCAGTTCTGTCGATGTTTACGTCCCCTTCGTCCACCTTGATGTCTACTGCTTCAACGACGTCCTCCATGGAGGATTCCATCATGGATCCGTTCAGTACGCTGTCTCTGTAACCAGAAGCATTGGAGAAGTCTGCTCTTCGTTTAACTTTTTTGGTTGCTCGGTCGACGTCGGGAGGGAGAGCTGGCCGATCTCCGTCAGAAGGGAGAGTGGGACTTGGATGGAGAGAAGATGAGCTCATGGCCTGCCACATTATTTTAGATAGAATACCCCTATCCGGGGGATAATTTGATGAATAATGTTTTTTGAAAAATTAATTGAGTTTTTGGGGTGTTTTACAAAATATTTGGGAACATAGTGTGGATGCCTCATTTTCGCTGGGAGTATTTGCGAAAATGGCGGTGGACTTCACAAATAGATTTCACGGAGATCGAGGCATGCAGGAATCGCAGGTGGCATTCATTTTTGCTGGAGACTCCTGCTGAAATGAGCTGCCATTTTCGCTAGAGTCTTAGGCGGAAATGGAGCTCTCTTGGGACAAAAATATAAATATGGTCCCTTTTTCTTTATAATTTAAATTTAAAGGACCACAAATAATTCTTAGCAAATAAGAAAATAATTTCAGTAATAGCTATTTATAAGCACGCCTACACGACCCATGAAGATGACAGCCAGTTCCCCACGCGCCTTCCAAATGCGCAGTAACAATCATTGCAATCAATTTCTTTATTTCAATATACAGTAACATTGGTCAAACTCGCAATGCTATAACCATGTGTACGTGCTTGTGTTTATATATATATATATATATATATATATATATATATATATATATATATATATATATATATATATATATATATATATATATATATATATATATATCGTCTGATTAGATAATGATGCATACAACATATATCAATACACCGAACAGTGCTCCATATTGATAGGCTAATTAATTAAAAATATCTATAATTTAATATTTTGTTGCTTTAAATTCCAAGTTGCAATTCCTTTATTTATTTAATAATGTTAGTTGGATGTAGTGATGAAAATAAACTGTCTTTTTCTTTCTGCTGCCAACTTATATTTCTTTCCTTTGAAATTAATTTTAGATGATAAAAGAATTGGATATTCTCTCTATATATGTTTTTGTATTTTCGTTTTCTTGGCATTGATTCTTCCTTTGCTTGCTTAATAACTTGTATTGTTATTATCCTTGTTGATATCTTATCCAAGGTTCCAACAAGAATATCATTTTTATTCCTTTCTTGAAAAGCTACTGTGTGCTTAGGGTTTCTTACAGATGAATGAAAATCACAATAATTACATAGGATGACGCATCCTTCCCAAATTATATATCAACACCTTGCATATGAAATTAATAGTCCCTCTGCTAGTGAAAATAATATAAAATACTTTGTATAAGGATAAAAATTAAATTTAGTTTGTTCACTCACTATATATATATATATATATATATTTCCGCAAGAGCCTTCACCAACGCTCCCTTGTTACCCAGGGACCATATTTATATTTTTATCACAAGGGAGCTCCATTTTCGCCAAAGATTCCAGCGGAAATGGCAGCTCATTTCCGCAAGAGTCTCCAGCGAAAATGGATGCTGGCTGCAACTCCTGCATGCCTCGGTCTCCGTGAAGTCTGTCTGAAGTCCACTGCTATTTCTACAAATACTTCCAGCGAAAATGAGGCACCCGCCCCATTTTCCCAAATATTTTGCAAAACACCCCAAAAATCCAATTAATTTTCCAAAAAACATTATTCATCAAATTGTCCCAATATACCGTTACCCATCTCCCATTTTTGCTCTCCTATGTCTTTGGCAAGAGTTTTAAAAATACTCCTTTTTGTTTTAACCCAATATACCGTTACCCATCCTCAATATGAGATGGCAAATGGCATGCTCAAAATGGAAATTGTTCACAATCCCATGAATCAACGCATTGAAAAAAACAAGTTCTTGGAATGGTAATTGTTAAAAATTGACAGAGCATAATAAAAAAAAAAAAACAAAAACTATGAAATGTTAAAGCCATTTGCATATATGTGGAATTGATAATTTTGAACAGAACATGAATCTTACCAAACGATGAGATACAAAATAAAGAAAAATTAGAAAATAAAAGCACACCTTAGGAGATAATAATAGCAAAGTTAGAATCGATGCTCGAAAACGGTGACGGTAAACACAAAGAATCGATCGACTCGAAGACAGTGATTATTGAAGAAGATGAAAAAGAAATTTTGGATGATGATAATGGAAAGGAAAATCTATTTGTTTTGCAGTGGAGTGAACTGTGGCAATGTGCATTAGTTGATTTTGGTTGTATTTGGTGTTGTCAAATGCCTTGAATTTAGGCTTTTGCTTTTGCTTTTGTTTTTTGTTTTCTTTCTTTTGGTCAAGAAGTGTTAGGCACCGAAAAAAACATAGTCAAAGAAATTAGTTGGCATCCACCCACCCACCAAAAATACTTTGACTTCTTGTGTTGTTTCATGCCTATAAAAGGAGAGCTTCATTTGGCATTTGAAGCAATCGAGATAAAAACACAGAAAATTAGAATTTTGAGAGAGTTTTGCTCTAATTAATAAGAGAGCATTTTGTGAGCGGGTGTAATTGGGTTTTGGGTTGAGAGTTACTCCACTTGTATTATTATTTATTCATAGTGAATTTTTGCTCCTCTTCTCCCGTGGACGTAGGCACATTGCCGAACCACGTAAATTTGTGTGTCATTAATTTTCTTTATACTTTGGCTATTTTATTCATTATTGCCATTAAATTATTGTCAAAATAGCGCATCGATCCTAACAATTGGTATCAGAGCCAAGGTATTTTCTTAGTATGCTCTGTGGTTGCAGTTTAAACTGATCTTCCACATCAGAAAAGATTTTTCCTTGGATACTGTTCACGTATATAGTACTGTTCAGCTATATAGTTACTGTTCATCCATACAGTCACTGTTCATTTATACGGTACTATTCATACGGTTACTATTCACGTGTACGGTTACTATTCACGTGGAATAGTTGGAGCTATTTTTTTTTTTTTTGAAGTTCGTAATGGCAGCTACAAGATTTGATATTGAGAAATTTGATCGCAACGTAAATTTCTCTTTGTGGAAGATTAAGATGCGTGCCATCTTAATTCAGAATGGGCTTGAGAAAGCCTTATTGGGAAAGGATAAAATGCCAGAGTCAATGACTGAAGAAAAGAAGGAGGAGATCATTAACAAGGCAGTTTCCACAATTCAGCTCTGTTTATCAAATGAAGTTCTTCAGGAGGTTATCAATGAAGATACAGCAGCTGGCTTATGGACGAAGTTGGAGTCCTTGTACATGTCCAAAACCCTGACCGACAAGCTGTATCACATGACGCGGTTCTACACATTTCAAATGCAGGAAGGTACTTCTGTTAAAACCTATCTTGAAGAATATACATCAATTTTAGTAAGTCTAGAAAATGTTGGTGCTAAAGTTGATGATGAAAATGCTGCTTTGAAATTGTTGTGCTCACTACCACCGTCATATAAGAGTTTTAGGGACACAATGCTTTATGGAAAAGATAGTGTGTCTTTGACGGAGGTTAAGACAGCTTTACTCTCTAAAATTATAATCGATAAAGGGATTGTCGGTAGTAAAGATGATAATGTAGCAGAAGGTCTTGTTGCTAGAGGAAGGCCTAAGAATAAGAATTCAGGCGGTAGCAGGTCTAGGTCAAAATCTAGACATAAAAATTTGATCTGTAACTATTGTCATAAAAAAGGGCACATTAAGGCTGATTGTTATAAGTTGAAAAATAAACAATCAAATGAAGAAAGAAAAGAACAATACGCCGAAGCTAGTGTTGCTGAAAATGAGTCCACATCTGATGTTCTTTTAGTTACTAACAGTGAAAGGTGCAGATTCAAAGATGATTGGATTATGGATTCAGGTTGCTCTTATCACATATGTCCCAATAGGGACTGGTTCTCCACATATGAATCTTTTGCAGGTGGAGTTGTTTTGATGGGCAACGATGCAGCTTGCGAAGTTATTGGCAAGGGCACAATCCAAATCAAGATGCATGATGGCGTGATACGAACTTTGACAGACGTTCGTCATGTTCCTGATATGAAGAAGAATCTCATCTCTCTGAGCACCCTTGATGCTGGTGGGTGCAGATACTCAGGTGAAGGTGGAGTCATGAAAATAAGCAAAGGTGCTCTGGTGGTTATGAAGGCTCGACAGATTGGAAGTCTTTACATTCTGCAAGGAGCCACAGTTACAGGAGCTGCTGCTGCAATTTCTACTCAAATGTCTGAAACCGACATCACCAAACTGTGGCATATGAGGCTAGGCCACATGAGCGAGAAGGGCTTGACCTTGTTAAGCAATAAGGGTCTTTTGAGTGGACAAAATACTGGCAAGCTTGATTTTTGCGAGCACTGTGTTTTTGGAAAGCAAAAACGTGTCAGTTTCAGCACAGGTACCCACACAACCAAAGGTACTTTGGATTACCAAAGAGTTTCTGGGCTGAAGCTGTTTCTACGGCTTGCTATTTAGTCAATCGTTCTCCATCAGTTCCAATTGGCTTCAAGACTCCAGAAGAAGCTTGGTCTGGCAAACCTGCAGATTATTCAAATTTGAGAATTTTTGGCTGCCCAGCATACATGCACGTCAATGATGGCAAGTTAGCACCGAGAGCAAAGAAGTGCATTTTTCTTGGATATCCATCAGGGGTAAAAGGATATAAACTTTGGTGTCCCAAATCATCCAAAGTTATAATCAGCAGAGATGTCACATTTGACGAAGGTTCCATGCTTCACTCAAAAAATAAAATCTTGGTACCTTGCAGTCCTGATAAGCAGGAGGAGGCCAGTCAGAGGCAGGAGATGGATGTTGCAGACTATCCTGCTCAGCAAGTTTCTACCTCACAGTCGGATTCACATCCATCCAGCTCTCAGCAAGGTGATTCAGACCCCAACTCAGTTGAACTGGAGCAATCATACTCTATTGCCAAAAATAGAGAAAGGAGAGAAATAAACAAGCCAATAAAATATAATGATTATGCAAACTTGGTGGCTTATGCTTTGTCCGCAGCTGAGGAGATCAACAATAATGGAGAACCAGCCACATATTCAGAAGCCATTTCAGGAGTAAACTCAAACAGATGGTTGATAGCTATGCAGGAAGAAATGGAGTCCTTGCATAAGAATGGCACTTGGGAGCTCGTGAAACCACCAAAAGGAAAAAGGATTATCGACTGCAAATGGGTTTTCAAGAAAAAAGAAGGCAACCCAGGCGTTGAAGAAGCAAGATACAAAGCTCGCCTTGTTGCAAAGGGGTTCAAACAAATTCAAGGAGTGGATTTCAATGATGTCTTCTCACCAGTTGTGAAACATTGTTCCATTCGCATGTTGCTTGCTATGGTGGCTAAGTATGACTTGGAATTGGAGCAGTTAGATGTCAAAACTGCTTTTCTACATGGTGAACTTGAAGAACAAATCTACATGCAACAGCCAGAAGGCTTTAGGCATGAAGGCAAGGAGGACCATGTTTGTTTGCTGAAGAAATCTCTATACGGCCTTAAGCAGTCTCCCAGGCAGTGGTATAAGAGGTTTGACTCCTTTATGATCAGCAATGATTTTTCAAGGAGTAATTATGACAACTGTGTTTACTTCAGAAGGTTAGTTGATGGGTCATTCATATACTTATTGTTATATGTTGATGATATGTTGATTGCTGCAAAGGATACTTCTGAAGTTAAAAAGCTGAAAGTTCTGTTGAGTAAAGAGTTTGAGATGAAAGATCTTGGAGCAGCAAAGAAGATTCTCGGGATGGAGATTCAGAGAGACAGGAAAGCAGGGAAGTTATTTCTCACTCAAAGGAAATATGTTGAGAAAGTTCTGGAGCGTTTTGGCATGAAAGATGCAAAGCCTGTAAGTACTCCGTTAGCTGCTCATTTCAAGCTTTCAGCCGCACTATCACCACATACAGATAAAGAGAAAAGATACATGGATCATGTTCCATACTCCAGTGCAGTAGGTAGTCTTATGTATGCCATGGTATGTACTCGACCTGATATTTCTCATGCAGTTAGTGTTGTGAGTAGATTCATGGCAAATCCTGGTAAAGTTCACTGGCAAGCAGTGAAGTGGATTTTGAGATACTTGAAAGGCTCAGTTGATACATGTTTGGAGTTTAGTAATGGTGATAGCAGTTTAGTTGGTTATGTCGATTCTGACTATGCAGGAGATCTCGACAAAAGGAGATCTTTGACAGGCTACGTATTTACATTTGGTAACAGTGCTGTCAGTTGGAAATCTACATTGCAATCTACAGTTGCATTATCGACAACAGAAGCTGAATACATGGCAGTGACTGAAGCAATCAAAGAGGCTATTTGGTTAAGGGGCTTATACAATGAGCTCAATTCAGATCATCAGGTGACTGTTGTCTTCTGCGATAGTCAAAGTGCAATACATCTGACCAAAGACCAGATGTTTCATGGAAAAACAAAGCACATTGACATCAGGTACCATTTTGTTCGTGATATTATCTCAAAAGGAAGTGTTATAGTTCAAAAGATTGGTACTGCAGACAATCCAGCTGATATGTTAACAAAGTCTCTTCCTACTACCAAGTTCAAGCATTGCTTGGATTTGATCGGCGTATGTACGTAGCACTTAAACTTATTTGGAGAAGGTGGAGTTAAGTTCACTGTGAATAAAATTCAAGTCAAGGTGGAGATTTGTCAAATGCCTTGAATTTAGGCTTTTGCTTTTGCTTTTGTTTTTTGTTTTCTTTCTTTTGGTCAAGAAGTGTTAGGCACCGAAAAAAACATAGTCAAAGAAATTAGTTGGCATCCACCCACCCACCAAAAATACTTTGACTTCTTGTGTTGTTTCATGCCTATAAAAGGAGAGCTTCATTTGGCATTTGAAGCAATCGAGATAAAAACACAGAAAATTAGAATTTTGAGAGAGTTTTGCTCTAATTAATAAGAGAGCATTTTGTGAGCGGGTGTAATTGGGTTTTGGGTTGAGAGTTACTCCACTTGTATTATTATTTATTCATAGTGAATTTTTGCTCCTCTTCTCCCGTGGACGTAGGCACATTGCCGAACCACGTAAATTTGTGTGTCATTAATTTTCTTTATACTTTGGCTATTTTATTCATTATTGCCATTAAATTATTGTCAAAATAGCGCATCGATCCTAACAGGTGTGTGATTTAAAAAAGGGGTATTTTTAAAAGTGAAAATTAAAAAAAAAAAAAAAGTATTTTTAAAAGGAAAAGAAGGAATGGGGTATATTTAGATGCAACCCTCTTTTTAGATAGTTTTGTAAAACTCCCTTGCTTTTTCTTTGGATGGTCGACCAAGAAAATGAAATGTGTTTTCCAATAAGGTCTGCTCGCAGTCAAATACGCAAATATATTTATATCAAATTAATATGATTTGGACAAATATATAATAAAGTTTTAATAAAGGATGTATTAAAGTTAAACAATATGACCTTACCAAATAAGAAAAAAGATTCAATATTCTGATGTATACTCAATTTTTACAAAACAGACACATTAGCCCACCCATACTCTTGGGGAAAAAAAAACATATGAGATGTCGTTTAGTGAATTGAAACACTGATTCATGTCACAATTTGAAATTTAAGAGAATAATGAAACCCAAAAATTCTTCAATCCAACAATTGCATAATCCTTCATTCAACTTCGATGGTATCGCAGATTTATGAGGAATGTACACAAAATATCCCTTTTTAACTCAAATTTTTGAAAATATTTCCATCAATTTTAAAGTTTTAAAAATACTTATGGGTGAGTATAAGATTGTAGATCTTGAGAATAACTTTTTCCTAGTGCAATTTGACAATAAGGAAGACTATCACAGAGCTCTGTTAGGAGGTCCTTGGACTATTCTTGGACATTATCTCATGGTGAAACCCTGGCATCCGAAGTTTTTGACTGACAATGATGATCTGTCAGCTGTAGTTACATGGATCAGAATCCTAAGCATAGCACTTCACAAATACCATAAGGTTATTTTGCTTAAGATTAGTCAGATGTTTAAGTTGAATGGAGTTATTCATCGTATAGAGTACGAAGGATTACCGAGAATTTGCTTCCTATGTGGTAAGTATGGACATACATCTGAGTCATGTTCTCTTAAAGGCAGGGAAAAGCAAAAAAGAAATAACATGTCAGATGTCACTACTGCTATGGGTCCTTCTGAATCAGATTTGCATGCTATTAACCCTGTGGAACCCATTTTTGTGCCATGGATGATTTTGCCAAAAAAAGGTAGCAAAACTAGGAATCAAAACTGCAGTGGGAAAGATAAAAGCACCATTCAGAAACCGACAGGGTCACGTTTCCAGGTGCTATCGTCGAATGCTCTTTATCAGGAGGATTAGAATGAAACCTACATGGTAATTAATGATTCTTCTGAAAATACTACAAGTAATAGACCCTTGCCGAAAGAAACTGTTGAGAGTATTGAAACAGCCCAAACAGAGAAGCTGCATTTGTAAAATACCTCTGGCTTGGGGTGTTCGAACACCACGACTACTAATATGTTTTGCAGCTCAAATGGATCCTCATCAGTATGATGGTGAAGTTTCGAAGGGAGGTGAGAAATTAGAGACAATGAACTTGAAAGTGGATAAACCGTTTAATGGAGAGAGTAACTCTGCTCTGGCAGTACATGCATGCCCGGTTGTTTCATCATCTTTAAATGCTAGTTTAAATGATTTTAACACGGAGAATGTAGTTTCCCCTATTTTAGATGCTTCTAATCAAGTGGCAGTCCATGTTGAGAAGCCCACAGCTCTAGTTTCCTCGTCCAGATTCAACTTGCGTCGAAAATTGAACATTGGAAAATTTAATGGCAGTAGACCACCGGGTACAAGCATGAAAAGGAAGAAACAGACATCCAGGTCTGCCTCTTTTTCTCTCTCTCTTGTATATAATATGGATAAAATAGTGTTAAGTTTGGTCAACCAAATTATCTCTGGTGGGAGTACATCAGGCGATGGCAAAGTTCTCAACGAGATTCCCAAGGATGGGGGTATGTAGGGAACGGATTTGCAGGTCCCTCCTATTTTTTTCTTATTTTTTATGGATTGCAAATTTATTGTTTGGAATTGTCAAGGAGCAAGATCTCGTAATTTTGCTATTCTAGTTAGAGATTTTTGTTTTCAGTTTCATGCTTCCGTTCTTATTCTGCTAGAGACAAGAACTAGTGGTAGGGTAGCGAATCAAATTATCAAAAATATTGGCTTCACACACTCGTTTAGAGTCGAAGCTAATGGTTTTTCTGGAGGTATTTGGATCCTTTGGAGAAGTGCTGTCAATTTACAAATTCTCTCATTTTCATATCAATGGGTGAATTTTAAAGTCTCTAATCCAAATTCCCTGAGTTCATTTTCACAACGGTTTATGCAGACCCTAATGTTGTTCTCAGAAGAACCTTTTGGGCTGATATCATCAAGTTAAATTCCTTGTTTTCAGCTCCTTGGTGCCTGGCAGGTTATTTCAATTCTTTTCTTTTTTCACATGAGAAGTCGGGAGGTGCTAATAAGGGAGTAGAGCTTGTCCTTTGTTCTAGAATTGTATCTCTCAGTAAACCAAAGTTCACGTAGACAAGAGGGAGCTCATAGGAATGGCTTGATAGAGTCCTTTATACACAGCCATGGAAGAATATCTTTGATAGAGCTAGTGTTCAACACCTGCCAAGGGTGAGGTTGGATCATCGACCCATTCTCTCAACTCTTAATCTGGATAACTCACCTGGGTTCTTTCGGCAATTCAGATTTCTGGCCCTTTGGTTACTGGATAAGGATTTTTCTTCCTTTGTCAGCGATAATTGAAATTATGATATTCTTATTGATCGTGCGATGGCTCTCTTTGCCTCTAATGTTTCCATTTGGAACAAAGTGGTGTTTGGTAATATTTTCAAAAGGAAGAAACATCTTTTAGCCAGACTCAGTGGTTTGGAGAAATTTCTTGAACAGAAGGAATCTTCCTTCTTGCGTCGGCTTGAGTCAGATCTACGGTTGGAATATGAAAATGTCTTGTATCAGGAGGATTTGTTGTGGAAACAGAAGGCCAATTCAGACCGGATTTTAGAGGGGGATAAGAACACAAAGTTCTTCCGTAACAAGTATAAAATGAGAAAACACAGGTTGAAAATTGAAAGGCTCCAACTGTCGGATGGGAGCTGGAGTTCAGACCCGGTAGTGCTTAGAGACCATATCACATCCTTTTATGGCCAGCTTTATACAGAAGAAATTTTGCATGCGCCTGCTTTTCCAATCCGTGGCCACTTTCCCTTGATTAATGATAGTAATTTGCAGATTTTGTGTGCAGATGTTACTGAAGTTGAAGTAAAGGAAGCTTGATTTAGCATGAGGCCTTAAAGCTTCGGGAAACGATGGGATGTGTGCAAGTTTTTTTCAAACCAATTAGGAGCAAGTGAAAGGCTCAATCTGTAAGTTTGTTAGAGATAGCATGGGTGGATACCCCTTCCCGATTTCTCTCTGTCAAGCCATCATTACTATTATACCCAAGAAAGACAAGCCTTCTAGTATTGCAAATTTCTGACCCATAAGCTTGTTCCTCGTGGTTTTTAAAGTGCCGATGAAAATTCTTACCAATAAACTCAAGCCTTGCTTAGTGAACCTCATCAGTGAGATGCAGTTTAGCTTTGTGCCAGGTCGTCAAATCATTAATAACATCATTATAACCCAAGAAGTAGTCCACTCTATGCATCCTAAGCAAGGGAAAAAGGGATGGGTGCTTATTAAAATCGACCTAGAGAAAGCATATGATAGGCTAAGATGGGACTTCATCTATGACAATCTGGTAGACACGGGTTTGCCTAATTCTTTCATTCAGGTTCTGGTGAATAGCTAGCTGTCTGGCAGTGCCAAAATATTATGGAATGGTTCCCGGTCTGACTCTTTTACAACGTCAAGGGGAGTAAGGCAAGGAGACCCATTATCTCCATACATTTTTGTTTTGTGCATGGAAAGACTTTCTCAAACAATCAATAAGACAGTGGAAGAAGGATTATGGAAACCTATTAAATTAGGTAAAAGAGGTGAACCCCTTTCACACTTATTTTTCATGGATGATCTTCTTTTATTTGCGGAAGCTTCTGAAGAGGCCATGTCGGTTGCTTGTGATGTTTTGGAGGATTTCTATCAATGCTCGGGGCAGCAGGTGAATAAAGCTAAATCCTCTTTTTTTGTATCTCATAATGTCGATAGTTCGTTGAAGCACAAATTGAAGACTATTTTAGACTTCTCTTGTAGTACAGACCTTGGTATTTATTTAGGTGTGTCCATCCACTACAAGAAAATCATCAAATAGCAACGAAAATTAATGATTTTCCATTGCTAATCAAAATTAACAACCGAAAAAATGGTTACAAATTTGACAGTTGTTAGTTTTTAGCAACGGAATTCAATCCACCAAATGTATGATTCCGTAAATTGGTCAAAATTACCAACGAAAATCGATTTCCGTTCCTAAGCTAATTTCACGCATCAATAAAAAATTCATGACGGTACTATCTGTCGCTATTCCGTCGCTAAAAAAATATTACAATTTTTTAATTGTTATTTTCTTTGTGGACAATTGCTCTCTATGCCCAATGATTCAGGAGACAGAATACACTGATCTGTTTGAAGCTTTGATAAAATTGTAAAACTGATAAAATTGTTTATCTTTAAAAATGGCTTCCATGTAAATGTGATTGTATAATTTAGTTTAATACAGTCATTTAATAATATTACTGTTTTGAATAAATAAACTATGATAATGTTGTGGATTAATGCTAACCAAGCACAAGTGATTATAACAACTAAAAAAGATTATTGATTAGAGCAGCAGTTAAATTAGACTGCCTATTGTAATTACGGCAAAGTGAATTATACAGTGTGTGTGTGTATGTGTGTATAATGTTACATGTAAAATAGCATGTCTCCCTGAATTAATCCCAATTTTTTGCTACATAATAATCTCAATAGAGCTTAGGCCAGTAAATATATAGAGAACACAATAACAGTGATGAAGAAGCATTAAATAAAAATTATCTCAATAGAGCTTAAGGAGATGAACCTCACACTAAAGTCTTTCAAGTTCTTCGGGGCTTTGCTGGAAATCATAGAGCTTGACCTGGTTCCAAGCAACTTCAATCCCTTCATACTCATCAAAATGCTCTATAACTTGTCGTTCTTGTCAGCATCAGCTCTATTCCTTAGTTCCTCCATTATGGGATTCTCTGGGATGATTTCCATCGTCTTCTTGCTCGACATGTATACGGCCATACTGTTGTCCCTCAATGCTTGAGCTCTCATGATTCTCTCCATATTTGCTGTCCATCCATATTCACCAGTCACCAAACAGCATGGTGAATCATTTGGAGGCATGGATATATAGCTGTAACTATCAACCAACAAAATGACAAAACCAACAATATGACAAAACCATATATATATTTATATTTGATTACCTAGAGCTGCTGTCCTCCAGCTAGTTCTGCTAGAAGTCATCTCCAACGGATAGTAAAAACAGAATGGAGTAGGATGGACTAGCAGAGTAGCAGGGATAGTAAAAACAGAATGGGCTGCTAAACCTATGCTGTAAGACTATTGTCACATGATAGATTTTCAATGCAAATAATTCTGTCCATAGACCACATGAAAGAAGCCAATAGAAATCTTATCATGCTTAAAAAAGCTCCTAATCACAGCAAATTGAACAGCATTAATTCATTTTCACTCGAGGTAACAGATATTAGCTAACAATATAGAGACGGTCTAAACATGCATAAGTTAGTAACTTAGGCTACTTCTAGTAATAGGAACTCAAAATCAAAACAAGTGAAAACCCGCATAAGTAACCTAAAAAGCTGATGGGCGTTTCTTTTGTGCATTTGCAGCAGGATACAGACATTAAATAACAATATGTTAGGAATTTCTCCATATAAGGCTATGGCTTTCGAGTTCCAGTTAAAAATCTATATGGTGAGAACATTGGATTTTACATCAGCTTGTACAAAAGCCAACTTATGACATCCTAGCTGGTGGTGGTTGCTTTTAATAACTTACAGATTTGATTGACAAAAAAAATTGCCACTAAAAGATGAAAGAATCTGCTGAAAAAAAGGTTTGCTACCAATTAAACAAAAATAGTTGCTGTTGTACAAAAAGAGCATGCTGCCATTGGAACAAAAAAAAAATAGCTGCTACCTGAGAAGGAAAATAAATAAATAAATAAAACAAGTCACTGCTTGTATTACGATTCCCAGTTGGCACAACCTGAAAGTAAAAATAATTCACACAGAAAATGAGAACCTCACATCTTAGGCTCGCATGCCTAATCAAATAAAAAACTAAGCAGATAAATCAAAGTTAAGGTTCAATTCTAATAGTTACTTGATCACTGCTTGAAGCATTAGAAACAACCGTCTTCAACCTCTTTGCTGTTGCCCTGTGATTTGACTTCTCTCCTTGGCTTACATTTGCAAAGTTCTGGTCTGAACCCTCTGCAGGAAACCAAAGAGTTCAGTAGAAGCAAAATGTGAACCATAATAGGAACAATAAACATGCAATTTATTAAGCACACAAATATTCCAGAAAATACAGGTAAGTGACCTAAACTATTGCAGAAAAACTTTCAATTAATAATAAAACATAAAATAGTTGTTGAAAAGAGTATGAATATCAATTAATCAAATATGATGAGAGAAAGATCTATATAAATAAGTTCTAGAAACAAATGTAAATATGGCATAATCTACATGAAGAGAAGAGGATGAGGATAAAATATCATCTAGAATGACTCCCCATCAGCATTTTCAGTAAGTCTACTGCTGCATTGTATCTCCCACAAGAACCCACAGCAGCCTGGCACTAAAACACGAACCAAAATATTATTCAACCACTGGTTTTTGAGCATAACAGCACAGAAGGATGGCATCATGCAAAAGAAATCAGAGAATTAGTATACTAATCCATGTCCAAGCAGACAATATCAGTTACCCTTCTTCCCTTTCTACTTCTATTAGTTGGTTTTGATAGGTAGGAGAAAAATATTAGATGATTCATAAATAACACAATTCCTGCCACAAAAATAAAGACTTTAACTACAAATTCTAAACTGAGAGAAGCAAAACAATTTTTTTAAAATAAAAAAACATACAAATTCAAATCCTGTACAATTCGAAAGCTCTTGATGCATCTTATGTGTTGACAAATAACAAATTTGTAATAAAAAGAAAATAAAGGACACATAATAACAATATTAAATACAGAATTGGCTGAAAATGCAAGAATAAGGTCCAGGTTACAAAAATTCACAGTTATTCTTTTGTAAATGGGGAAAGCTAGAGATTAATAGGGCAAAAAGAAAAGAAGAAAATGCACTCTTCGCACGGATCAGAATAACTGAAATTAAGTTCTTTAAAAAATTATGCACCATGTTGAACATTAAAAACCATGAGTTCCAGATTTTCCAAATATATAAAGCAAAAAAATAAAATGAAATTTTTGTCACACACTCATATGAGAGTATATTGACATGCTCAATGGAAGGGGCCTAGTTACATGGTAGGTAGCTACTTCAAACTGCAATGGCATACAACAGTCGATCATCACAGGCTGTCAAAACATGCCTCATAAAAGATTTAGGAATTTTCACAAGGTACATCAACAAAGAAGAACAAGCTAATGCTATTCTAGAGGAGCCACATGAGCCAAAATTGATTTAATCGATCGTCCATCAGAGCGACCCTCATAGTCCATGTATACTAATGAACACTTCACTTGCACCTGATAAAGCACTGTGGAACACAAATTCAGCAAACTCCAAAACTGATAACTGATTTCAATTGTTCAAACTGGGAAGACTCAAAAAGCTGCTGCATCAAGATGCTAATAAATTCATATCTCCTGGCGGCAAGACAAAGCATACAGGCAAATAATAGAAGGGTGATCCTAACACATCAAATTTAGTTTACATTACCAGAGAATACAAAATACTATATCAAAATATAAAAAATTAAGTCATAGAATATTAAATTCCAAAAGGATTGATTAAGCCCTCATGAGAACTAGATCCAACCCTTGCCCCACCCCTAATCCCCAAGAAAAGCTTCCCCTTTCTGTTTCAATCTGGAAAATTTAAAAAAAGCCCACTGTACTTCCTTTGACTACTCCTGAGATATAGTGGAAAGATTTTTCAGTCCCTTAGAAAGACAAAAAAGAGAAGACAACAGTCAGAACTTCAGAAGTGACAAGCCTTCAATGCATGTATCAGGACACCTACTATCATAACTACGTTTGAGGGATGTAATAGGGAATCACTGCAATAGCTAATAACATAGCCGATCTAGTATATATTCTTCATGTATTGTTTGAAAAGGAAATATTCAGCTATAGGCTATCTTGCTAGGGTTAAGTACAGAATCTGATGCATGCCTAAGTCTAGAAAGGGTTCTCCAAAATCTTAAGGCACAGGTGATATGACCCACATTCAGATGATTAATGTATGGATAAAAATATATGAAGTCAGATCATTATAAAAGGGTGCTTTTCTGATCCTGTCAACAAGACCTAAAAATAGACTACAATTGAACTTACAGTTAATTCATTAGACACAACTTTTGAAGGCTTTGTATCAAGTATTAAACTAGCAGATCCTTCATCAAGTTTTCCATCAATGACCTGAAATGAAATATAAACTATTACTAAAATTAAAACAATCCACATGGAGAAGCAGATAAGCAAATAAAAGTGGCTAACGGGAACATCATGTAAATTCCATTTAAAAATTTATCTACGCAGAGCATGGTGACAAGTTCAAATTGGAAATCCAATAAATAAATTCCAACAAGGCATTCACATAAACATCACAAGCAGAAGTGTAATGCACTTGTTTAAAAGTTTGATACAGAACTATAACCTATTTTAGATAGCTTCAAACACTTCTTACTTCAGCCATACACAACCTGAGCTTGTTCCTTCTCTTACTTTACAAGTAATCCAGCAATCAAATAAGACAGCATTTGATTATTCTAGATACCCAGATTGTGTGAAGCAAGCTTAAAATAAAAAGTCATTATAACTTTTTCTTCTAAAGACTTTAATCTTCAAATGCTCACAATTAGTATTTTTCTAATTTAGGGACAATGTCTATTGAATTATGGAAAGGAGGACGAAATACCTAGCACTAAAGGAATCAACATAGAGGACAGCATCAAATCAAAACTACAAAGGATCAGAAATCAAAGCACAGAAATGGAAAGCAGAAGACAACTTCTTAGTTGTAAGCATAACATCAAAAGCAATATTAGCAATTAGTATTTTTCAAAATTCCGTAAGTTATGCGAGTTGGCTGTTAGGGTATAGCAGTACGCATTCACATAAACGATATCAGAAGCCACAGATGGAGAAAAACGACACGTGCCAAATGACAGAGAAAATTAGCCGACCAGATAACAGAGTTGTAGCATTCATATGGTCAACTGGCAACAGCTCAAAGCAGAAAACTTACATGCATTGCTGTGTGGTCCATGTCATCATCCTTAATTATATAATCATCGGGATTTATGACTTCACCAAAATCATCCCACTCACTGGTGTTTTCATAGAATGGAAACATTGGTGCAACACTAGTAGATAGTGGAACAAATCCATCAATTAATATGTCTTGGTATCCAGTCCCATGAGAACCACCTGCTGCAAGGTGCAATCATTGAGTAGGGCACTAGAAATATATATATATATATATATATATATAATGAAATCCCCAAAAAAAACATAACTGCAAAGGATGGTTTATCAGAAACTGGAAAAAAGGAATACCATCTGCTGCAGCATGAGTACTGTTAGAATCAATGACCATTGGATCACTCAAATTGCTATCAGGCCCATGAGATGCCTTTGATTCCTCCTCTTTAATCAGACTAGCTTTTAACTCCTCTTCCTTTTTCAGCCGCTTTTGCTCTTCTTCATAAGCAATAAGCTCATCCCCAACCAAAGGAACCCTCTTTGACAATGTGACTTTGACAGCTTATGGAGGTGGATCAGCCTGAAGCATTCGAGCTAATGTACCAAACTACAAAAACAGGGCAATTAAGCACAACATTCTTCATGTAAAAAACAGAAATCGATTAACATGATATTTTTGAGCCTGATAAACAGCACTAGTGTACATATGGAAGGCATCATAAACCAGGCCGGACAATCTAACGAGCAAAACCATCCATCTATTTCTATGTTTGTCTTCCTTCTTTTTCAAAGGAAAAATATGACAAAGGAAATCATTCAATTCAACAAAATAAAGCATGTTTTCTTTCAAATAAAACAGCCATTTTTCGAGTCTCTAGCACCATTAGTAGTTCAAAGGCATCAATGAAAAATTATAACAAACATGCGAAACTTTGCAAGCATATTACAGGGAAGCCTATAAGATAACCTTATTGATCTGAGAGCTATTTTTCTACATCTGAATTCCATATGAATTAACTACACCCAATATAAGAAACTGAAAACGTACCTGGCCTCTCTCTGTGAAAGGCACCAGGTTCTTAGGATCTGCTGCCCATTCAACAAATATGTCATGTGAAAAACCTGCTTCCAAACTCGCCATGGATGCTAGAACAATCTAAACCAACATATTAAGTTAGAATGATGAAAACTAAAAGGTTAGAAACAGGAAGCCAAATCAATTTTGAGAAGTACAGGAATCACCTTGGGACCATTTGGAGCACAGAGAAGATAGGCAGTTTGCGTTTACCTCACAGACTCCATTAACGGCAAAACGAACTAGGCCAGTATCAAGGGCAGTGGCAATGAGCTGCGGTGCCTTGTTAAGGATTTTTGGGTCTTGAAGATGACAGTGTGCGTCAAAAAGTTTAATCCCCATTATTGTATGGATTCAATACATCTGTATTCTCCAGTCTTCAAAGCTCAAATACACTCCTATGACTATGAGCTACTGGGTAAGAGGCAAGGGGCTTTCAATTTCAATCCACTCCAATTCGATTAACCCAAAAAAGTTCACTCTTTTTGGGTAAATAGCTCCAGGTTTCAGGCTTCTATAGTTTTGGGGTTGTGAACAAAAGAAATTCTCTCCAAGTAAAATTATAGCTATTTTGGCTGAAGGATTAGATTTCGAATTTCACGAATCTAACCTATCACCTATTACACACACATACATACCTATCAATTTATGCTCTTTAAACAATGGTCTTGCCTCGAAAGGTGTGTTACAGAATTGAAGCTCTTTGTCGTGATTTTTTGTGGGGTTCTTCTGCTACACAACGAAAGGTCCATCTGGTGAAGTGAAATATTCTGTGTTTGCCTAAAAAGAATGGAGGGCTGGGTTTGAGAGGATTGGTGGATTTGAATCTTACTTTCTTGGCAAAGTTGACTTGGCGCTTGCTCAAGAATCCTACAGCTTTATGGGCTCGTGTTCTGTGTGGGAAGTATGGTTTGCTGGAAGGGAGAATGGTGGTTGATCCTATCAAGAAGTCGTGCACTCATGTTTGGCGCACCATGGTCAGATTATGGCCATTTGTGTTTGAAAATATCAGTGTCTGTGTGAGGAATGGATGCTGTCTATTTTTTGTTATACAAATGGTGTGGTACCTTTAGGTTGATAGATCATGCTACTGGAAACATTCTTAAGGAAAATTGGCATTGGAAGGTGAGAGAAGTCTTGAGTAACAATGGTTCTCGGCAAACTGAAAAATTTAATCATTTATTGCCGGGATAACAGTTAATTTTATCCTCAAACTTTTTAAAATAGAATTAAAGGATATCAGTGAATTTTATCCTTCAACTTTTCAAAATAGGATGAAAATATCCTTAAACTTTTCTTTATCAGATTATATATCTGAAGTTACTTTTTTTATTAAAAAATAGCCTTACTTTAAACGAAAAATACACGTGACAGACGAAGGTAACGTCACCCAATGATAACGCAATACGTGAACCTCCACGTGGCACCTCTCTCCTAGTTAGCATTAATAAAAAAAGAAAAAAAAATCTAATGTGGCTTTTAAAGATCGATTTCCTTTCCTAACCCTATTTTTAAAGTTCAACCTTCAACCTCAACTATCACTGTTTTTCATTAGCGCAAAGAAATACAAAATGAAAACAGGAGAGAGAAAGAGCCCATGTTCTCAAAACTCCAGTGCTAGTAAAAAAAGAAGCATTATCGATGTAGTGTCGAGGCGATCAGATTGGTGGCTAAAATTCGTGAAAATGAAGGGAGGTTTTTCCATAGATATCGTAATTATGGGGTGTGTTAATTTTTTTGTTTTGTACAATGTGATGTTGGGAAGTTGTTTGGTTTTAGAAAATGAATTAAGATGGTGTTTTTTCAAAAGTTACAGATTATTACTTTCAATATTTCTTGTTTGGGTGTAGTGAGGATGAATGGAGTGTGCTGAAACTAAGTTGTAGATTTTTTGAGGGTTACAAATTTTTAATTAAGTTAGAGATACTTCAGTTCTTACTAAGTGGAGCATTAATAAAAAAATTATGCTCTCTCCTAGTTAGCATTAATAAAAAAAAGAAAAAAAAATCTAATGTGGCTTTTAAAGATCGATTTACTTTCCCTACCCTGTTTTTAAAGTTCAACCTTCAACCTCAACTATCACTGTTTTTCATTAGCGCAAAGAAATACAAAATGAAAATAGGAGAGAGGAAGAGCCCATGTTCTCAAAACTCCAGTGCTAGTAAAAAAAGAAGCATTGTCAATGTGGTGTCGAGGCGATCAGATTGGTGGCTAAAATCCGTAAAAATGAAGGGAGGTTTTTCCATAGATATCGTAATTATGGGGTGTGTTAATTTTTTTTTTTGTACAATGTGATGTTGGGAAGTTGTTTGGTTTTAGAAAATGAATTAAGATGGTGTTTTTTCAAAAGTTACAGATTATTACTTTCAATATTTCTTGTTTGGGTGTAGTGAGGATGAATGGAGTGTGCTGAAACTAAGTTGTAGATTTTTTTAGGGTTACAAATTTTTAATTAAGTTAGAGATACTTCAGTTTTTACTAAGTGGAGTTCTATGATTTAGTAGTGAAGATCTGTGATGCAGGAAGGTGATTGTAGGTATTTTGAATGGGAGGTGGATTAAAAGTACAACCCTGCTTATGCTGAAAAAATTATGGAGGTTCAACTATCAATTCAGACATTGCAAAATGAGAGGAGTGATATGAGGCAAAAACTTATGGAGCTGGAGGCAGAAAAAAATTCTTTGGCAAATTAGCTAGAGATGTGGAAACATAGTGCAGCTGTGTTGGTTCGCTAGATTAGGGATATGAAACACCAGAAGCAGTTTCTTCTTTATGCTGTGTGGGCAACTCTGTCCTTATTTTTGGGATAACTCATAGCTAAGATGATGGGATGAATGAAGGAATTTGTGTTTCTACTAGTTAATGACTTATTGCATTTTGATGCTAATTATGTAATTGACTTATGGCCAAGAACAATTAATGTAAATGTGAATTTCCTGTAATTGTTTTTGCAAGTGACATTTGTTAGGCAAATGTTGCCTTATTTTGTTAGGCAAATGTTGCCTTATTTTGTATATGACTTATTTGTTACCAACTAGTTGGTAACACTAATTAAATATGTCATTTTGATTATGTATCCTGAATTTTTTTCTGTTGTATATATATTATATGCAAAATCATAACTAAATGGATCAATATAACCCAGTAATCATGGAATCATATAATTTACTTGCTATAATAAACAATACTGCAGACTATAATATAATATAATATAATATAATGAGGTTATTGGCTTAAAAATACTACATACTATAATATAATGGCTTAAAAATACTGCATACCATAGGCATCATTAACAATACGAATAAAAATACTGCATACTATAATATAATGAGGTTATACAATTACCAATCCAAAACATTGAAAGCCATTTAAATGGCTGAATTGTCATAAGAGTTGCCATCCATATGGAATATTACATGACCGGTGTCCAGCAAGTGTACTAGATCGGCTAGTAATATAGGAAAATAAGATTATGACCCAAAATATCGAACCCAAGGAAAACTTGTGCTTGTATGTGCTATTTCAATTTCAAAACCAATTTTGTGTGTAAAGAGAGAAGAGAAATCCCAAAGTTGTGATGATTTGAAAACAATAATTTAAAACTAAATTAAAACAATTAAAAAAAATAAAGTAAAGAAAAGATCTATTGAAAACAAGTAAATTGAATGAGTTAAAAATCAATGTAAAGACAACTTTCACTAAAGGACCATCCACCTTAACAAATATTGCTATGACTTAATTAAAAGAAAACATACAAGTGATTATGGAAAATTCAGTTTAATAAATCCAGATAACTTTATTCAAGATTATCATTCCAAGCATTAAAACTCTCTTATTCAGAATAATTCAACACTTAGCATAAAGAACTGAATTAAGTCTCGTAGATGTCTATTAAAACCTTTTTCAAGAGTTTTAACTTTCACCTATTCTTGGTTACCCTTTTCTTAATCTTAACTTACTCAAATTAACACACAATTATAGCTTATTCAGATTATAACCATGCATTAATTCAACTAAATTAACCTAAGAGCATGCAAATCATTAATCAACTTAAACTAATTAATTAACCAATTCTTAATCAAGTTAATAATCAACTTAAAATTGAGAAAAGACAAGACTATGTTTAAGAACCAAGAAATAATCAACTTGTATTAAAATTTAAGAACAAACTCAAGTCATAACAATATAAGTCAAGGATTCAAGTATCCTTTAGCAAAAGTCAAAGAAAACTACTCACAAATCATTCTTAAAATTAAAACAACGTTTTGAAGAAAACAGTAAACAAAGAACGTAAAAAAAACTAAGAAAGGAAAACTTAATTCTAAGGCTTAATTCTAGGGATTGATGATTATTCTTCTGTGTTTTAGACTACTATTTATAGGCAAGAATTGTAGTAGAACTTCGGTCATAAAATAGGAATCAAATTCTGCTAAACAGGAAGCTCGTAAATCCTTCACGATATGGGAGTCTTCATCACGTGGCCACGTCCTTTAGTGTGTATTTCTACACTTGACCACGGCTCATATAGTTCTTCTTCCACACGTGGCCACGTGTGGTCCTTCATTGGGAATCCACGTGGTCACATGGTCTTTAAAAACTCCTTCAATTGCTATCACATGGCCACGGTTCTTCTTGTTTTGTTCTTCACGTGGCCACGTTTGAAACTCTTCAGTATTTTCACGTGGTCACGTCTTAAGGCTCTGGACTGTACACTGGTTTTCTCGCCTAATTTCTTCATATTTGTACTTTTAGCCCTAAACTTTATCCTTTTTGCACTTTAAGCCCTTTTATACCAATTTAAACCTAAAAATCAAACAAAACACAGAATTAACCTAAAAAACATAAATATTACTAAATAAACTCTAATTTAACCTAAATAAAACCAAAACAACTAAATAACTTAACTAAAAATATATTAAAAACTGTATATATTTCACACTTATCAAATACCCCACACTTAAATCTTGTTTGCCCTCAAGCAAATAAGAACAATCCCACCTTCAAAACCATCAAAATTGAACAAAGATATGCAATTTTAAAATCAAACTTAGCATTTTAACAAGAGCACTTAACATAAACTCTAAATAGATTAACTTCAATAAGAGAATATAAACTAGTTTCCTTGAGTGTGTGCAAGACCAAATCATTTTAATAAATTTTGAAAATCAAAATATCAACACAACTAAATAATGAAGTATAGAATATATGAATGCATAAGCATACAATCGGTTTCGTGCTTGAAACTCTAGAAACACAATAGGCCTCTCCTTTAGCACCGAAACCCGTAGGTCATCTCCGCTAAACAACTCAAAACAAACTTAAAATCACATAGGTCTTACAAAGGTTGTAATGGGGCTAAGGGTATGTTTATCAAAGAATGGATAAAAGATAATCAAAATGAATATAGCCACTCTAAGACCAAATAGATTACAAAACCCCATAACTTAATCTATATATTTTGCTCATCCTTCCCTTGATTCCAAACTTCCTTTATGCTCTTTCACAAAGAAGTCAATATTTTTCTATTTTTCCTTGTACTACCCACACTTATATTTTTTCATAATTGCTAGTTCTCTTTTTCCTTTCTTTTTCCTTTTCTCAAACTTCAAACGTTCTTTTATTTATTTATTTTTTTTAATCTTGAACTAGCCTTTACAAGCTAACCTCAAGGTAATACAAGGTATATTTTCAATTGACTTCATCAATAACTTTGTTAAAACTTTCTTACTACACCCAATAAAACTTTACTCTTTTCACTCATTTCTTTAATCCTAAAGTGGCCAATTCCATAGGGTGAGATAAAAGCTTTTTAGGTTATATGGTTAAAACATTAGGTGTAACAAGAAAATATTAATGGTACGCATTAAGCATACCCTTATAAGCTCAAAATGGTTAATCAAAGGATAATTTCATCAAGGTAGGACACAAATCTTTAAGAGAGTTTATCAAGAAAATTATTGCCTAGATCATTTTCTAAGTTGCTTGATTTGTTCATATGCTTTGAAGGGTGATGAGAAAGGTTCTAGTGCTCTAAATTTCCTTACTTCACTACTTCATTGCATTGATTTTTTCCAAGTTAAAAACTGGTCTAAGTGCTTTTTAGAGTTTGGAAACTAACAAATATTTATCAAGTTGAAAATTAACCCATCCAAAGGCATATTAAACAACATAAATGTTCTCTTGCTAAGCAAAGGTCGAAAACATGCATATTCCACATCCAAGTTCAAAGTGTTCAAGTTTTGAAGTTAACTAAGGCAAACTAAATTTTCATGCGAATTCAATGAAAAGGTGAACTACATAAGTCTTTAATACATTTTACAAACTAAAACTAAACATAAACACAATAAAAGAAAACAAAACAAAACACAAAACACAAAAATAACAAAGTTTGATTCATGAAAGTAGAAAACAAACTCCCTGAAAGGAGACTACCCCCTCCTCAAAAGTTTGCTGTCCACAGCAATTGATGATCTATTCCGGTGGAGGTGGTGGTGGAGGAAACCGCTGCCAAAAGTGGTGGATAAAATGCTCAACCCTCCTATTTCCTTTCGTGACCGTATCACGAAGCATATCCATTCTTCCTTGCATTTGATCGAGTCTAATCTGTTGAGCATCCATCCGGCTACTTAATTGATTAAATGGTGCTTCCCATTCCGGTGTTGTAGGCTCATTGATGGGGGAAGGCACAGCTGTGGCAACATACTCCTCATTTGGTTCATCTTATTGCTCCTTTTGCTGCTCCTCAAATCGAATATTGTTCTCGCTTAAATACTCCTCCCGAGTTGCCCAATGACCACGAGGCTTAGGGATCAGAATTTTCATCCTTTTTAGCATTCTATTATCAATACAAGGCAAATCTCCTTTAAGTGGTTCTCCATAAACTGGATGCTCAACTGCAGAAGCTAAAACTGTAGCTATCCATCCTATAGAAATATTATCAATGTGTTCTGGCATTTTCTGCAAGTCTTTAATTCGAGTAGCTAAAATGCCTGCTCCGTTTAGTGCTATTCCATCCATCATGCATCGGAGAACCATTGCTTGAGATACACTAATAGTGCTTGCATTCTTCAAATTGTTGTACACACTTTTTGCAAGAAAACGTTGAATGATTCTTAATGCATGAGACCTTAAAGCATGGACCATGCATTGTCCCCCTACCCATGGTTCATCTAATTCAAGATCCTTGATCCTTTCCCAATTCTCCATAGGCGAAGCATCTTCCAGTTCAGTTGGGGCATTTGGCACAAATCCTAAAATTTCAGAAAATTGACTGAAAGTCAAAGAATATCCTTTCTTACCCAACTTAAAATCGACCGTGCCGTCTTCTGCATCTCTCTTAAAATAACACTCAAAAGAATACAAGAAATCTCGTGCCATATCTGGATATACTTTAGGTTTCTTTTCAACGAACTTCCCCCAGCCAATACTTTGAATCAAAGGTTCTATATCATGATCCCACAAATTTCCAGCTGGGATATTGAGGAACAAGTGGCTTAAATAGGCGGGCTGGACATAGGTACATTTGCTGAAGTAGTCAAATTTATTGATCTTTGCCCTATCCACATACGATGAAATTCGTACACCAGATGAATTTGCTACATCAGGGTATTTAGTCCTTTAAGGTGCCACTACAAATAAAGAAAAACACCTTGTAAGTATCAACTTTTAACCCAAAATAGACTAACTTATGATTGCATGAACATGAATGAAATGATGCACAATTGGATGAAATGATAAGTTAATAGCATGCGTCATGATAGGCATAAAATGCATTCAAAAGTTGAGCACAAAGAGTATGTTAACATAATGCCTATCATGCATGAATAAAATCATGAACAATTCTTTCAAAAGGTGAATAAATGGTCATGCATTAATGCAACTTATAAACATTCCAACCAAAGAGTGAAAGTTAAAAATTTTTTAAAGAAAAACTCATTGAGGCATTTTATCGAACACGTTTTGAGCACAAGTTTGAGCATGAATTTACGAAGCATAACAAAGAGTGTTCACTACCCTATTTCATACCAAGTATCTATTACATGCACATAATAATCATAATCATCCAAAGAAGCAAAAAGATTTAACATGCAAACAATATGTTAAGTGCAAATTAACCTAAAAACCAAACATTCATGAACAATAATTGCACAAAACACAACCATGGATGATAACCAACTAATAATTAAGGAGTAATGGGAGTAAATACTTACTTGAAAGTGAGAATTACACCAAAATTGCAGCACAAATTTCAGGTGGTGTGTGTGAGTAGTGAAAAACCTAAAATAATGAAGAAAATATGGAGAAGGAAGAAATTATGGGTAGGAGAAAGAGAAAAGAGAAAGCAAATGGAGATGGTGATGATCGGTGATGAGTGAAAATCCCGTGGTCACGGGTTAATTTTGTGGTGGTGAGGCGTGGGCACGGAAGAGAGCGAAATGAAGATGATGAAGAAGCTAAGAAATCGTGAAGTGTTTATAAAAAGAGATGAGAAGGGTATGGCCACGTGAGGTTCAATGGAGAACTACACGTGGTCACGTGTAAAGAAGCAAAATGGGACAGAGGACTTAGGCGTGGCCACGTGAGGTTCAAGTGAAGATGAATGCGTGGTCACGTGTAGCTAAAATGGAAGATGCAATATTGGAACCAGTGGCCACGTGATGTTTCTCTGAGGAAGTACACGTGGCCACGTGTAGCAAATGAAGTTCTATACCTTAACAACCCGTGGCCACGTGATGGCAAAAGGAAAGCCACACGTGGTCACGTGTACATACATTCTCCTACTTCAATTTCTTTGTTTTTGAAACACATACACCCAAACTTCTTCTTCCCGTTTTAAGCTTTGAAAACACGAAATTTTCCATTCAAAATATGTCCTCTTTAAAAAAACTTACTTCTTTTCATGAATCAACCACACAAACATAAAAAAATGCAAAAACACAAAGACTGAACTAAAACTTAACTGTAGAAAGAAAAGAGAAAAAAGAATAGAAGTTTTGAGTTTTTAAAGTCTCCAACTAGACTTTCCAAACCAGTTTCAAGTATCTTGAAGAACTATGGTTGCTTCAGCAACCTCTTGTTGTCCGATTTGGTATGGTTTAAGTCGATGACCATTGACCGTAAATTCACGTCCCTCTTTTAAGCTTTTGATCGTCACTACACCACAATTATTGCTTGACATCACTTGATATGGTCCAAGCCACTTCGATTTTAGCTTTCCTGGAAACAAACGAAGACAACTATTATAAAGAAGCAATAACATTCCCGGAACAAAATCTTTTACCCTTAGATGCTTGTCATGCCATCGTTTGGTTTTTTCTTTATAAAGTGCAGCATTGTTATATAACCATTATCGAATTTCCTCGAGTTTATTAAGCTGCAATTTCCTCCTTTCTCCTGTATTTCTCAAATCAAAGTTAAGAAATTTGGTAGCCCAATATGCTTTATGTTCTAATTCGACTGGAAGGTGACATGCTTTTCCGAAAACAATTCTAAAGGGAGACATACCTATAGGAGTTTTAAATGCAGTTCGATAAGCCCATAAAACCTGATCTAACCTAAGAGACCAATTTTTTCTAGAGTTATTTACTGTTTTCTCTAGAATTGACTTCAACTCCCTATTAGATACTTCTACTTGGCCATTGGCTTGAGGGTGGTATGGGGTTGTGATTTTGTGCTTAACACCAAATTTCTTAAGTAAGGTCTTAAATTGATGGTTGACAAAGTATTTGCCTCCATCACTTATAATAGCTCTAGGTGCTCAATATCTAGTGAAAATATTCTTCCTAATGAATTCCAGCACAATTTTTGCATCACATGTCCTAGTAGCTATTGCCTCTACCCATTTACTCACATAATCCACAGCTACCAAAATATACTCAAACCCAAATGAATTCGAAAAAGGTCCCATAAAATCAATGCCCCAAACATCAAAGATTTCCACTTCTAGTACATTGTTCATAGGCATTGTTAGTGTAAGCCTTAGCCCCAAAACATTGTAATAAAACACTTAGTTAATAAAATGAGGCATTTGTTTTATCCTTTGTATTCCTGTGCATATCAATTGATAAAACTATCCAAGAGTGTTGTTTCGGTTTAAGTTATCATGTGTGAGGCATATGGTTGTAAGACCTTGAAACAAATGAGACTTCATTCTAAACATCCCTAGTCAGTCATTGTTATGGGAATAACAATGAATTAAGACTAGTATGCTCTCTCTGATATTATGAGTTCTGTCTTATGGATCATTAGGACAAGAGTGTCAATCAGAGATCATAGATACATGTTAAAGAACATGGTATCTGGATACGATCCGCTCATGAGAACACTACATGGTACAAGTCATAAGTGTTTCTCATATGCAAGTTTTATATCGGAGTTCTTAGATCTGAAATCTCTATGAAACTCTTTATGAATTACTGTGTACTTTGACATACACCTAACGTGCTCGTAACAGAGTGACAAGTACGGGTATGATTGGGTATGCATTAATTCATGTTAGAGAGCATGAGAGAAGTGAAGGGATTACCCCTCTCAATAAGAGAGAAAATATCATCGACCACTTGATCAGTGAACTGAGAAGTGTATGGCCATACCGAGATGAAATAATGAGTAATCATTATTTATCTGAGAGTTCAGTGTCACTGGAATATCAAGAAAGGAATTAATATATATAAGGATGACTAGTTCCATGCCTTATATTAATTCTGATATTTATGGGTAAGGGACTATGCAAAATTGCATTAGGTCACTAAATGCCATATGCATTTTCATTTAATTTGGAATGCTATAATATCTTGCTAGAGAATATATATAGCCTTTAAATTAATTTATTAATTCATTGCCAACATTAAATGGACCTATAGGATCGCACATAAAGCATTGGGCTTAAAATACTTAAATTAAGTATTGGGCATTAATTTGGGCTTTTAATTAAAGTCAAATTAATGTGTGTAATGGATTATTAGATTGCTATTGGACTTTGGCCCATGAGAGAGAGAAATTCAGCCCACAAGGTTTAATTTCAATTAATTAAATGTATTGTATTAATTTAATTAATTGAGTATTAAAGCCTAAAAGACTTATGATCAAATTAAATCTCTTAATTATAAATATAGGTGGCCGAAATTCCTAGAGAAAAGAAAATGAATTTCGGCACATGCTTTTATTTATTAAGTGATTTATTTGGTTAATATGTCTTATGTTTTAATCTTGGATTAATTCAAAAGAATTTAAATCAATATATATCTCTTATTTTAAAGAAGTGATAAAGGCTGAAATCTATTATCTTTAAGTATTTGATTTTAGATTTATCACTTAAAAATAAAAGGATATATATTTGAAAGAAGAGAAAAAAAAACGCCAACCCTAGTTTTTATTCTAGTTTTTGCGTGAACTCTTCCTCTCTCTCTCAAGTTTTCTTTTAGCCAATTTTTTACAAGGAGAAAGGATAGTTCCTCATTCTCTTGTGATATTGGGTAGTAATAGCAACCTAAGAGAAGTACAAAATCAAATTTTGTAGCTTCAAACCATTGCCTTTACACAATACCGAAAAGAGAGCTAGCAATCTCGATTTTAAGCCGTCGGTGCAAGTGTGTGTGTGAGAATAGAGGGAGTGGCGTAAAAGGCTGTTTCTTGGCATTGGTGATCGAGACCTAAGGCGAATAAAGTCACCTTAGCTGCCGGACATCATTAAATTCAATTTTCAAAAGGCATCATAAGTTGTAAGTTCTACAACCCTAAAATTGCATGTTTCGTTTCTTGCTTCGGAATTGTATGGTATGTATGATAAAAAATTTTGTTTTTCCGCTGTGCCATCATTACATCCATACCATATCATATTCCATCAGGCATCTCATCTCTTTTGGATATATTTCCTACTCGTTGGCATCTATCACAAGTAGATATAAAAGATCTTACATCCTCAAATAAAGTAGGCCAGAAAAAACCTGATTGAAGTATCTTTTGAACTGTCCTATTTGGTCCGCGATGACCTCCAACTTCTCCTCCATGACATTGTTTTATGATAGCTTCTTTCTCTAATTCTGGTACACATCTTCTTAGTATTTGATCCGGACATATTTTGATAAGGTATGGATTGTCCCAAAGGTAGTGCTTGGCATCCGCTATGAGTTTTTTCTTTTGTTGCCAAGTGAATTCCTTAGGAAGATAGCCACCTGCTAGAAAATTAGCTATATTAGCGTACCATGGAACTGAATTTGCATAAGTATAACAAGCACAAATATGTTCATTAGGAAATAAGTCAGAAATTTCTCCCTTTTCAATACTAGCATGATCTAATCTAGATAGATGGTCAGCCATAAAATTTTCTGCGCCTTTTTTATCTTTAATTTCAACATCAAATTCTTGAAGTAGTAACACCCATCGGATAAGTCTTGGTTTAGAATCCTTCTTTGCAAAAAGATGTCTCAATGCGGCATGGTCCGACCACACCTTAATTTTGGATCCTAAGAGATAAGATCTGAATTTCTCAAAGGAAAAGACTATTGCCAAGAGTTCCTTCTCCGTAGTGGTGTAATTTACTTGGGCTCCAGTGAGTGTATGGCTTGCATAATAGATGGTGTAGAAAATCTTCTCCTTCCGCTGTCCTAAGACTGCTCCAATTGCATAATCACTTGCATCACACATAATTTCAAATGGTAAGCTCCAATCGGGTGATGCAATGATCGGTGCACTAACTAATTTTTGCTTCAATAAGTTAAAAGCCTGCAAACACTCAGCATTAAAATCAAATGCAGCATCTTTAAGCAATAAATTAGAAAGTGGTTTGGCAATTTTAGAGAAATCCTTAATAAACCGACGATAAAACCCTGCATGACCAAGGAAACTCCTAATGCCTTTTATACTAGTTGGTGGAGGCAATTTCTCTATCACATCAACTTTTGCTTTGTCAACCTCAATGCCTTTTTCAGAAATTTTATGCCCTAAAACAATGCCTTCTCTAACCATGAAATGACATTTTTCCCAATTTAGCACCAAATTTGTTTCTTGACACATTTTCAAAACCAATGCTAGATTATGCAAACAAGATTCAAAATCATGACCATAAATAGTGAAATCATCTTCCATAAATTTTTCAATAAAGTCATGAAATATGGCCATCATGCATCGTTGAAATGTGGCAGGTGCATTACAAAGACCAAAAGGCATTCTCCTATATGCAAATGTTCCATACGGACATGTGAATGTGGTCTTTTCTTGGTCTTCTGGGGCTATAGGTATTTGCATATACCCCGAATATCCATCTAAGAAACAATAAAATTTATTTCTTGCTAATCTTTCTAACATTTGGTCAATAAAAGGCAATGGAAAGTGGTCTTTTCTAGTGGCATTGTTTAACCTTCTATAGTCAATACATACCCTCCATCCCGTTACCGTGCGTGTAGAAATTAATTCATTATTTTCATTTATTACTACAGTCATTCCCCCCTTTTTAGGTACACATTAAACAGGACTTACCCAATTACTATCTGAGATAGGATAGATAATACCTGCATCAAGTAGTTTCAATACCTCATTTTTCACTACCTCTTGCATAGTTGGGTTGAGCCTTCGTTGAGGTTGTACCACCGGTTTAAAGTTGTCCTCCATAGGTATGTGATGTGTACAATAGCTTGGGCTAATCCCTTTTAAGTCGGATGTTGCCCAACCAATTGCTCTTTTATGCTTTTTGAGTACTCCAATAAGCATTTCTTCTTCCAAATCTGTCAATAAAGATGAAATAATTACCAGATTAGCATTATCACTTAAAAATACATATTTCAAATGAGATGGAAGTGTTTTAAGTTCAGAATCTCCCTTAGGAGGGGATGGTTTATCCTCCCTTTCATTATCTTCACTATGCTCTTGTTCCAGAATTTGTATCAACTTTTTCTCCTTTGTATCCAATTCTTCCATTTTCTTTGGATGCATTAAGCAACTTTGAAGCTCATCTTTGAGAATGATTTTCTCTTGCTTTGTGTTGGCACATTCTTGAACCTCATTAACAAAGTAAATGGATTCTTCAAAATCATACGAGGGGTATTTTAAAATTTTATTAACATTAAAAATCATTTCCTCCTCGTTAAATCTTAAAGTAACCGTTTGTCCATGAACATCTATTAAAGCTCTTGTTGTGTTCAAGAATGGCCTCCCCACAATTAATGGTACTTTTCTATCTTCTTCCATGTCCATCACCACGAAATCAACCGAAAATATGAAATTTCCTACTTTTACCAATAGGTCCTCGATGATTCCTTTCGGCCTCTTCACCGATCTATCCGCCAATTGAAGTGTCATTCAGGTTTCCTTTAAATCACATAGATTCAATTTCCTGCAAATTGAATAAGGCATCAAATTAATACTTGCACCCAAATCACATAAAGCATTTCCAACAAAATTTCCTCCTAATTCACGAGGTAATGTAAAACTACCTAGATCTTCTAATTTTTCAGAAATTTTATTGGTTAAGATAGCACTACAATTACCGGACAATTGAACCGTTCCTATGCCTTCTAACTTTTTCTTATTAGAGCACAATTCTTTCATAAATTTAGCATATTTAGGCATGTGTAATAAAGCTTCAGCAAATGGTAAATTGATATGTAGCTTCTTAAACATGTCCAAAAATCTACTCAATTGTTCATTTTGTTTCTCTTTTCTAGCTAGAACCGAAAATGGTAATTGAGACTCATCGAGAATAGTGGAAACAAGTTTTTCCTTACCTTTACCCTTCTCAACTGTTGGAGATACTTTTTCAGTATTTTCAGAATTAGAAACACTTACCTCCGTTGTCGGTTCCACCTTCTTAGAAGAATTCTTATCAATTTCAGTCTCCTCTAGCTCTTTTCCACTCCTTAAGGTGATTGCTTTGGCTTCCTCTTTTAGATTTCGGTCTACATTGGATGGAAATGTCCCTTGAGCACGGTTTGATAAAGAACTAGCAAGTTGCCCCATTTGGTTTTCTAGGTTCCTAATGGATGCCTCTTGGTTTCTCATCCAAATATCTTGCGATTTCCATCTTGCATCTTGACTGGCTAAAATTGAGTTTTGGGTAGCCATGAAATTTGCAATCATTTCTTCAATATTAGATTTCTTTTCTTGAGGAGGAGGAGGTTGAGGTTTTTGAAAACCGGGTGGTTGGTGGTATACTTGTAATGGGTATTGATTTGGGTAATGAGCTGGAGCTTGGTTTTGGTATGGAAGTTGATTGTTGGAAGTTTGATTGTGGTTATATTGGGGTTGGAAGAAGAACCTTGATTACCTTGCCTCCATGAAAAATTCGGATGGCTTCTCCATCCCGCATTGTAAGTATTGCTATATGGATTCAAGGCATTGACTTCTTCTACCATACTTTCAACATTCTTCATTCCCATAGGTCCTGGATTTCCTGCATAAGAATCAACTTCATTAGATAGTATAGAGACATTTTTAGCTTTAAGCTCATTTATTTCTTTTGAATAACTCTTTTCCATTAATTCTAATTGAGCTTTCAACATAGCTACTTCATCAATATTATGAACTCCTTGTTTCTTTTGAGTTGCTCTAGAGCTTGTCCATTGAGCATCATTGGTGGCCATCTCATCAAGGAGTAAAAATGCATCTTTGGGAATTTGATTCGTGAAACTTCCATTTGAAGCTGCATCTAATAAAGATCTTGTTAATGGATGGGCACCTGCATAGAAAATATACATTAATTGAAAAATAGGAACTTCATGATGAGGACAACTTTTTAATAGTCTCCTAAATATTTCCCAAGCTTCATGGAATGGCTCCTCATAAAATTGCTGGAAGTCACTAATTTGTTTCCTAATGAGGGCAGTCTTGGTGGGTGGGAAGAATTTGCACATAAATTTCTCTTGCGTTTGTTGCCAAGAATGGATGGATTAATTTGGTAGCATTTGTAGCCAATCCCTAGCTTTTCCTATTAGGGTGAATGGAAAGAGTTTCAACCTAATTGCATCAGTCGATACATTAGGAATTTGCACAGTGTCACTGACTTCTAAGAACATATCCAAATGTTGTGCAGGATCCTTTATATCTGAACCCGAAAATTGGTTTCTTTGTACCATAGTGATGGTAGCGGGTTTAATCTCAAAGGGTTGGTGGTAAGGAATCCTAACAGTCCTATGTTCTTCATTCCACCTAGGGATAGCATAATCTCTTATGGTTCTAGGTCTATACCCATTCCCGGGAGCTTGGTGGGGTATGTGTTGCTCTTCGATCCTAGGTGGTGGATCATTTATAGGTTGTTCAATTTCAGGGTCATTCATATTGCCTCTCAACCTTCGAATCCTATGGAATGTCCTTTCAATTTCAGGGTCTAATGGTAAGATGGGGTTGTCTCTCACCATAAACCATTAGTCACCTAAAAAAATAAGAAATTAGATGGAAAAGAGAAGAAAACGCACAAAAATCACTTTAAAATCAAAATAAATAAACAAAAGCCAATGTGTTCCCCGGCAACGGCGCCAAAAACTTGACCGGTGTCCAGCAAGTGTACTAGATCGGCTAGTAATATAGGAAAATAAGATTATGACCCAAAATATCGAACCCAAGGGAAACTTGTGCTTGTATGTGCTATTTCAATTTCAAAACCAATTTTGTGTGTAAAGAGATAAGAGAAATCCCAAAGTTGTGATGATTTGAAAACAATAATTTAAAACTAAATTAAAACAATTAAAAAAAATAAAGTAAAGAAAAGATCTATTGAAAACAAGTAAATTGAATGAGTTAAAAATCAATGTAAAGACAACTTTCACTAAAGGACCATCCACCTTAACAAATATTGCTATGACTTAATTAAAAGAAAACATACAAGTGATTATGGAAAATTCAGTTTAATAAATCCAGATAACTTTATTCAAGATTATCATTCCAAGCATTAAAACTCTCTTATTCAGAATAATTCAACACTTAGCATAAAGAACTGAATTAAGTCTCGTAGATGTCTATTAAAACCTTTTTCAAGAGTTTTAACTTTCACCTATTCTTGGTTACCCTTTTCTTAATCTTAACTTACTCAAATTAACACACAATTATAGCTTATTCAGATTATAACCATGCATTAATTCAACTAAATTAACCTAAGAGCATGCAAATCATTAATCAACTTAAACTAATTAATTAACCAATTCTTAATCAAGTTAATAATCAACTTAAAATTGAGAAAAGACAAGACTATGTTTAAGAACCAAGAAATAATCAACTTGTATTAAAATTTAAGAACAAACTCAAGTCATAACAATATAAGTCAAGGATTCAAGTATCCTTTAGCAAAAGTCAAAGAAAACTACTCACAAATCATTCTTAAAATTAAAACAACGTTTTGAAGAAAACAGTAAACAAAGAACGTAAAAAAAACTAAGAAAGGAAAACTTAATTCTAAGGCTTAATTCTAGGGATTGATGATTATTCTTCTGTGTTTTAGACTACTATTTATAGGCAAGAATTGTAGTAGAACTTCGGTCATAAAATAGGAATCAAATTCTGCTAAACAGGAAGCTCGTAAATCCTTCACGATATGGGAGTCTTCATCACGTGGCCACGTCCTTTAGTGTGTATTTCTACACTTGACCACGGCTCATATAGTTCTTCTTCCACACGTGGCCACGTGTGGTCCTTCACTAGGAATCCACGTGGTCACGTGGTCTTCAAAAAATCCTTCAATTGCTATCACATGGCCACGGTTCTTCTTGTTTTGTTCTTCACGTGGCCACGTTTGAAACTCTTCAGTATTTTCACGTGGTCACGTCTTAAGGCTCTGGACTGTACACTGGTTTTCTCGCCTAATTTCTTCATATTTGCACTTTTAGCCCTAAACTTTGTCCTTTTTGCACTTTAAGCCCTTTTATACCAATTTAAACCTAAAAATCAAACAAAACACAAAATTAACCTAAAAAACATAAATATTACTAAATTAACTCTAATTTAACCTAAATAAAATCAAAACAACTAAATAACTTAACTAAAAATATATCAAAAACTGTATATATTTCACACTTATCATTACACATAAAACAAAATACAATCAAAGTCCATTCTGTGTGGCATGCTTCCTTCCCTAAGACAAAATAGAATCATAAATTGCAATTCAAACTATAGGATTATCATGAATGTTCTTTGTCCTTGCTTCCTTCTCTAAGACAAGTTTATTTCTTGTAATTGCCTCCTTTCCTTTCCACTTCAAACCCATTTGCTTAAAGGGCAGATTCGTGGATTGTGAAGCTCCTCTTTTGTCACCAACAAACTTGATTCTTCTTGATCCAATAGGCTTTTGATGCATAAGCCTCATTTGTAATCTAGACTCCCTTTTATTAGGTATAGGCCTCTTAATTTGTGGGTCCGAATCATGTGAAGCCTAGTCCATAATATATATCATTAATGTATACCAACTAATCACCATAACCAATAAATATATCAACAAACTTTTATTGTGGTCCACTTACCTTAGCCACAAATGCCTCCCATGTGCTAGATTCCATTTCTGAATTGCCTCTATCTTTTGTTTGTCTTTTTAAGCTGTTGCCATTGCTTTTAGCTTGCCTCTTTTTTCCTACGCTTTGAACATGTGAACTAACTTGAGAAAGGTGACTTTGACTTTTTTGGGTTTGTATACCCACACCATTACCTTCGGCTAGAGCATCAGATTCTCCATCCACAGCATCATCTAAATCTCCAATGGCAGACTCAACAAACACATTTTCATATTCATTTAGAGATCTAAACAAATTTGCAATATTGATAAAAATACCATGCTCATTCTCCATAACAGTGGATGCTCCAGTATGAGATCCAACTTTTATGTTAGATGTAGATCCAGCTCCAAAATTAGCTCCAACTTCCATGTTCAAAGTAGATCCAGCTCCTATATTCATAGCATCTACAACTGTAGCTGTAGTTCCAAGATCTCCATCCACACCAACTGCAAAACTAAATCCAATTCCAGATTTCTAGAAGATAAAAAAATATAGTCATAGATGCAGATCCACATCAGATCCATCAGATACAAATAAAATAGATAAAGAAATAAATGAAAATATCCATAGAAAACCTTGTTGTTGTTAGGATTTTACCTGTTTGCAGTTTTTAATATTATGCCCTTTAGATCTACATCTACTGCAACTAATCACAATCTTCTTTCTTGAAGCTTTCCATACTCCTTTTCTATGGATATTTTTATTTTTTTCTCTTATTCTATTGACCCTCGGCCTGCCTACTTGCTTCTTCACTGGTGGCGGTTCCATGGGAAGTGCCTCATCAATTCTCCAAAAACTCTTACCTCTCACTGGTTTTAACTTATACTTGTAAGTCAATTTGTAAGACTCCCTATGATACCACCATTATATTTCTTTCATTAGATCTATTTTCAGGTGCTGAGATGATTTGATGGCATGAGGACATGGTATTCCTAATAGGTCCCAAGCTCTGCAGGTGTATATTTTGTTGTTCAAATCAACTATGTGTCTGTCTTCACCTTCTGTTATGTCAAACCCATCATGTCCATTAAATTCAACCTTGCAAATATGAGCAATCTTCAAATAATCATAATACAGCAACATACATTTTGGTGACCACTCACAATTCCATGTCTCAACCTTTTCTCATACTCCACTAGCCTATTCATAACCATAACTCTTATCTCATCCATCAGTCCAATAATTACTTGGTGTCTATACTCTTTGATCCATGCATTGAAACTTTTAGTGATATTGTTGTTAACCATGTCATTTTTGGAGTTGGTTAAGAAATATGCCCTGCACCATGTCTGTGGAGGGTATTTCAATAATGTCCTGGCTTCTTCCACTTGCATTTTTCCTATCTCTTTCAAATTATCCTTGAATTCCTCCTCATATGTGCTCCATGTACACCATCCTAAATATTTTCTAAATTGCCCTCCTCTCCATATCTTACACCAATTACTCTCAATGTGTCTCACACAGAATCTATGACTAGATTTTGGAAGTTGTGTTTGTATTGCATCAATAAGTCCCTATATTGTAAGACAAGTGTAATAATTAAATGCCATAAACTTGTTCAATAGAATGAATATACAATTGATTAAGAGAAATTAAAGTGGATATTTTCATACCTTTTACATATTAGACATGAAAGTCATCCCTACTCCTTTGTCCAAGTTTAGATACTCCCTAAGTAATTTAACAAACCAATCCAGTGTCTTTTGTTTTCTTGGGGAATAACAGCGCAAGCGGTAGGGACTAAATGATCCATATTATCTTGACTAACAGCTGCCAACAGCTGTTCTTTACATTTCCCTAGTAAAAATGTGTCATCTAGACCTATGATAGGTTTACATCCACTTCTAAAATTCTATTGTATAGCATTAAAACATACAAACATCCTCAAAAATACCCTTCTCCCTTCAGCCATGCATCCTTACTAAGTTCCACTACAACCTTACTTCCTGGGTTGCTATCCATGAGTTATTAAACATAAGCTTCCAAAATCTTGTAATCTTCCATATAACTACCTTCAAGAGATGTAAGAATCGGCTTCTTTGCAGTCTTCAACTTGTGCTCTGATACATTCACACTAAGTTCCTCATTAACCTCAGCCCTTAATGCTTTAAGCTTGTATCGTGGGTTGTTTTGAACCCTCGGTTTAAAATAATCAACAAGCAGTTTTGTGTTTGCCCTTGGATTGAAATAATCTTTCATGCAATTATGTTCAGTATTAAGAGTCTTCACCCTAAACCCCACTCTTTCCATCTCTTGAAATTAGGCAAACAAAGGGGTAACCAACATCACATTTATATCTTACCCTGCTCTTATAAGATTTTACAATCTTTAAACCATAACCATTAGACACAGCATACATGTCTACTGTCTTTCTTGCCTCAAGCAAATCCTTAAACATCATGTTACTAATGAGTTGTTTAAAATTCTTGAGTCTATCATTTACAACCCTATCTTTAACTTCCCTAATTTCCTCAAGAATTTCAGCATCACTCTCACTTTCACAACATGTGTTACATTCCTCCACTAAATCTGCATCCCCATAATCTGAATCATCATCAGACTCATCACATACTTTTGCATGTATGTCTTCATTAATATGACTAACATCTGTTGCATCCATTTCATCACTTAAGTCATCAGGTATTTCTGCTACATTTGCATCTCTAACCACATCAATCCCTTCATCAACATTGTCAGATTCGACATTCATATCTGAGATATTAGATGCATTATCCCCAATTCTGTCAAATGAAACACTATCTGTAATAGTTTTTTGCTTTCTTAGCTTGTTCTTAGCATGTTGCGAAAGAGGTAAAAATGACACAATTTCTAGCTCCCCTACACTAACAGGGTATATATCTATAATATTGAAATCACTAGACACTATCCTTTACAGACTCCTAATGCCTTCATCACCATCTATTACATAAAATCTTTCTTTTCCTCTTCCATATGGCAAACGTACCAGTATCTGACAGAGATTCAAAACTCCTAATTTTTTTTTTAAATTTACCAACTATATCAAAATAACACAAATGGTCTGGGTCAATTTTGTTCTCTTGACAAATTTTACTTCCAACGTAATCTAATTAAGAACTGGTTGCCCAATTACCCCCGTAATGATATTATGTCAATTGATTCTGCCATCTTTCTAAATCAAAAGACACAAAAAAGAATATGCAATCAGATGCAGACTCTAAAAACGAAAGAAAATGCCTTCTAAGAGCAAAATCCCCAAATGTAAAGTTAAAGAACATGTAAAGCAAGAGAGGAATCCCCAAATGCAAAGTTAAAGAACATGCAAAGCAAGAGCAGAATCCCCAAATGCAAAGTTAAAGAACATGCAAAGTAAAAGCAGAATCCCCAAATGCAAAGTTAAAGAACATGCAATCAGGTTTATAGAAGATAACCCACTTCGTGTTTAACTAATTCCAAAATACAAACAAGTTTTTCTACTGACCTTTATAGATTTGGCACTTGAATGATGACAAATCTCATGTTCTTGAAGCAAACATCGTATCGCCTTTCTTTAACAATCGATTTCACATAAGCTGCTTCCAATTTTTCCTTCGTTCTTCAAGGCAAAAATGGGGTTGAGAGAGACGAATTTCAGTCAAATGGGATTGGTGAGAGAATTTAATGCTTCTGTGGTTTTAGGGGAGGGAATTTTTTTTAATGGAAAAATCGATCTTTAAAAGTCACATCAGATTTTCTTTTCTTTTTCTTATTAATGCTAACTAGGAGAGAGGTGCCACGCGGAGGCTGATGTGTCACGTCACCATTGGGTGTTGTTGCCTCCATCTGAAGTAAGGGTATTTTTCAACCAAAAAAGTAATTTTAGGGGTATAATCCGATCAAAAAAAATTTTAGGGACATTTTCACCCCATTTTGAAAAGTTCAAGGGTAAAATTCACTGTTATCCCTAGAGTAAAAATGCCTTTAAATTTTTTTTGTTAGATTATATCCACGAAGTCACTTTTTTTCTTGAAATATACCCTTATTTTGGATAAAAAATACATATGAAAGATGAACTTAATGGCAACCAATAGAGATGCAACACATCAGCATCCGTGTGGCATATTTTCTTCTAGTCAGCAACATCTCTATCCTAATCAACAATTAAAAAAGTAAAAAAAGAAAATCTGATGTGGCAATTGTAACGCCCCAAAAATTTGGATTGATTTTATTGGGTAATTAGTATCAATTTGTAAGGATGATTTATGAAAATTTCAATATAAGTGAGTATTGTTTTGGGTTTTAATTTAATAATTGTGACTTAAATTATATTATGATAATTAATATAACATACTAATAAGAATAATAATAATGTTAAAAGGTGAGATTTTAAAAGAAAGATGGGGTTTATATTTAAAGAGCAAATGTTTGTGTGTGTGAAAATAAAAAAAGAAATAAGGTAAAACAAATAAAAGAAAAAAAAAGAGAGAGAGGAGAACGGGAGATCGAGATGGGGAGAAGGGACCGGCCAACGGCGCCGATCAGCGGCGACCTTTCCCTCCCTATCGTCGCTTCCTCCCTCCCCTAGCCACTGTAGTGGCGTCACTCCTCCCTTAGCAAGGCCCCGTGAGTTTTGCTTCTCTCTCTCTCTCTCTCTCTCTCTCTCTCTCTCTCTCTCTTTCTTCTTTTTCACCAAGGCTTCTTTCTCTTTTTCCGATAATTCTCGACGGCGATTGAGGGAGTTGATGGCACCGGTGGGATCACGAGGCTGAGGTGGATCTTTCGGTGCCCTCCGATTATCCCCACTCGCCGGCGAAGTGGAGATCGGAGCTTGTGGCAGCCGACGGTTCCAGGCGGCTTTTCGACCAAATCACAATGCCTTGGGGCACGTGAAGGCCACCGGAGGGGTCCTAGCGGCTCTGGCAGCAGGTGGGCAGCTCCGATGGAGCTCCGACGAGCCTCCGGCGAGGCAGATTAGAGAGAGGGCATTCTGGGCTTTAATTACGGTATGGGATACTGAAATTACTCCCTCAATTTAGTTAAATAAATCTTGAATTTTAATGAGACATTTATTGTATGTTTAGTATAAATGTTTGCTTCTATGTGTGTAAATTGATAGAATTCAAGAGTTTAAGTTAATTGAATGGTTATTATGAAATTGTTATGGGATGATTTCAAGGCTTACGGATTGTTAGCATAAGGAAAAGAAATGTTGGAGACGAAAAAGGAATGAATAACTCAATTGAAGAAGTTGTACATTGTCTAATTGAGTCATTGATTTAGTTTTGTTATTGGATATGATTGAACTTAGGGTAAAAAGGGGTCGATATTAATAAATATTAATGGCATGTAAGAGTTATTGATAGATTTTTGAAACTCTTATTTGATAGTGAATTTAAGATGTAATTTTATTAGGATTTCAAGTAAAATTTATGATATGGGTATAAATAATTGTAGTATTGCATGTTTTAAACCTATCCAAAGGGGGCATGAAATTGGAAAATGGTATATATATATATATATATATATATGCATGTATGATTATGACGTATGCCTAGATGTTCAATTAGCTTATACCTAATATTGAGAAATGATATTATAAGATATAGTATGGTGACAATTGCATTGACTTGATAAATGTATTAATTGAGTACGAATGGAAGATGATATAAGCAAGTATAAAGGGGCGTGAAAAATAGCTTTGATGTATCAGAAAGGTACGCTCTCATGCAATGGTGGTATGCTTGATGTGATATCACATACACGAGTAAGTTATACGTGTTTAATAAGTTATTCATGTGTATTTTAACAAATATCATATTATAGTACTTGAGTAAGTATGACTGTATGATATATACTCAACCTGTTTTTAAATCATAATGCATGTTTTTGGAATAACTTATTATTAAGAAAGAAAGGTATATAAAATATAAGATAACCTCATTTTATACAATAATGGGCATAATTAATAAATGAAGTTCGATTTTGGTTATTATGAAATGAGGTACACTGATGTTTTCATATGTGTAATAGCATGGTTATGCACTTGTGGTGCCATCGATTATTGTACTAATGTATATAACTACAGTGACATGTGTTCATTCGTGGAAATCTTGCTGAAGAATCGTATGCAATACTATACCAGATTGTATTTCTTTTTATGTAATTATTTATAAGAGACTATATAAGTATTATATGATTTGCGCATGTATGTATTGTGCACTAGAGAAGGTACATCCTTTATATGATATTTAGGCTCTTTTAGGTTTTATCTCTCTATAAATTATCTTGCATAACTATGTGATTAGTTGATGCAAGTATAACATGCTTAAAGGTTATGTTGGGTGATTGGCATAATTAAAGTTCATAAAGGTATAAATCTAAATCAAAAAGTATGTGAGAGGCATGGTTAAATGACAGATTCCTCCATGTTTGCAATATGTAAAGCTTTTATTTCTATAAAGTAGTAATTTGAATGCATTTTGTGCTTGATTCGATATTTTAACCTTGTATTGGCAAGATTTAGAATTGGTTAAATGCTTCTGGAGATTTGATTTTATTATGTGTATACATATACATCGATATTGGTTGTCAGGCCATGTTATGCCTAAATGATATTTAAAGCTTTTGGAAAGGAAGTTATGTATCTGTTAGCCTGCAGTCATAGTTCAGTCGTGGATTGAATAGGCGCCTATAGGGATATTGCAGCTGCTTCTGTTGACCCTGTTTGGGTCTTAGTCCTTCGTGGACTTTTGATTGTCCTGATTGGACCATTGTTTGATCCCATGGGGATCCTCTGTTTGATATATTCGGATATCCTCTGTTTGATATCTTCGGATATCCTCTGTTTGATATCTTCGGATATCCTCTGATCCCGTTATCCACTTTTAGAACTTAGGCAGGCTAATTTCAATATAGTATAAGAAATCTAAACTACCAGTGCATATCTTGTATCTCATTTGTATTTGGAATTTGCAATGGTATGCATATGAAATTTCGAGTAGGTTTTAACTCTGTGAAGATATTTCTTAGCATTTTATCTTTTTGATAAATAGAGGCCATGTGATAAATTAACCTTTATTTAGTATTTCAAGTCATTTCTTACTTGCTTTCTGATGTTTTTTCTTGAATATGGTGCATCTATGGATGGTGGTTTAATTACTACATTTATATATGTATATGGACACTGATGTGTTTTTGGAAGATTAGTTATAACTGGATTTATAAGATATACATTACGAGTTGTGCATGGCAATGCTTTTAGGTATGATTATATGTTTTGCTTGACTTTGAGAAATTGATATGTGATAATTCACTTATATGTGTGATTGAACGATTTAATATTGATTTATAAGGAAATAAAAGTGAAACTAACATGTGCATTGGTAATAGCTATGTGGATAATGAATAAATGGTTTTTAACAAGGTAACTGGTAAGGTTGTAAGAATTATCCAAAATTTGCATACTATCAGCACAATATATATATAAAAGAATATCATTTATTACAATTGTTATACGTATTTGTGGTATATCTTAGTACTTAGGCAGTAATTGTTGATCCTTATAGGAAATTTCTTCTATAAAATATTTGTTGTTCCCTACTAAGCTTTATAGCTTAGCACGGATTTTGTTATCCGTGTAGGTTTATGGCTCAACCATCAGAAGAAAGGATTTAGTGTGGGCAGATCTCCATCAGGGTTTACAGTTGTAGCGAGATGATTTTAATGTATATTGTTCCTTACTTTGGAATGTTATAGTGAATTAAAAGTGTAATTTGTAATATTGACTTATCTGAGGAATGTGATTAATAATGAGAATGGATGTATGAGATGCATGATGAAATTATTTTGTTTTGATGTGCCCCTGATGGGCTGAGGATATTGTATGATTTTTTTCAGGTGGATTAGATAAGTTTTTAGACGTTATATTGCCGGATTTTTATCTGGTAATAAGTCATTTGGACAATTATAGTTTATCGGCTAACTTAAGTTATAAGTATTTCTTTTTGGACAAGCCTGGGTCGAAGGGATAGTTAAGATTCAAAAAAAAATCTTGCTGATTTTGGAATTGTCACTCAGTGCATTGCTCCTCAAAGGGTCAATGACCAGTATCTCACAAATGGTTCTTGGAAAAAAAAATTTTCCATCTTATCACTTGTTTCAGTTAAACTGTTCAGTAAGGGTGTTACAGCAATCCTCCTCCTCCTCATTTTCTTCTCTTTTTTCATCCCGCTGCGCATCTTCTTCTTCAAGATTGATGACTCTATTTTTCTGATTATTATAGGATTGATATATACTAAAAGAATAATTGTAGGATTGTTGTATGATTATCTTTCAAGAATTGGATGTTAAACCAAAAAAAAGGATATTTTCTTGCATTCTTTTCATGGATAAGATTTTCAAGAAAACAGAGGATAATATAAAAAAATTGAATATGAAAGAAGCAGGGAACCAAAAAATTATCCCTTTTCCTTCAAGAACCAAAATGGGGTAAGAGAAAAACAATAAAATTGGCAAAGAAAAAAGAGAAATTTAAGGAAAATCAAAGAGAAAAGGATTGGAAAATTGAATATGGGATTTGAAAATTGAAGAATCAGAATAGTTGTGAAGGAAGAGAAGCATTTAAAATTAGCTTTCAAGAAAAAGAATAGAAAAGAGATTTTTCTCTTTTAGCTTCAATTTTTCTCTACAATTTTCTTGCATTTTCTCGCAAACCAAACAACATTTTCTTATATTTTCTCTCAAACCAAACAATATTTTTCTTGCAAAAATCATATTTTCTTTTGTGATTTTCTTCATATGATCATTAAATCCCTAGTTATCTTGGCTCTATAAAAGATAAAACTCAATTTTTGTAAGAGATATCTCATTTTAGTCTCACCATTGAAGAAGAGAAAGAGGAGGAGAATGAGAGAGTGTTTTTTACCCTTAAACCCTTAAGTCTGTGGTGGCCATGTAGACGCTGATTAGGAGAGAAGGTGCCATGCGGATGCTGACGTGTTGCGTCTCCATTGGCTGCCATTAAGTCTGTCTACCACGTGTGTTTTTCGTCCAAAATAAGATTATATTTTAATCAAAAAAGTGACTTCAGGGGTAAAATCGACCAAAAAAATTTAAGGGCATTTTCACCCCATTTTGAAAAATCTAAGGGCAAAATTCACTATTATCCCTTTATTGCCAGACCATATGGCCAGAATGGTGGCTGTTGCCAGTCCCCCTTCAGATAGTATGGGGCCCGATACCATTTACTGGAATGCGTCAGCCTCAGGGAATTTCACTATTAAGTCAACTTATGATTTACTAGTGGAGAATTCGAATCAGTTCAATAGTGAAAGATGGAATCTAGCTTGGAAATGGGTAGGTCCTCAAGGGATCACAATTTCCTTTGGCTTTGTATGCACAATAGACTTATGACTAATAGTGAGAGAGCTAAACGACATCTGTCCTCTTCAAGCAGTTGCCAAATTTGCAATTTTCCAAAGGAGACCATGTTACATTTTCTGCGGGACTGCCAAAAGGCCAAAGAGGTTTGGGAAGAGCTATTGAATCCTCAAGAAACATCATCCTTTTTCTTGGCTTCAAGAAGCCAGTGGTTTGTAAAGAATTTGAATGGATGCTTTCATGGTCGGTTCTCTTTACATTGGAGCATCTTATTCGGATTTGCGGTTTGGAGAATTTGGAAATGGCGAAATGAAATGGTTTTTAACCAGACTCATGTGACTGCTCAATCTAAAGTCCGAATGATACTTGCAAAAGCTAAAACAAATTTGTTTGTGTTGCTCTCTTTGCAAAACACAACCTTTTTTAGGAATGGAGCTGATGCCCATAGTACAAAGTGGTCACCTCCAGACTCAGGATGGGTAGCTCTTAACACTGATGGCTCCTCTGTTTCAGGGTTCAATATGGGTGCTGTGAGTGGCATTTTTAGGGACAACATTGGTTCCTGGTTTGGTGGCTTCTCTACTTGTTTTAATAATGCAAGATCTTCTTTTTCAGAGCTCTGGGCAATGAAACAAGGCCTTCAGCATGCTTGGCTTAAAGGTTGGAGAAAGGTGATAGTACAAACTGATTGTCTTGAAACAATTGTATGCTTAACTCAGATGAATGATGTGAATCTGCATCTATCACATGTAGTTACGAATATCAGAAGGTTGATGCATCAGGACTGGGAGATTCAAGTTGTTCACGTTAGAAGGGCTGCAAACATGTCAGCAAATTTCTTAGCCAAGACAAGACTATCCTCCTCCCCCGATTAAAGAGTTTTTGTGTTATGATAATAGAAGGTTAACTTTCCCTCACTTTGTTCATTTGTCATGGTAGTTAGTCTCTTCTCTATACAAAAAAGTTTTAAAAATACCCTTTTTAGCTTTTTAATTTTAAAAATACAGGTTTTTTTTATTTTAAGCTGTAATTAGTTTTGCTCCATCATGTTCTTGCCCCATTCCCCTAGCTCCGATTACATTGCCGTTTATTCAAAAAATAAACGGTCAAGATCTTACGGACTCCTCCCTTCTTTATACCAGAAAATAAATAAATAAATAAAACAACTCATTTTCTATGCCTTTTGCTGTATACAGTGTATAATTCGGCTCTTTTAAATTTATAGAATTGATTAATTTAAAATTGAGTATTTCCCAATTTATAATTGAAAACTGTTATTCCAATATAATACTTTTTAAGGATTGAAATTGCCACCTTGTTTAAAGAAATCAAAGATCTTAAAACTCCAACGAACTAACAACTGTTGGTGAACTTAAATTTTTATTATTAATGCTGATGGGTAATAATGTGAACAATCAAATTTATATTATTTTACATTCCAAAATTAGCCGCTTGCAGTTTTGAATTGGATTTAAAAATTTGTATTTTGATTAATTATGTAGACACGCAATCAGAGAATCTTATTTTAGAAACTAGAAAAAAAAAGAAGAAAATTATTTATCTTTTGTATCTAAACTTTTTGTGAGTTTTCAAGTAGAATCCAATAGGGATGAATATGGTCGGTTAACCGAAAAATCAGTCCGAAATCAAATCGATTTTTAGGTTAATCAAATCAAAATTTTAGATTTATGATTTTTACTTTAAAAATCGGTGGTTAACCGCTATATATATATATATATATATATATATATATATATATATTATGAATTATATTTTAAATTTTACATTTATATTTTTCAATTTTTTTGTAATTTATAAATATTATGATATATAATTTTGTAAAATATATATTTTTAGTAAATAAATATTAAAATTATGTGCATAATTAGCATTTTATTGTTAGTTTTATATTGAATATTTTTAATTTTTATAATTAATTATGAAAATTTTATTTTTATTTTGATTATTTTAATGGATATTATATTTAATTAGTATTTTTTTATTTTTAAAGCATTTTTAACTATTAAAAATAATATTATAAATTATATAATTTATTAAATTTATATATTAAAATTTTTTAATGGTTAACCGATAAATCGATCTGAAAAACTAAGTTAAAAATCGAAATCAATATAGCGATTAACCGATAGGAATAAATTAGTTAAAAAAAATTGTTAACGTACGGTTAACTCATCCCTAAATCCAAACTACTAAAGATCATTACAATGGAATTTTTAATTAACATTTGAACCCAACTATCCAATTTTAACAATAAAAAAGCGAAATCATTTTTTTTGCTATGCATATTTTAAATTTGTATAATTAATATTTTAATAGTATCAATATACGTTTTGCCTTTGTTTTTATTAATTTAAACCGTTGACTTTATTTTTATTAATTTAAATCATTAAATTCAGCAAGTATAGTTTTTATTGTGAATATTGTGAAATTTTTCCATTAAATTTTTTTTCCTAAAATATATATTTTATCTTTAAAAAAGTTTAAAATAATTACAAAATAGAACTGCAACATTAGCAGATTATTTATTCTGAAATGAAATGAGTTACCAACTAAAACAAGTGGCGAAGCCACATACATGGAAAGGGAGCAATTGCCCCCCGTATATATATATATATATACACATTTTTATCCTATCAAAATTTTATTTTGACTCTTTGTACTCAAATTATTTTTTAAATTTAACCATAACTTATATTTTTATCCCTATTAATTATAAATTCTACATTCACAGCTGACCAAAACATGCGCAACTTTAGTAGCTGCAAGTGCATATATTTAATATTTTATCCATTTCAGGACAATTGTGAATTTTTTATTTAACTAAAAGTGCAAATCGATTCATAATATTTGACAAAAAGAATAATATAATTTTTAAAATTTTATCTGGTATAATGTTACTTATAATATTTTAAAATTTGAGTAATTTGACTTTTGAAATGATGTTTGATACTTAAAAATTTAGCACATGTCACTTAAAGATTTGATTAATTTTTCTTAAAAGCTAAATTGCTCTGATTTTTAAAATTTAGTAACTATATTATCGTTTTTGTTAAATATTAAGGACAAAATTATACTTTTAGTCTTTTTATTTTTTATATATATTAAAATAATTATTAATTTTTTTTCAATTTATTTAAATGGGATTTCCCCGTTTTTAGAAAAGAAGTCATCTGGCTGTAAACTTCGAAATTTGGCAGGCCAATTAGTGCCACTATTGGTTTCAAAATTAGTGTCCAAAAATTATTAATTGCAGTGCAGGATCTGATTGATGCATGAATATATGTAAAACAAATTGCAATGCCAGTTCGGCAGATCATATTAATTATACAAAAAAAAAAAAAGAATTGAAAATTGTCACAATAAAACATTTCCCAGCAAAATTGATTTCAATATATTTTAAGTTCGATTTTTCGCACTCACTCCCTCACTTTTATATTCACTTATATATATATATATATATATATATATATATATATAAACTTAAGCTGAACAATCAACGCCATTTTTAGTCTTTCCAAAAGATAATTTAACTTTAAAATTTTTCAAAAATTAGTTAGTGAGATAATAATTAGTAATGTAAAAATTGTCTGAAACTGTATGGACACGTTGGTTTATTGTACTATACATAGAATAATATAATATAATCTAAACTAATACGAATACAATATTTGATAACTTTTTTTAAAATATGGAGTAATGTGGCGTGTATTGTACAAATTAAAGGTGGTTACATAACAAGTGATAGTTCACCAAAATTTTTGTATACTCATGATCTTATGAAAAATGGTCAAATTGATTTTTGCAAAATTTGATCAAGTAAAACCCAACAGATCTTTTCACCAAATCTTTACTGACTTTAATTTTCAAAAAGCATATGCGCAGTATCGAAATTTGTAAATTTAAAAAAATGTTATAATTATTATATTTTTTAAGGGAAGTAAATTATCTATCAATACTGTATTTTTTTTCTTTTGCTAAATTTTTATCCAATTGGATTTTTATTAACAAAATTTTAACAACATATATTCATAATGCATAATCATCAAACGGAAAGTATTCTAATAATTATTAATTATTTCGATGACTATCAAACTCATCATTCTCTCAATTCTAGTAGAAGTCTACTTCTTCTATTTTATACTTATAAATACCCTATTATGATTATTTAGCATTGATGATTAACAAAAGAAAATTCTTTATTTGTATTATACTTGTTTTTACTTTAATTAGTTTTATAACAAATACAACCATTTTCTTTTTTTTCATTAATGTAAAAAATTAATCATAAATTTTAATATAAAAAATTGATTGTGATTTGATCCCACATAGGTCTTTTACCACTAAACCAAAAGTCCACATTTGAAATGCAATAATTTTATTATACTTTGATATATATTTAATATTAAAAAAAAGAATAATGTAATTGATGAAACTCAAACCTAGGACATTGAAGGAAGGCAAGTGCCCAAATACAAAGCAATTTTAAATCTTAGTAACTTTGAATTTTTGCCATTTAACTGCAGTTTAACATTTGATATATAAATTCAAAATAATAATTGAAATAATTATTTGCGACGAATATCAACCATCAATGTGAAACCTAAAATCGATATCTATCATAATAATTTCATCTCTCTTTTGTGAATTCCACTTTTAAATCCGCTACCTGACATAGCTATTTTAAAATACAAATTTTTTTTAAAAACATTATTTAAAAATTTACTACCTGTCATAGTAATTTTAAAATATAATTTTTTTTAAAACATTATTTAAAAAATTGCCCGCGATAGTTAAGTACAAAGAATTTAATTCACAATTGTTGTTTTGGTGTTCCTCAGTGACTGTAGTTTTGATGTAAAATGCAACTGTGATACATTCGAATTTCTTTCCTTAATATTTTTCTTCCCAAAGAGATAGTAACTTGATCCTAATGTTAAAACAAAACTTACTCCAAACTCAAAATTTGAAGGGTAAAAATCATCAGGAATCAAGCTTGATACCAAGGGCAAATCATATTCCATAATAAAGCTAGTACAAACATTGAACTAAAAGCAATATAAAGATACCAAGGGTCTAGCTTAGTAGCTTGCATTGCATTTAGATTCCCTAACAAGCATGCTACTTAAATGATTCAGTAGAGATCACCTTCCTTGTCGGTGTGTATCACACAGTCAGAAGTTGGATACGAAACACAGGTAAGTATATATCCCTTCCCCATCTGCTCTTCATTGAGGAACGACCCGTCTGATTGGTCTACCGACCCAGATACCAGCTGCCCGGCACAAGTAGAACATGCTCCAGCCCTACATGAATAAGGCAGCTCCAATCCTGCGTCTTCAGCTGCGTCAAGGATGTATTTATCATCAGGGGCCTCAAATTCATTCTCCTCGCCATTTGGCCCTATTAGTTTCACCTCGTATACATTCGACATTGCAGAAACCTTGAAGGAGGATGACTTCAAGCCGAATGCTTTAGATACATTTTTCACTGAACCTAAGGAACGCAGGCCATTGACCAAGACACGCGATCTGCTTCAGGCTTCAGCTTTGCTAGGGGGTGCACTTTTGATCAAGCACGGAGTGGGAAGTCTCAAAGTTGACATCTTCTCACCTGAACCACAAACAAAGTAAAAAAAGACAGGATATAATCAGTTCATGCATAATCAAAATTGGAATCTAGTGTCACCAGGGGACATCCCAACCCTAAAAGCAGATCCTAATGTACTGAAAGGTCTCAGATTCGAGCTCCAACTAAAAACAATTGGAATCAATTTTCGTTTGGTGGTTACCAAGGAGTCTGGTGTATGTTGTAAGAACTATATTTACAACAATTTTTCTTTTGCAAATCTCAATGGTCATTTGTTCAATGTTTGCAAGTCATAATTATAAATCTACCATGCACATATTCTTCACATTACAGAGAAAACAGACAAAATCAAAAGAATGGGTAAGGCCATAATCGCCATTGGCATGTACCTAGCAAGTGAATTGATCAAACAACTAATGCAGAGCATGCAATTACGCTAAGCCAATCCGTCCTCTAACTTGTTTTGATTTAAGTGATATAGCAGAATGTTAAACTAAACAAATAAAGACCCGTAAGCTTAATAATACAATTCTTCTCGTCTTACTAGGACACTTGAAACAGCCAAATCAAATGAGCCATGTTTAGCAACAAGATTCTACTTGCAGTAATACATAGACCATACATTGCAACTCAGAAATATTATTTCTCAATCCTTTACAGGAATTACAGCACTCGTAGTGTCTTCATTTTCATAATAGCATACAGTTTTAAATTTGTACCTTCAACCATAATCAGAACAAGTATATATATATTTGTAAAAAAAATGAAGTGACCTAAATTGAAGACAGATTAAATCAAAAGCAACAAACTTTTTTAGATTTATCAAATAAAAAGATAAAAGAAACAGAAAACCATTAGCAGATACAAATCAAACGTCAATACTGTATAATCTGATAATAATAAGAAGTGCCTTTGAATAAGGATTTTAAATCAAATAAAAGAAAGAAAAGATCTTACAAATGAAGGTGGCAGATGAAAGAGAAGTCTGGAGCGGGCGGAAACAACAAAGAAGACGACAACAGCTGCAGCCTACAATTAGGAGGAGGAGTCGTGCCCGACCAACAGTACTCGATTCTGCTAGAATATATTGGAATTTCCACCTGTCACCAGACGTGGCATATTTTTATTGGAAAACGACATCTTGCACACGTGCAAGGTTCCAGTGCATTACTACTAGTAGCGAAAAGCCAATGAAGGTTTACTAGGCCCGTTGAGTGTTGACCTTGATTGGGTTTCTTCTTTGTTTAGGCCTCTGGGCCTTGTCTAATGTTCTCTGGACTATGCAAACAATGGAGTTATTTGGAAATGTGGAATAAAAGTCTTGTTATTTTATTTAAATTTCCTAACGTGTTGCAAGCATCTAAACTATTGGACATAAAAAAACTCCTCTATGCAGTAGAGGTTCACCTCCCTAAGGTCTCCTAGGAACTCTAGGATCTTCTCTCCTTAGCCTCGCTGAGGTCGTTCCTTTTGCGGTTTTTGGTGGAAGCTTTCAATGGCGGATAAAGAAGATTTAGACAAGCTCTTAGATTCGATGCACTTGACTGAGGAGGAAAATCAAATAGGTAAAGTTAACTTAGATGATCGCACAAACAAAAAACAACGATTGAGGATTTCATTATGTCTGGTCGGAAAACTACTGAATGTAAAGGCTGTGAATGTCAATGCCTTCAGAACGACTATGATGAACAGCTAGAGGCTTCAAAGAGGCTTTAGTCTGCGGGAACTTGGAAACAACTCTTTCATTTTCCAGTTCTTTTTAGAAGCTGATAGACGGAAGGTAATTGATCAAAGGCCCTGGTGCTTTGATGATCAACTCTTATTAGTAGGCGAGATGAAGGAAGATGGTGTCGGTCACGTTCCAGAACTAGATGCGACAACGCTCTGGATACGAGCGTACAAAATCCCGTATCTCTGGCATTTGAAGGAAACAGCGATGACAATGGCAAATCTGCTTGGCACGTTTGTAGACTTTGACGAAGGGGAGAACTGGTGATGGGCGCTTTATATAAGATTTAGAGCCACTATTTCTGTAGCCAAACAACTGATTCGCGGAGTGTTATTACAATTAGGTGGTAAAGTAGTCTGGGTAGAACGTAAATATGAGAGACTCCCTGTTTTCTGTTATAACTGTGAGGTTATAGGACATAGAGTCCAAGATTGTATGGATGTTGTGGATCGGCTAGAATATGGTGATTGGATGCGTGCATCTCCGAGAAGGGGTTTCCGGCTGCGGAACCAAGTGGAAAAGGAAAAGGAGGATAAACTCTTAGCTCAGCTAAATGCAATGAGCCCAAAAAACACAGATCAAGGTACTGATAGCATGGGAAACGGCCAACCAACATGTGTCAGGTCCCTAAAAATGATCCTTGAGGAACTGAATAGGATGTCAAAGTGGACTGATAAAATAAATATGCCCAGCTCCAGTCTGGTAAACTCAGCAACAACCAAACTACAAGACGTCATCCCACTGCCAGATACTTCAATACATACTGCGGGAGTTAATGCCTTAACAGAAGAAAACCCACCAGGTTAGACTCTTATTAACTCTGTGCATATGCATTCAAAGTTAAACGAAAGTTCTGTGGAGGGTGGGCAGAGTAGAGAAGCTAGTCATAATTTCGACCCAGGTAGTCTCCCGGAATCTAAAGTGGATTTTATTATGTCGTCAATAGAGAAAGAGGGTGTGGCCGGTGGGATTAGGGATGAGTACATATCGGGCTCCTTTTCTAAAACAAATAATGACATGTACCAGGAGAGGGGGTCTGGAGTAGACAAAACATTCATCAGGAAAAAAGGAATGTGGAAGAGGTTAGCAGGTGGGTTAAGTGATTCAGCAAAAGACAATAATGGGAGGGATGGCATAAAAAATAAAAGGGTTGGGCATGCTGAAGCCGACATGGTGATAGGTGATGAGATGGTGTCGGGTTTTCTTTCCAAGAGATTGAAGGCCAATGACAGTATTCCAAGAAGGTTTGGAGATAATGCAAAGGCGACTGGGGATGATATCCCTGGTTTCCTATCGCCATGAATGCACTGAGCTACAATTGTCGTGGACTGGGGAGTTCCACGACAGTTGCAAGACTGCTTCGCCTAGTTAAGGCGCACACTCCCTCTATCCTCTTCCTAATGGAGACCAGGATGTCAGAGGATAGAATGAACTTTATGCGTATTTCGTTGGGTTTTAAAAATGGGGTAAATGTGAGAGGTTCCAATAGCGGTGGGGGTTTGTCACGCTGGTGGAAGGATGATGTAAAATTAGATTTGATCTCGCTTTCAACCCATCATCTGGATTTTAAGGTCGCAAATGTAGATGATTCTCATTGGTTTTTGACGTGCTTTTATGGATGGCCTAAAAGACATCTTCGCCATAAGTCATGGGATTTACTTCGATAACTGAAGCAATCTAATAGACTGAGTTGGTTGGTCATGGGTGATTTTAATGAAATTTTGGTGCAGTCATAGAAAATGGGAGGCGTCCCCAGGCAGGACTCGGCAATTGCTGCTTTCCAAAGCGTGTTGGAAGAATGCGGGATGATGGACTTGGGTTTTTCTGGTTACCCATTCACGTGGGACAATGGTCGAACAGGGGAAGCCTTTATCGAAGAACGATTAGATAGGTGTGTAGCCTCTCTTTCGTGGATTCAGCAGTTTGACAATGCAAAGGTCTCTCACTTACTGAAAGCAGGATCTGATCACCTCCCTATAATCATTAAAACTGTTGATACCAATAGCTATGAGAAGCAGGCACACCGATTTAGATTCGAAAGCATGTGGAGCAGAGATCAGGGGTGCAGTGACTCAATTAGGTTTGCATGGAGCCTGGGGAGTGATTGGAATGACAAGGTAGGAAAATTTACAACATCTCTACAATAATGGAGCAGAGTGTCCTTTTGCAGTGTGCGAAATCAAAAGATAAGGGTGGAACAAGACTTACAAAGGCTGGGTTTAGGTGAGGAGGAGGAGGTGTTGAAAAAGAGAGCGACCTTGAAGAAAGAGTTGACTGAAATCTCATTGCGAGATGAGATGATGTGGAGACAAAGATCGAGAGTGCAATGGCTTAAAAAGGGTGACCGTAACACAAAATTTTTCCATGCTTCAGCGTCAAATAGAAGAAACATAAATAAGATTTCACGCCTTAAAGATGATGAGAACAACAGTCTTGAAGGACACGAATTAGAGAAGCACGTGATTGAGTTCTATTCTAAGCTATTCTAGTCGGATGCGCAGCATAGTAACTCTGGTGATGTGAGCTTTATTTACCCAAAGATTACAGATGATATGAATGAGCAATTGGATAGACCCTTTGCTGAGGATGAAATCCTTCGGGCAGTTAACATGATGCATCCCTTGAAGGCCCCGAGACCAGATGGTTTGCCTCCTCTATTCCATCAGCAGTACTAGAGTATCATCGACAGCGATATAGTGAAGGTTGTCATCAATGTTCTGGAGGGCAGTGACATACCAGATAAGTTCAATCATACCTATGTTTCCCTCATTCCGAAAGTCAAAGACCCACAGTTTATATGTTAATACCGCCCAATCAACCTCTGTAACGTCATTTATAAAATTGCAATGAAAGTTTTGGTTAACAGACTGAAAGTTATAATGGGAGATATTATTGATGAATCACAGAGTGCTTTTGTGCTAGGGAGATTAGTCACAGACAATACTATAGTGGCATGTGAACTGTTCCACCATATGAAGAGTGGGGGGGCTGGCAGAAAGAAATTTATGTCTTTGAAATTGGATATGATGAAAGCATATGACCGAGTCGAGTGGTCTTTTTTGGAGACAGTGATGAAAAGGTTGGGTTTCTCGGATGTTTGGGTGGATAGAGTGACAAAGCTATTTGTTCAGCTACTTATTCTATTCTTTTAAATGGGAAACCGTTTGGGAATATTCGTCCCACCTAGGGGTGTTCAAAATCCGACCCTACCAAAATAATCCGCACTGAACAAGAAATTCGAATAGGGTTATTAGGGTTGTTAGGGTCGGGTAGGGTTAGAAATTTTAGGTTTGTTCGGGTTCGGGTCGGGTTAAATCCTCATTAATCCAAACAACAAATATTCTCCTCCCAAAACACAACGTTTTGATAATCGGATAAGTTCGGGTCGAGTTGACCTGACCCGAATTCCATTTAAAATAATTTAAATACAAAAGAAAAAAATAAATTAAAAATTAAAAAAATAAATTCGGGTTGTTCGGGTTATTTGGGCGGGATCCGAAATTGTACGGATTATTCGGGTAAGGGCCCGAACTATTCGTAGGGTAGGGTTGAGATATAGGAAAAAGTTCGGAGTTCAAGTTATTCGGGTCGGGTTCACCCGAACCCGTCCGATGAACACCCCTAGTCCAACCTGTGGTCTGAGGCAGGGAGACCCCTTGTCTCCTTATCTTTTCTTACTATGCATTGAAGGCTTAACAGGTTTGCTTAACTATGCTCTTAGTACGAGTAGTATCCACGGCTTGCAAATTTTGATCGGAGCCCCAGTAATCTCGCATTTGTTGTTTGCCGATGATACCTTACTTTTTAGTCATGCTTCTATTGCAGATGCAGCTGCAATTTTAACAATACTACAGCGGTATGAATCTTTGTCCGGCCAAAAAGTAAATCTTAGCAAGTCGTGAAAACTTAAACTCGATTCCTAACATGCTTTTAAACTAAATAGCACAAAATAGAATCAAATGCGGAAATAAATCAAGCTAATCTCCAGCCATTGTTGAGTTTGTTGAAACTAGAATTTTTCTTCAACCTCTTAGAACTCAAAGCAACAAAATACTAACCAATTCACTCACAATTTTGATGGTGTATTTTTTACTTATGAATGCTTGGTTTAGACCCTTTTAATATCCATTGTGAGCCTCATGTAACAGCCTTCCATCAAGGCTGTTACTACAATGGTGGAATGTTGCCATAAGTGGTGAAAGTGGAGATCATGGATGGTGGAGGAAAAAACATGGGATATAAAAGAGGAAAAATTGCAAAAAACCGAATTAAAAAAACTCCCTACAATAATGGGATCAATAACAGCTAACATTCTCTCACTTGATCCCAACAAGTATTATCCAACCAAATCCATGAAAACTTTATGCTTACAGTAAAGAAATAAAATGCATGAATCATGGCGATATGTCCTCTATGAACAAGTAGTATCTTCCATGTATTACAATGCAATTTATCCCCTTAATGTTAGCCTATATGTGGCAGCATAATTTAATGAATAAACCTTATGTTTATTCTAGGTCCAAATAAATATTACTCTCAGAAATCAATAAATGTGTACACCAAATTTGAGAATAATATTACAAATGAATAAGAGTTTCATAAAACAAAATCGTTCATATAACGAAAAATCACATGATGGGACCAAGTCCCATCCTAGCTACATGATCCTTATAACTCATCGGTGGCATGCCTTTAGTTAAAGGACCGGCAATCATCAATTCAGTGCTAATGTGTTCTATGATCACTTTGTTCTCCTTAACACGTTCTCTTATGGCTAAATACTTAATGTCGATATGTTTACTTCGACTACCACTTTTATTATTTTTAGCCATAAAAACTGCAGCTGAATTGTCACAAAACATCCTTAAAGGTCTAGAAATTGAATCCACAATTCTAAGCCCCGATATGAAACTCTTCAACCATACACCATGCGATGTAGCCTCAAAACAAGAAACAAACTCAGCTTCCATAGTGGAAGTAGCAGTCAAAGTCTGCTTTGCACTCCTCCAAGACACGGCTCCGCTAGCGAACATGAAAACATAACCAGATCTTGATTTTCGAGAATCAATACAGCCAGCGAAGTCCAAATCCGAATAACCAACTACCTCCAAATTGTCAGTCCGTCTATACATAAGCATGTAACTTTTTGTACCTTGAAGGTACCTCATCACCTTCTTTGCAGCTCTCTAGTGGTCCATTCCTAGATTACTCTGATATCTTCCCAACATTCCCACAACAAAGGCAATGTCAGGTCTAGTGCAAACCTGAGCATACATCAAGCTTCCGACAATAGAAGCATATGGAATGTTTTTCATTTGTTCCCTTTCTAGATCGTTCTTTGGGCACTGGTTCAAATTGAACCTGTCATTCTTTACAATAGGTGCTACACTTGGTGAACAATCTTTCATCCTAAATCTTTCTATGATATAGGTTTCTTGAGATAGTCCTAAAATGCCTCGAGGTCTATCTCTATGGATCTTGATGCCAATGACATAAGATGCCTCACCCATATCTTTCATGTCAAAAATCTTAGAGAGAAATTGTTTCACCTCATGTAGCAACCCCTTATCATTGGTTGCAAGTAAAATATCATCCACATATAGGATAAGAAAACAAATTTTGCTCCCACTAACCTTATGGTATATACATTGATCCATGACATTCTCTTCAAAACCAAATGAAGAGATGATATCATGGAATTTTAAATACCATTGTCGAGATGCTTGTTTCAAACCATATATAGATTTCTTAAGCTTAGCTTCTGGTTGTTTCATATAAACCTCCTCCTCTAGATCCCCATTGAGGAATGTTGTTTTTACATCCATTTGATGCAATTCCATGTCAAAATAGGCAACCAATGCCAAAATAATGCGAAGAGAATCTTTCTTAGATACAGGAGAAAAGGTCTCCGTGTAATCAATTCCCTCCTTTTGAGTGAATCCTTTGGTAACGAGTCTAGTTTTATATCTCTCAATGTTGCCCAATGAGTCCTTCTTTGTTTTAAAGACCCATTTACAACCAATGGCCTTTGCAACATTGGGCAACTCAACCAAATCCTAGACTTTGTTAGATGCCATAGAATTCATCTCCTCTTTCATAGCATTATACCACAATTTAGATTCATTACAACTCATGGCTTGTGAAAATGTTTCAGGATCATTCTCAGCTCCAACATTATAGTCAGCTTCTTGCAAATACACAATGTAATCACCAGGAATTGCTGATCTCTTCATTCTGGTAGATCTCCTTAATGTTGTGTCAACATTCTCCTGAGAAGCATGTTGTTCAACTAGTTGCTCAATAGTTTATGGTAATTGTTGAACATTTGGATCTACTAGATCAATGTCAGCAGGTTGTGGAGCTTCAATGATTAGTTGTTCAATAGCCGATTGAACGGAAGGGGCGTTGTGAATAACAACCAATCTAACACTTGAGGTGGAAGGTTGAGTATCTGAATGATCTTTCTCAGAAACAAAGTTTCGAGATTGATCGCTCCCACTGATAAAGTCATTCTCAAGAAACTTAACGTTTCTTGATTCCACAATCCTAGTCATATGAGATGGATAATAAAACTTGTACCCTTTAGACCTTTCGACATATCCAACAAAATACCCACTAATAGTCCTTGGGTCCAACTTCTTTTCTTGTGGATTATACACTCTTACTTTAGACGGGCATCCCCAAATGCACACATGTCGCAAACTCGGTTTCCAACCTTTAAATAACTCAAAAGGCATCTTTGGGACAGTCTTGGTTGGAACTCGATTTAATATATACGCTGCTGTCTTGAGAGCTGTAGTCCACAAGAACTCAGAAAGTTTGGTTTTACTACGCATACTCCTAACCATGTCCATCAAAGTTCGGTTTCTTCTTTCTGCTACACCATTCTGGTCTGGAGAACCAGGCATGGTGTATTGGGCCACTATCCCATGCTCTTGAATAAACCTCACAAATGGACCAGGTGCTTGTCCATCTTCAGTGTATCTACCATAGAATTCTCCACCTTTATCTGATCTCACAATCTTAATTTGCTTACTGCATTGTTTCTCTACTTCGATTTTAAACACTTTAAATGCATATAATGCTTCGTGTTTATTCTAAAGTAAGTAGAGATACATGAAATGTGAGTAATCATCTATGAAAGAGATGAAGTATTTCTGACCATATGAGTCTATATCCGGACTACAAATATCTGTATGTATGATTTTCAATATTTCTGAACTCCTCGTGGCACCTTTCTTCGTCTTGTTTGTCTGCTTTCCCTTTATGCAGTCCAAACAAGTGTCATAATCAGTAAAATCCAAAGCACTAAGTACTCCATCATTTACTAATCGCTTAATTCTCTGTATGGAGATATGTCCCAATCTCCGATGCCATAACATAGAGGAATCCTCATTCATAACACACCATTTCCTACCAGCATTATCTTGAACATGCATTGCATTATGAAAGGAATTGTCTTGTAAATTAATTCGAAAAAGACCATCAGACAAAATGCCATTCCCAACAAGATCAGATTTATAAAATAAACTGAAGTTTAAATCTGAAAAATTACAGGAATAACCCAACGGCAATAGTCTAGAAATTGAAATCAGATTCCTAGAGAAACTAGGAACATAAAAGGTCTTCTCCAAATTTAAAACCAAGCCACTATTAAGAACTAATCTGCATGTCCCAATAGCTTCCACATGCAAACGCATCTTGTTTTCCGAATAGATGCACTGCTCACTTCGTACTGGCTTCCTATGATTTTGAAAACCCTACCAGGAATTTGAAATATGGATTGTAGATCCAGAATCAATCCACCAAGTGTTATGACTCACATATACCATATTAGATTCATAACAGACATAAGAGATTGAAATACCTTTCTTCTCGAGCCATGCCTTAAATTTTTTACAATCCTTCTTTACATGTCCCTTCTTTTTATAGAAGAAGCACTTGGATTCTTTCTTTATATCAGCTTGGGGGGTATCTTACCCTTACCTTTCTGATTGCCTTGCCCTTGACCTTTATTCTTCCATCGTGTTGCCAGATGAGCGCTCTCTCCTATTTCCATAAGCAGCCTTATGGTCATCAGTTCATTAATTGACCACTTATGGTTATGTGTGTTATAGGAGATTTTGAAAGGGGCATACTGCTGTGGGAGAGTGTTCAGAATGTAGTACACAAGGAAAGACTCAGATATGTCAACCTTAAGGTTCTTAAGTTGAGCCACTATATCCCTCATCCTCATGATGTGCTCACGCACACCTCGAACACTGGTGAGCTTTAGAGATGAGAACTTCATAATCAAGGTCATGGCATGCGCCTTTTCAAAAGTCTCAAACTGCGCATCAATGGCATTCAACAATACCCTAACATTGCTATGCTAACTGACTGAATTACGGATACTAGCAGAAATTTTACTCCTTATGAACATCACACTAAGGCGATTGGACTGCTCCCATTGTTCATAAAAAGCAATCTCAGCTGCAGTGCTAGTGTCCTTAGGAGCCGATGGTTCGTCTTTCCTTATAGCATAGTCAATGTCCATGCACCCTAACTGAAGAAGGATTGATTCCTTCCAGACTTTATAGTTCTCACCATTTAGCTCGGGAACATCAATTTTATAATCAGAAAAATTCATAGGTTAAGAAACTGCATAATGACAAATACATGCTTATGTCACAAATTTGAGAAAAATTAATTATATATCATGCTTTACCAATGTAAATCATGCCATAAAAATATAAATCAAATAACATGTAAAAACTGCCTGTGGGCGAAGTTTCTAATTTAAATAGATTCATAATCACTTTATGATGAAACTATCATATTGTATTCCTTTTTCTTAATCCCTGTGGGTAAATTAAAAAAAAATAATTTGCTATTTCATCCTAATTAATCATATTAATATAATAAAAATTCGTGTGGGATAAATTTTATTATGTTAATGTGATTAATTACAACGTTGGTAAATTAAATATCACTCTCAAGAATAGTTCCCAGGAAAGGCTGGAGGGGTCACAAATCGGTCCCACTTAAAATCCTGTCTCCTTAGACAGAACTTTTCCGATAGCAATATTTAAATATCCAACACTTGTGAATCACAATTTGTTTCACATTTAAAGTCCTTTCCTTTATGTGATCCTAAAACTCTTAATATATATTTTAATCAATTATCAATGTTGTGGCTAATCTTTAATCAATTAAAATATATATGGATCACTAGACCTTTTTTATGCATAATATCTACCAAAAATTGCATGCATCAAATATAATATACACACAATTTTATTAATAATGCCCATAAACATTATTATTTTTATGCGTAAACTTACAAAATGCATGCACACAAAGAAGTGAAACCCAATTCTCCATTTCTAAAGCAATATTGAGTACTTCCCAAAGCATTATACTTTTGAAGTTGTAGCAAACATAATTAATCAGATGAACTTCTGAAAGAGTTATGCTACCTGCTGTTTTTCTTTCTTTCAAACAAAATAATATAAATGAAAGGTACAAGAACCATACCATGTAGTTATTAATGACTGTCAAGTCTTTGTTTTAAATTGCTTCAAATAGAAAGGGAAAAGCCCTCTTGCTGAAATGAATTTTTATTTGATTATACGAATTTGATTTAGAAGAAGAACTATCACATCATTAAGAGGTTTTCTCTTTTGCCTTGGGTTTGTTTAACTTTCAAGGCTCCAATACAAAATCATAATACCATGAATTAACCTCAATTATGATGTCATGATTCGGATTACTTTAACTTTTCATTGAATAATGATTTAAACATTCTTGCACCCAAGACCAAAAAAGATAGCAGCGTCAGTACCAAAAAATCAACAAAATAGACACTCAAATTCATCAAAAACTCAAAGAAAGCAAATCACCATTTTTCATGAAAACCAAATCGTAAAATCAACAAGACAGAGGCATGTTATTGCTCTGATACCAAATGAAAACTTAAACTCGATTCCTAACATGCTTTTAAACTAAATAGCACAAAATAGAATTAAATGCGAAAATAAATCAAGCTAACTTCCAGCCATTGTTGAGTTTGTTGAAACTAGAATTTTTTTTCAACCTCTTAGAACTCAAAGCAATAAAATACTAAGGGTGTGTTTGGTAATATTTTTTATTTTTTATTTTTTAAAATCCATAAATTATTTTTAGTTTTTGTTATTTGATTTTCAAAAATTGTTTAAAAACTATTTTTCCATTTATTTTTTAAAAAATATTCTAATATCCATTAATACATATTATACATATATATAATCTAATTATTAATATTAAATAATAAATATTTAATAAAATTCAAAATTTATTATATATTACATTAAAAAAATCATAATATGGTGGTAGTAGTGTTAGCGACAGTAGAGGCGATAGTGGTGACGGCAGTAGCAGTATGGTGGTGGCAGCAACGGTGGTAGCAGCAACGATAGTCTGGTGGTGGTAGCGATGACAGTAGTAGAGATGGCTGTGCAGTGACGGTAGTAGCGATGATGGCGACGGCAGTACCAGTGGCGGCGGTGGCAGTAGCGATGATGATGGTGGTGGGGACGGTGTGATAGTGGTGATAGTGTTAGTAGCAGTGTGGTGGTGGTGGCAAAGATGGCAGCGACAATGGTGGTGGCGATAGTGGTGGCAACGATAGTGATGGTGTGATGGTAGTGGTAACAGTAGTAGTGTGGTGGCGATGATGATGGCAAAGATGGTAGCTGCAGTGGTGGCGATGGCGGTGGCAGTGCTGGTGGCGGTGGCGGCGGTGTGGTGGCGACGGAGGCATAACGGTGTGGTGGTGGCGGCGACGGTGTGGTGGCGGTAGCAGCGGTGGTGTGGCGGTGGTGGTGGCGGCGGTGTGACGGTGGTAGCAGTGACAGCAATAGTAGTGGTGATGATGTGGTAGTGACGGTGGTGTGGTGGCGGTGGTGATAATAAGGATGAAGTAATTAAATTATTAATAAAAACAAAACCATAAAAATCACATTTTAAAGATTTTTAATTTTTATTTTTGTTGCCAAAATCACTTCTTAAATTTTTGTAGAAATGAAAACGGAAGCAAATTTGCCGAACATGTTTTTGTTTTATTTTTAAGAAAAAAAACCAAAAACCAAAAACAAAATCGTCCCCGAACGCACCCTAACCAATTCACTCACAATTTTGATGGTGTATTTTTCACTTGTGAATGCTTGGTTTAGACCCCTTTAATATCCATTGTGAGCCTCATGTAACAGCCTTCCATCAAGGCTGTTCTACAATGGTGGAATGTTGCCATAAGTGGTAAAAGTGGAGATCATGGATGGTGGAGGAAAAAACTGCAAAAAAGTGGGATATAAAAGAGGAAAAACTGCAAAAAACTGAATTAAAAAACTCCCTAAAATAATGGGATCAACAACAGCTAACAAGTCGGAGATTTCCTTTGGTGTTAGTGTTAGACTGGAGTTACGGGAAACTATAATTCGATATCTTGGGGTTAAACGGGTAGACCATTACGAACTATACTTGGGTCTCCCAACGATAGTGGGGCGTTTTAAGAAGATTACTTTTAGTGGACTGAAGGATAAACTCTGGAAGAGACTGGAGGGGTGGAAAGAACGGCTGCTTACTTGGTCAGGGAAGGAAACTCTTATCAAAGCAATGGCACAAGCTCTACCCACATACATCATGCAGTGTTTTCTGCTCCCTGTGGGATTATGTCAAGATCTTCAAGCAATGATTTGTCGCTTCTGGTGGAGAAAGAATGTTAAGGGCAGAAGAATTCATTTGTGTAGCTGGAAGCATTTATGTAAACCGAAATGTGAGGGTGGATTGGGTTTCAGGGACTTCGAATGTTTTAATAGAGCTCTATTAGCAAAGCAAGGATGGCGTGTGTTAACAAACCCGAACTTTCTTGTCGCCAGGCTCCTGAGAGCAAAGTATTTTTCGAACTCACACTTCTTATAGGCACCAATGGGCTCCGACCCGAGCTTCACTTGGAGAAGCATCTTAGCTGGTAGAGACTTATTGGATTCAGGGTGTTACTGGCAGGTGGGAGATGGTTCGAGCCTGCGGGTATGGAATGACAGATGGATTCCACAACCTTCAAGCTTTAAAGTCATCACCCCGTGCAACCCTGCTCAACAAGAAATGACAGTGGCCTCTTTGATTGACCACCAAAACGGTTCGTGGAGATGGGATACTATAAACAAGTTGCTGCTCCCAGTTGATGTTGAGAGGATCAAATTGATTCCAGCTGGGTTAGGTAGCAGGGGCGACCGGATTGCTTGTATCTATCACTCCGCAGGTCATTATGCAGTGAAGAGTGGGTATAGGCTTGCTTTGTCTCGAAAGGAAGGTCCAGTGGTTAGCTCTACTTCGGGGTGGCTGAATTCAACTTTCTAGAAAAGGCTGTGGCGGGTCAATATGCCTCCAAAACTAGTTAAACTCCTATGGAGGGCATCTGTAAATTCACTGCCAGTTAAAGCGATCTTGTATCAGAGGATAAATAGCATTTTGCCCCTCTGTCAACGCAGTAACAATGATGAGTCGGTACTGCATGTTTTTAAAGACTGTCAGTATGCCAGACAGGTTTGGAACTATGCAGGGTTGCATCGCCTTTTGAGTGTTCAAGCCCTCTCATTCAGGGGATGGTTGACAGAGTTAATGGATTGTTTAAAGTTGGAAGAATTGATGCTGGCATCCTTTCTCTGCTACCACCTGTGGACTGCTAGGAATAAACTCTTTCATGATGGCCTGGCTTTGAGTCATTTACAAATTTATTTTACAGCCAAAAGCTCCATGGACAAGTTCAAAGAGGTGACCACTCGTTCTGGTATAAATTCCCATGGAAGAGATAATAGTTCCTGTCGTTGGCAACCCCCTCTATCCCATGCAGTCAAGATAAATGCTGATGCTGGAATCCTCGGAGAGGATAAGGAGGGTTAGGATTTGTGGTCAGAGATCATGCAGATCAGGTGTTAGCTTGTGGCCAGCGTACTGTAATTGGCACATGGACTCCTTTCATGTCTGAGGCAATAGCCCTTTTATATAGCCTGTCTACTGCAAAGGAGCTGGGTTTCAGTCATGTAGTGGTAGAGACGGACTGCAAATATGTTATTAATTGCTTAGTGGAGAAGGTGAATCTGCGGACTGCTTTGGGAAGTCTCCTTGATGACTGTCTTCAAATGAGTTCTACGTTTAGCTCTTGCAGCTGGTCCTTCGTCACTCGTTGTGGCAACAGAGTTGCCCATAATCTAGCCAAATCGTGTTCTTCTACTCCTGGTCTTTTAATTTGGTCGAGGAAGTCCCTCCTCAAGTTTCTGTTTTTGTTCAGCAAGATGTAAGATCCTTTCTTGTTTAATGAAACGCTTTTTGGTTCAAAAAAACTATTGGACTGACTGTACGGGCGCAATTTGACAGTCCAAATACCGAATTAATATTATTTTTTTCTGATTATTATTTATTTATATTTTAATTTTTTATCAAAATATGAATTTATTTTTTTATATTAGGTATTCATATTTTAAAAATTAATATTAAATTTATATATTTTTTAAAACACTCACATTGTGTTTTTTTTTTAAGGTAACTCACATTATATCCTATATAGGCATAATTAATGGAATTAAAATACACACTTTATTAATTCATTTTAAACGAAATTAATAAAATTGGAATACACATTTTGTTAATTTTGTGTATGATTAACTTAAAATAACGATGGAATTTATCAACATATAAAAAATTAAAAAAATATATCACTTTTTAAACGTATGAAATAATGGTATTTATTTTTATTTTTTATTTTCATAAATTTTATATTTATTTTAATTAATTTTATCCAAAATTAGCTGAGATAACCTTTTTTTTTTTTTAGAAAAGCTGAGATAACTTTTAATTGTATGTTAAATTTAAATTGAATTTAATTGGATTTAATACTGGTGATTTGAAAAGCCAGACCATTATGTTAAAACTACATGGACCAAATGTATAAAGTTCAGTGACCTGAAATGCGTTTTTACAAATATGAAAATCCATTAAAAACCATCCTCAGGAAGGATCCTGGCAAGGTCATATGTGTTAGACTGTCAGAGTCGGTCATGACAGTGAACTAAAATTGATGAGTGGCATTTCCACGCTCGGCAATTTCCATTTCTGAGAGATGGCAGTTGGTTCAGCGTCTAAGATTTTGGTGGCGTCAGCGGAGAAGGTGGGACCCACGGCTCGACCTTAAGCCTTACGGACGCTGCGGCAGCTAGAATACGTCAGCTGCTGCAGCGGCGGCCGCGCCCTTTCCTACGGTTGGGCATCAAGGCTCGCGGCTGCAACGGTTTATCCTACAACCTTAATTATGCAGGTTAGAGCCAACCAAACCCTAACCCTAGCTTCTCTTACTTACGAATTGGTTTTGTGAAACTCTCCAATTATCATGTGGAATTAAAAAAAGTTTATTAGTTTTGGTTGAGATTGAGTGCGCAGATGAGAAAGGAAAGTTCGATGAATTGGTTTAAGATAAAGGTGTGAAGATATTGATTGATCCAAAGGCTCTGATGCATGTAATTGGAACTAAGATGGATTTTGTTGATGATAAGCTCCGGTAATTATTTGATTCCTAATAATTACTCTTGCAGTTGCTCTTTAACATTATTTTTATTTAAATTTGTTTCTGATATTACAAATTTTAAGCATATCTTAGCTTAAGATAAACATGTTCAGCGCGCTCAACTGGATACAAAGCTTGTACTTGTAAATGCTTTTTCAAAATTGATTTCATTTTAAAGCATTTGGGAGCTTTGCATTCAGAAGTTGAGCTCCAACTTTTCTCTCTGTCCATCTCGCAATCATTTCAGTTCAGCTTTTCTCTTTTCTCTCAATGATATTTGCTGCAATGGTAGTATTTTGATTATTTTAATATAATTTCTGTGCAGATCTGAATTTATTTTCATTAATCCCAACTCTAAAGGGCAATGTGGTTGTGGAGAGTCCTTTATGACAACAAGTAGTGCAGAAGCTGCTAAACGTGGTGGTACTTAATAATTTTTATAGGCTGCCTTCATTACCATAGTAATGGTGTAGCATTCTGAGCATAGGTTGCAGAAAAGACAGTATGTGGTCAGAAATATAGCACTAGGACATGCTCTTACAGCTTATGGAGCCAGTGTTCATGCTCATTTCTTTTCTTTCTTGTTTGCTCCCATTTTATTATCTAATGGGCATCTTACTGTATAGTATATGACAAATGAGAATAATACTTGTATGTTGCACACAACGCTGTATATATATTGTGTTCTTAGAGATGCATTGGTCTGTTAATAAGTTGCTTTGACTGATATGTCATGTATATGACTGATGCTAGATATTTTGTATATTTATAATCTTGCAATAGATATTTGGACTGATGCTAATCACCGTTTACTTTCTCATTTGCCTCTAAATTCTGAGTGAATCTGAACATGTGCAATTACAAGGTTTATGTCGGAGTTGGAGGCATTGTTTAAGGAGTTTCTGAAAGAGTGTTTTGATAAGTTCATGTGATATGCTCTTTGATTCTTGAAAAACTTTGATTACTTTATTGAATTGTGATTTGTCTGAGGCCATTTTTGCAGCGTATGTATTGTTAATAGCTGATTAAGAAAGGGGTGCAGATATAGATGGAGAAAACAAGAGAGGAGGTTCTTGGTATGTGACTGGTGCCTCGCTCGAAAGAGTTTTAAATAATTGGCTTGATGTGTGATCAAGCTGCATTTGGGTTTGTTATCGGCGGTGTCTTAGTCACTAAGCCTTAAATCATATAGTTTTAAAATACAAAGGCGGTGGCGGCAATACAGTTTATATATTGGTTAATTTGTGAAGAATTGCCGAGTTGTGATTGGTGTTTCTGCAACAAACTAAATGCAGAGCTCTATTCTACAGGATAACATGAAGCAATTCAAATTGCGTGCCTCTCTGAAAAACGCTGCAACATGTGGCAGTACTTTTTTTTAGAGTTATATCTTTGGAGGTTGAATTGGTATTGAACCAGATCAATTAGAAAAGTTGTCAAATTCACTGTACTAGATATGATTTATTATATTGTAATTCTAGCAAAATGCATTTTGGGGTCCCTGAATTATTTAACATTTGCTGCATTAAATTTTTGAATTCCAATAGTGCATATTGGGCCACATACGAGTTGAAAACTACTAATTTTTGCCATGGTTTTTACCCTATCCGAGTAATGAAAATAAAATTTAAAAAAAAAAATCCTATCTCTTCTCTCTTTGCCTTCTCTCCTTCCTCCTCCTCGCCATTGAACCCACCTTCTTCTTCTTCTGTCATGTCCGAATTACTATATGGCTGCTCTCCAGCCAACGCCGCACTCAGCCGCTTCAACTTCCACCACAATGCCGCCCTGCCCCCGCCCCAATTTTCATTATATCTACTCTTCAACTTCCATCCTAATGCTGCCCAACCCCGATCCCAACATTCATTGTATCTACTCGCATGATAATTGCTTGCCATATTTTTCTCTCTTCATCCTCTTAAAGAGTAATCTTTTTTGTATTTGGAAATCAAGACATGAATTGAGTAGCAGTTACAGATATTTTTTTCTTTTGCTTAGTTAGCCAATCTAAAGGCTTTTTTGTTCATGAATAATATGAATTTGCTTAATAAATTCTAACATTTTTGATTGCCCATTATCTATTAGTTAAAATTCCTGTAAGACTATTTTTCTAGCTTTCTCGATTTCAAACTTAAAATTGTAGCAATAACATATTCTCAATTAATGTAGCAGTAAGGTCATAATAATAGTTCCTTTTTTTTTTCAATTCTAAAATGAACCTCTTTTGGCTTTCTTTCAATTATCATATTCTCCAATACTAAGTCGTATTTTATTCTTTCCCCATTTTACAGGGGCAACATGCAACAGATGGAGATTGCAGTTTGAGCACTATTTTTGGTTAAATCTGAAGGATGGCGAAAATGGTGGAGATGGTAGAGATGGCGGAGGAAGCGGAGCAATTTGGATTTGATGTGTCCAAATCAAAAAGTTGAGGAATTCAGAATTTGCTTTTGAACTTTAGGCATTCAATGCAGAAAAAGCTAATAGTTGAGAAATACCAGAATGGGTTTTGCCAAAGGAAAAAGCAAAGAAATGATGAAACATCATGATATTAGTACACATCATCGTTTGTATCCTATGCTGAATCATGTTCAAATTAGTCTATAAAAATGAGGTATTTGTATAATACATCATTGAAGCATGTCAATTCTATGCCAACCAAAGCTTGAGTCTGTAGACGAAATCAACATAATTATACAACTTGTGTTCGTTACCTCATCGGAGAAGATATTCTATGTCTGGACCATTCTTCCAAAGATTTGCGGTGGAGAGCGTTCATACTAATATAAGGTCGCTTTTCTCTAATCAACTTCTCAGCTTCCTTCCAATCTTGTACTACACCTAGACCCACCAACAGTGCACACATCACTGCTACGCTTCTTCCATGACCTATACGTCCATCCATGTATGCCAACATATTTGGTAACATATAATTGCTTCCATTGTAACAAAACTATCAAAAAAAAAAGAGGAAGCCTGCGGTCCTAAACTAGGTGCTTTTTTAACCGTAATATCAAGTAAAAACGCTATTCAAAACACAAGGCCTACGAAAAGAAACAAAATTTCTGGCTGCTTTTTTTTTTAACCCCTTAAACAACTTGTCTCCTAATTTTACGTTTTGAAAAGGAAAATCCATGACGTTGAACCAATTATAGAACATATGATGTATCATATCTTTCCTCTTCATGGGTTTGCCGAGAAAATAAACATTATCCAGAGTGGTTAGGATTTCATGCCTGAACTCAAAATGGTGCAATTTCACCTAGAACATCTCTTACTTCAAACTGTCTTTATGATGATGCTGTCCAAATCAGTCATTCATAATCTAACGCCAAATGAGTTACAAGCGCATCAAAATAAAATTGATAAATGAACTCTGGGAGTTCATGAATTTAAATACATACCATAAGTCTTCATTACCAGCTGAAGAACAACTCATTATTTTAAAATCATGCATTAAAGAGTATCAAGAGCTACATCTTATTATTAAGATTTAAATTTCTCATTCAAAAAATTTAACTCCAAGAAACAGAATGCAATAATCTATGTCTATGGCATAAAAGGAAAATAATTTTAAGGAGAGGAGCTCTGATTTTTGAGAAATACAGAGAAGATATGCATAAAGGTTTATGTCAAGGAAGAGACGATGTTACTTGAAGTGACTAATCAAGTGCAGGAGGAGGTTAATAACAGTAAGCGTGCTGATGAGTAAGGTTACAAGAAGTCAAAATGGAACAATATCATGCACGAACATTTTAATTTTCTTAAGAAATTGAAATTTTTCAGATAATTAAGGCTAAGCAATTTACTCAAAAATATGACTTGATAAATTGAAATTTTGAAATCTTTCCTCCATCTTAAGGTCATATTAAATATTTTGGCACTGCGAGTAATAGAATAAGAAATTTTAAGTTTCTGTTCTTGGTACAACCAAAGAGGAAGAGGAATTATCAAGTTCAAACAAGGCACAAATTCAAGATTGTAGAGTTGTTGCCACTAGAGCATCTGGTTTGTTCTCTCTAATAAGGAAAGAACGATAGACGATCAACTTAAGAATAAACATCTCAAAACAAAATATTTGGGAACAACTTAAGTTGCAAATAAAGATCATGGGAGGCTGATTTGTAGGAACTGATTATGGGGATATGTTTTTATTTCCTTAGCTAGAAACATGTATAAATTCCTATAATTTGGATTGCTTCAATACAAGCAAAAAATTCTCCTATTTTCTGTCTAAGTTTACATAAGCATTCAAGGAATTTGGCAACAACTTATTTAAGTTCAGCATTCAAGGATACACTGATCTACTGAATATGTCGTCAATTTCACTATTTGATGAAGGGTACCTTAGTTATCCATTCATGATTTTCAAATATCCAAATTAAGTAGAATGTTCAAATTTAGCTCAAAAATTATACAAGACAATTATTAGAAGGCTGAAAGTGAAATTCATTCCCTGAAATTTGACAAAAAAAAATGCAATTAACCCCTAATATTTTTTTGGTACAATAGTCCGCCTAAAGTTTACAAATTGGGATAATATTACCCTAAAACTGACAAATTTGTTATTTTAACTATTTTCTGTCAATTGACTATTGACGTAGCGCAAGTACGACACATCAACATGAATTAAATTACCCTAATTTGTAAATTTTAAGAGCAACCTGCTTTTCTTGGAACATTTTATGGGTTTTTTTGCACTTTCAGACCACTTCAGCAATCAACTGGCAGAAATAATCAAAATAACAGATCCGTCAATTTTAAGATGACATTATTTCAATTTATAAATTTTAGGGGGATTATTGCACCAAAATACATATAAGGCGGTTAATTACTACTTTTATCAAATTTTAGAGGATGAATTGTAACTTTGGCCTTATAAGAACAGCCACATCTACTATTTTATACTACTAGAGGTTGTAAGAATAAATGTTAATCAAGTGACTAATTGTTGGGGTGAATTCTAAGTACAAATATTATTTACCTAAATAATTCAAGAAGAAAACCAGAAAGAAAAAATATAAGTTAAATTTGCAAGATAAATTAATGTGATTCGCCAATTTTGCTTACACCCACAGAAAAATGCAAGATAAATAATTTACTAACAAAAATGAAAAATATAAATAAGTTGGTGTTTAACTATTAACCAAATCTCCAAGTACACCCTACCAATCTGATAAATATACAACACAAGAGTATCACTAAAATTTCTGAACGGAATTCTCTTAAATGTAGTATAATCACACACAACAAATGAAACATGTGTCTATGAAGCAAAATCTGTCTTGGTAGTTATAGGCATATGGATGAATAAAAAAGTCAATAAAAATGATACTATTAATAGCATATTTTTTATATATCTATACATGAATTTTGCATGTACAAATTCTTGCCCCTTTAGCATGCCATTTAAGACTTTATCTAATTCTCATTTGGTTTGTCAATTTGTTTTTCAACTCTAATTAATTTTGTAGCCATTTTTTCAACTCTAATAATAGACCTGTCCTCAAACTTATTATAGGGCACAGAAAAATCAATCTTAATTATTCATTTGCAAGTAAAGCAATTTACAATGGAAATGTAACAATTTTGGCATGTTAATCCAGTAAAATTTTAAATCAAAATAGGCACTGGAACTCTTTGCATGTCGATATCACAGGATCATAGTGCTTCACACTAAGAAAGAGTCCCAGAGTACTCTACCAGGGATGTTTCTGTGTCCATGTTCTTTTTCCCATAAAATGGCAGCTCAGGGCATTTCTCATAAACCAACTTAGGGTATGAATGCTCTTAGAATGTTCAGAGAAGCTGAAAATAATCGATCCCTAGCAAATTAGACCCCCACTACACCTAAACAAGTTCACAATTATATAACTGTACCAATAATAACCAATATGAATCAAAGCAGCAACAACTATTAAAAACCACTGTGAATCAGGAAACAAGCATAATTCACTGGAAGCAACCCATAAAAATTCTCAAAAAATAAATAAATAAAGTATCATTACCATATCCACAGTGGATGAAAATAGGCTTGTTCTGCGCCCTCTTCCTGCCAGCCCATTTGACAGCAGATTCAATCTCCCCTGGCTGAGGTGCCCTGGTATCCCAAGTTGGGATACACAAATAAGAGTGCTTCTTAAACTCCGATTTTCTTGGAAATTCACAAGTGCAATCTATAATAGCAGGGTCACCAGGTGGCAATGTCTCAGGTGAATAAGGCCACCCACCAACATAAACCCCTTCACAAATCTCACTAAAAGGCTCTTCCCCACTACCCAATCTTCGAAGAGCAGAAAAGAGTCTGACAAAAAATAAGTATGGACAGAACATGATAACTGACCAAAGTGGGAAACTTCCATCTGGGGTTTTGCCAAGAAGCATAGGGAGATTGATTGATGGGTGAGAAGCTAGAGATACTAGAACAGTTACCAAAGAAGCATAAAGGAATGGGATTGATAATAAGGTGAATCCGAGGGTTCTAAGGTATGAAAAGATGAGGAATAAAATTGCTGCTTTCAATCCCAACAAGATTGATATACCCACACCCATTTGGTTTGGTTTTATGATTGTGCTAGTCCAAGATCGGAACCAAAACTTGAAAAGGATTGTTGATCTTAGAACACAATGTTTCAATTGGATGCGAGAAACAGAATATAGCAAGAAATATTATTGAGTATTGAGGAGAAGGAAGCCAGAAAGACTACAGGTGAAGCAAAGGGGGAGACAAAGAATAATGGACGGACCGGAGAAATTTATAAAAATATGGCTACAAATTAAAATCCAATTTTATTTATGCCCTTGTCGTGTATTTTTTCCGAATTTTGTTTTATTGACGTAATAATTATAAACTTTTCATCTTTTTTTTTTATAATACACTTTTTTATAATAATTATAAACTTTTCATTTCTTTTTTTATAATAATTATAAACTTTTTATCTGGGAAAATAAACAAACCAAAAAAAAAAATCCTTAAAAAAAGGTTCAAGAATAGGGATAACTATATGAAAACGTTCAACTTTTGGGTAATTTATAATTAATAGTTTAAAATGTAATAATTAGATTCATTCATAGGAAAAGGGCAAGAATTCTTTTAAAAATTTAATTAAAAATTGGATAAAAAAATTTCTTCTTATTTAGAACATTTTAAAGTAAAGGTTCACAAAAAGAAAAATCCTAACCTACCTTTCTCTCTAACCTTCTTTTGTCTCTAGCTTTCATAAAAAAATCTAACATCCTTTTCTCCTTGAATTCAAAAATTTTTATTTTTTTATCTAATAAACTGACGGCAGCCCCTCTCTTATTTCATTTTACTATTTTATTAAATTTATTTTTGTGTTTTTTAATTTTTGTGTGTTTTATCATTTTTTTTAAATTTATCTATAATAATTTTTAGATCGGTTTAAATTTAAAATTTTAATTTTATTCATTATTTTTTATTTGTATTTGATTTTTTTGTATTTTTGTTTCAATAATTTTAGATCTAATTTTTTTTTATTTTAGATTTAATTTTTGTATTAACTATATCTTATTTGTATTTTCACAAATATGATTCGTTTAGCTAATGTTGAATACAATTTAAATTTTTTGTCATGCAAGTTTGTTATCCATATTTGGAGGTTATTGTCTTCTCCTATGTAAGTTTTCGTTTTTCTGAAATGAGTTTTTCCGTGGACAAACTTATTTTAGAAGAATTTTTACTTGTGTTTTTTCATTTTTTTTTTCAAATCTCTCTTTAATAATTTTTAGATCGATATAAATCTGAAATGTAGATAACAGATTGATTGAGTTTTCTGTTAAAAGTCGAATTGTTCACGACATGTTACTATTATCCACTATTTTCGTTAAGGAAGTTCAAAGATTTATTCAAACAATTTCATTAGTTTCGTATATCTTATATACTTTTAAATTTTATAAATTTATTTATACTTTTCAAATGTACTTTTTATATTATTAACGAAAATTTATTTTGCATTAAAAAAAGATACATTTTTAAAGTTTTATCTCCTTTATAAAAATATATTAAAATTTTGTTTCCTTAATATTAATGTCTGGATCCATTCCTAACTACTAGGATTAATAAGTAATTTTTTTATTATTTTTAATAATTAAATTGGGTCATTTTCTGTATTTTTATTCTTCATATCCAAATATATAGTAATTATTTTTAGAAGTGAATGCCAATAAAATAAAAGTGTGTATAGATTGATTGATCATTTTGCATTATATTTTTTAAATTCAGTATAGTAATATCAGTTTGTTTTTCAAAATATAAGTTCAAATTCAACTTATTAACAATCATTTAACCATGTACTAGTTGATTAACTGCTAAATGCAATCAACCAACTGTTAATTATCGATTAACCACCAAAAGAATTAAACATATATAACTATTCAATACTTTATAAAAAAAATTATCCATAAAATTAAAATATAATTTTAAAATTTTAAATACAAATAAAAATATAAGACATTAAAATTTAGTATCAATACAATAAAAAAATTATATAAACGCTATGTACGCCTACAAAAAATTCAATACTAATTTGTCACTCATTTTTAGGGTTTTTTTTTGTGGGGGTGTTATTTTTAAAATTATTTAAAATTTTGGTGTAATAGTAAAAATATTTAGGTGAATGGTGTGTTAAAAATGGCAACCTGGGTTGCCATTTTTCGACAAGTGGGGCCCACAATGTTGAGGTGACATTTTGCACAAAAAAGGGCAATGGAAGGCGCCATTTTTCATTGTTGAAAAACGACATCATTTCGTTGGGTTGGGCGGCGCAGTCCAAAATAGCGCAAGAGCTAGCCATTTTTTTCAAAACCGAAACGGTGTCGTTTACGTGAAGGAGGGGATGCAAATTTGAGTAATTGGTGGTGGGGTCTGCCTGTCAGAAAACAGCACTGACAGTTGTTGTTTTTTATCTTTTTTTTTAAATTAAAATGCTAAATATGATATTATTTATTAAGTTAATTAATAGAAATACTAATTAGTTAATTCATATCAATTTTCGTAGCAAAATTATTTAAGCCAAAATATTATATTGTTTAATTAGTGAATTGATTAAACTAGTAATTAGTTAATTGAAATGAAATTACTAGCATAGTAATTAAGCCAAATTTTAATGTTATTTAATTAGTGAATTGATAAAAATTAGTGATTGATATCAAAGACTTAGCAAACTTTTTTTTTTTGCCAAAAAATGATATTATGTAATTAGTTAAGTGCAGAAAAATAGCCATTAGTTAATTGTTATTATTTAACACTTAGAAAATTATACCACATAAACTTCATTAAACATATACATACAAGTACCGATAACATATAAAATTTCATGGATATGAAGTGGTGTACTCAGATGGACCGGCCAAATTTGGACATGTCTTCCTATTATGACCCTCATTTTTACAGAGTGCACATCAGTTAGGCATAATACAGTTTTTTTCTGTCCATTTCATTGCGATATCTAGAGGTTCTACGCCTCTCTTTTCTCCTTATAAGCTCTGGGTTTGGAACCAAATTTGGCTTGACATATGGCTTCCAATAATCACGATGTCTAAGTGGCTGGAAAAAGGAATTATAGCAACTCAATGCCTTAAATAGCTTATAGTGCTTGTCCACGTATCTCTACATGTCAACACGTACATGCATACATGCTGCAATGGTATGCGAACAAAGCATTTTAGTCCCTTGAAACTTTCCACATTCATATGTACGGCAATCCAAATTAACAGATTGCATGTTATTTTCTTTTTGTTTGCTTTTTTGATTTTTCATCCTGATAGTGAACAATCCTGTACATCGATCAAAACTGCCAACTCTATGGCCACTAAGCTTTTGAGCACGCCTAGCCATTTCTTCCATATATTGGTATGTGTATCTACTACCTGCAGTTATTTGAGATCGATACATGATTCTTCTATCATCAAAAAATTTAACCAATCGTGCAAACACATGCTCAACAATACTATAAACAGGCATCATTCGAACATCTTTTAATGCACTATTTACACTTTCTGTAATATTGGTTGTAGCATTACCATATCTATGACCATTGTCATAAGACAACGTCCACTTATCCAAAGAGTTCTGCATTGCCCAATTGTATGAGTCTACATCAAGTTCCTTAATGTCCTCCATTCTTTTTATAAACTTCCGGGGTTGGAAGTTATTTTCTATCAACAAATTTAACTTGAACCTTAAAAAAGTAAATATTTACAACGTTTAACATTTAAAATAAATTAAATTACAGATTTAGTTAAAAAAAATTCACGTATCGGCCTTATATAGCATGTCCTTAATTTTGGGATTTCTACGCGCGGTATTATAATTGCTAACGAAGTGGCACAAACAGTACCAATGAAAAGCTAATGGCTCCTTCCAACCACTATTATCATCACGAAATAAGGCTAGACTACCCGCATGCCAATCAAAAATAATAGTTATACCCACTTATTTAGTAACATACTTCCTAATACAAGTCATAAATCACCCCCAACTAGATTTATTCTCACCTTTAACAACTAAAAATGCTACCAGATATAAGTAATTATTTCCATCATTAGCATTTGTTATCAAAAGAGTCTGATAAAACTTTCTTATCATAAACGTACCATCAATTAGCAACACTGGTTTTCAGTGTGATAGTCCATCAATACATGGCTTAATGCCTAGAAGAGCCTCCTGAATTGCTTACAATTTGATTGTATACTGTCATCAACAACAAATTCACATATAAATCCAGGATTGTATGACTCCATAGCCTTAAGATAACTGGTAACTTCCCATACGAGGCCTCATAATTGCTAAATATCTCCTCCAATGCCTTGATCTTCGCATACCAAGCCTTGTTGTATGAAACATCATAGTTGAAATGACTCCTGGTGTAATGGCCTCAACACTAGGTTGGCCGTGAACAATAATTTCCTATGGTAAAGAGTATTTTTGGGCTGAAAATTGTACCCAAAAGTGAAAAATATTTTATTTGACCATCAAAAAGTATTAGTCATAATGAGTTAGGGGTTAAAATTTGAAATAAAACCGAGGTCAAATGGACCTCCAAAAGTCAAAAATACGAAAAAGTTAGTGAGTCAATTTTATTTGTAAGAAGTGTTGACTCAACTTTGACCGAATTTTTAAAAATAGTAAATGAACTTCAAAAATTACTAGATTTTTTTAGATCTTAACGAAATTTCATGTAGAATATTTTGGTATAAAAAATAAATTTTTTAGTAATACCGATAGTTATCAAATCGGACCGATTTGATTGAATCAAACTAGTAACGGACTTCGGTTAGGTTAAAATTTTGGGTACAATCTATTTTTAATGTGATAAGAATGATAGAATCAAAATTGGAGTTGAAAAGTGGAAGAAATTAATTAAGGGCATTTAATGGGTAATTAATGGGCTTTGATTAATTGGGTTAGGCCCATCACTTTGGCCATTGGGAGGAACTATAAAAGGTGAGAAATTCTATAACATTCCAGAATTTTTAGCCCCTTTTTCCTCTTCCCTCTTGGCCAAAACCCACATAGCTCATTCTCTCCTAATTTTTCTTTCACCTCACTTATAATCCACACCAAATCCAAGCTTAAGAAAGCAAATTCTATCCCTCTAGATTAATATTCAGCCCTTCATCCTTTGATTTGAGCTAAGAAAGCAAAAGAATCTAAGGAGTAAAGTGTTAGGTATCAAGTTGAGGTAAGATAAATTCTTAGTTTTAATTGGATTTCTAGGTGTTTCTAATTAGTTTTTGGTGCCTATAATTCATTTATGATGTTAAATTAAGCATTTGAGATCAAAAAAGTTGAGTTATTTAACCTTGAAAATCCGGCCATGGTAGGTTCCCAATGGAAAGTTCGAGCTCTCAAGGCAAAGGGGAAAGAAAAGGAAGGCTAGGCAAGTTAGACCAAGAAGAAAAGGTTAGTGACTAATAAATCATAGTAATTTCCTTTATTTAAGTGAATTTCCTTGTATGTAACTTAGGGAAAATGAAAATTATGAATGTTTAATTAAAATTAATGGTAGAATAGTGCAATTGGACCTTGAATAAGTTTAGAAAAATTTTTAATTAAATTTTTAAACATGGATAGGGTAAACTTCCTAGGTGGGCCGAAATTCACACTAAGGGGAATTAGTAATTAAATGATGTATTTTGATGGAATTAAGCCATAAATTGATAATAGAAATGAAATAACATGTTTATGAATTTTTGTAGAATTTATGGGAATTTAGTGAATATTTTTGAGATGATTTTTGGTTATGTAATAAATAAAAATGTTGAATTAATGTGAGTTATTGCATAATTTGATTAGAAAATGGTGAATTATGGTTAAATAATTCACAGACTGTATAAAAAGATTGAAAAGTTTGGCTGATAAATGAATTAAATAAAAAAAGTAATGAAAAGTATGAAAAAATTGAATAATGAATTGAATTTAATGAAATTATGCCCTTAAAAATAGTCTGACAGTAAAATTTAGCTCGAGATATAATTGGCTGGCCATAGGGATATCTGTACCACGGTGCAAATCATGGCGACTTGCTTTGCTATGGTAAGATCTTTGATCTCTATAGTATCTGTCTGATCTGGTATCTGTTCTGTGAAAAATGGTCTTTCGGAATTATTTCTCAGTCTGTTTGTAGTCCTGTGAAATTCACGTCCCGTATATCCGGTCTAAAAGTTTATTTCAAGATTATACTAGGGGCATTATGTTAAAAATAAGTTAAAAGAGTGAAAAGAAAGATAAAAAAAAGTTTAAGGTGAAAAAGGACCTAATTGAAAGGAAATAAAATGTTTAGGGGTAAAACGGTAATTTTACCAAAAATTGTGTTTAATGAACAAAAATAATTAAAAAAAGTCTATAAAGGGCAAAATGATAATTTGGTGCCCCAACAGTGTAAAAAATGAAGTTTTATAAGATATAGGAATTAAAAGTGTAATTTTATATGAAAATGTTGAAATAAGGAGTATATGGTAATTTGTGAGTAAAGTTGTAGGGTAAAGATGAAAATTAAGGAATATAATGGCAATTTTGTAAATATTGAATAAAAAGGAAAATTTTGGAAATAAATGAAATGTTAGAGACTAAATTAAAAATTAATTAAAGTTTTGGTATTAAGTAAAAAGGAATTGTAAATAATAGATTAAAAATGTTTTTGAATTGAAAATGTATAATAATTGCCTATTTGTAATTGCATTGTAAGATTTTTAATTTAATTGTTTCATAATTGGAATAATGTTTGTGAAGGAAAATAATATGATTGTTAGTTACCGCTGAGCATATTTAATGCTTAGCACGTAGAATTTATTTCGTGCAGGTACTGAGGAGCAGGAGCAGTAGTACACAAGTGGGAAGGAAGTTTTGTTTAGGAGAGTAAATTTTGGGTTGTATGGCATGTATACATATGTATAAATAATAGATATTGTAATAAAGAGTTGTTTATCAGGAATGTATAATTTTGTATGTGATTATTGAGTTAAACATAAGACAGATGTAAATGGGAATGTCTGGATATAGGATATGTGGAATGGTATGTATATTGATAATTATTGAATCGTTGTGTCTCTGAGAGGCTGTGCAATTGTTTGCGTTTTAGGGAGCTAGTTAGGTTTATAGTTGTTATATTACTGGATTTTTATAAAATGAATAGTAATATTGGCCAGTTATAGGTCAGCGGCAATGTAACTTAAAAGTCATATAAATGGACTAAGATAAGAATTAGAAAGGTTAAGTGGTTTAAAAAAAATATTTCCGCGTTGTGCACTGCTCCGTTAGGTCTGTATGATATGGGTGTTACACCTGGTGTCACCATTATTACACTAACTTTCAGATCAGGAGCTACACTAACCATCTCCAATATGCAATCATATATAATTTGGCTATCTAGCTGTCTATGCTGTTGAGATACTAATGGCATTGTACAAACTTGAGAACCTTTGTACACACTGACAATCCAGTAAGGAGATGTCCTTTTTTTCATAGCTTTAACTATCCACTGACAGCCAGTATCTGTAGCGCGCGAGCAACATACCACTCAATATGAAGGCTTAGACTCAACAACTTTATAAGACACATTATTCTGAATTGAAAATCTCTTAACATAAGCCTTAATTTCATCCTTTGATGTGAATGCCAGGCCTTTTTATAACTTTGAAACACCGTCCCATCTTAACATTGGCAAATCGCTAGACATGCTAATCTGAGCTTCAACAAAATTAATATATGTGTGGTGCACAGATGGAAAGTGAAATTGTGAAATATTATATTATAAACCTACATCAACTTTAACATCATTCATGTTCAAATTCTGAAGTCCTTCAGTCACATAGATTGCACAATTTGGAACAAATTTATCATCCCTGTCTATAACGATTTCCTCACCAATATCATTCAAGTCTATGTCTTCATCATCCTCATTTGGATCAAAATTTAGAGAAATATACCCGTTATTTGCAACATTTTGATCATCGCATCCAATATTAGTACAATCAAAGCTAGAACATGATGCAAAATTCATTTCAGTTTGCCCCCTAAACTCTCTGATTGGACTTGCTTCTACAGTTTCCAAATTATCAACCCCCTTGACAATGTTGTTCATCCTCAAACTGTGTACCAAAATCAAGCTGACTTTAACTTGTTAAATTCGACTCATCACCAATAATATTTCTATCATCAACATCACGTATGGCATCCCTGCCTACGTCCATACTCATTTGATTAACATTAATCACCACGTTTTGTTCTTCTTCAATAACAATTTTTTCAGTCTTAATAGTTATTTTCGCAATAGTATATCTAGGAAATGCAACAAAATTTTCATAAATTTGATCAATGTCATCATCATCAATTAAGTCCATAGGCACCCATGACATTGACCCCTGGATGATAACAAGACATCTATATATCACTCGATTAACCCCTATATATGTAGCTAAATCTCATTTAACTAATATCTTATGAACAAGTTCTAGAAATGTCAGTTTGTTTCTGACTTTCAATCACCTCGATCTTGCTAAGAGACTTGAAGTATAATAATAGTAACCAACTATGTTCCATATTGATTGTCCTCCAGTATGAATTATAAACATTACTGGAATCTATATTTTTTAATTTCTACATTATATGTACATATTTACATTATTAATGCATCAATTTACTACTTTCGTCATTAATAAATCCTCTCAAAATTTTTTAATATTTATTCACATAACAAGCAATTTTTTTACTACTTGTACAAATTATAATTTTTTGCACTTTTAAAATCTTGTAATTTATATATTTTTCATTATTACAATACTTAATTTTGATAAACATATTATTATATATGTGCACTCTCTTTCTCTATCTCTCTCTCTCTCTCTCTCTCTATATATATATATATATATATATATATATATATATATATATAGTTATTTTTTCTTAATTTTTTAAGGTTTTATATAATATTATGTTTGTTGTCTAAAATCAACAAAATTTCCATATCTAATTGCAACAATATAAAAAAAATTAATAAATAAATTTAAACCACTAATTTATTTACAAATAATCACGATTGTAATTTTTAACAATAAATCATAAAATTACATATACGAATTAACTATCTTAATTTTTAGCCTTCATATAATTATCTAAAAATAAATAATATCAAATAACAATAACTTACCTTTGAAAATATTAACAAGATTATATTCCAAGCTTTATACCACCTATAATATTAATAATTAAAAAAAATTACTAATTAATTTAATCAATAACTAAGATGTGATTAATATAATTAAATTAAAATATACTCACATAAATTACCTTTTTTAATCTTCAAGCAAATCTTCTATAGAGTTATGAATCTTCAAGCAAATTCTAGCATTACTTGAGAGAAAGAAGTAAAATGAAACTACCTAGAGAATGGATCAAAATGGAAAAATGAACACAATACCATTTTTTGCCTTTTTTTATATATAAAGCCTTAAAAAAATAATTATTCAATAGTTTTCCCGTGTTTCTACTGCAAGGAACGAGAATTACTGTGTGCTCTGTAGTGCACAGTAATTCCTGTGCACCTGCTGCATTTCAATTTTAAAAAAATGATAGAAAACGGCAACTATCAGTGCCGTTTTCTGACAGGCGGGCCTCACCACCAATTACTCAAATCTGTGTCCCCTCCTTCACCCAAACGATGCCGTTTTGGTTTTGAAAAAATGGCTAGCTCCTATGCCGTTTTAGACCGCACACCCCAACCCAACGTGTGACGTGTGCCCTTCCCTCGAAGCTTTTATCTTTTTTTATTCGAGTCACCAACACCCGATTTCACCTTCGAAACCAAGGGATCGTCGAGTTCGAATGAGAAAACCTCTGACCTTTAGCAGTTTGATCCCATTTTTAGGATTAAACCCAGGTTAAGGTTCCCCACCCAGGCCGACGATCAATTCGCGATAGAAAAGAGACTCAACTCGACTTGCCAAATCATAAATCTCGAAAGGTGAGATGTAACACGTCTAGGTATCCCTATCTTATCGCTAATGATCGATGATCGGGTGGCATCTAGTTGGGCACCACAAGGTTGAATAGCAAAGAGTCGCCACCCAATAAAACATTAGAAAAGAAAGGTATTTCGACCTTGCGAGGCCAAAAACCCAGAGAGAGTTCAAAATTCCACTCTTATTTTTACCTTTGATTGATGTGACATAATGACTTTCAGATTAATCGTGTTATCCCTTTTCTTTCATGCAAGAGTAAAGAAATTATAGAAATTAATGGCATACCCAATCACATAAGAAAGCAGTAAATCATGGCATATAATAAGGAGATAAAGATATCCATAAATCGAGAAGTTCATTATGACCCTTTTGGGTGAGAACTTTGGTCTTTGCTTGTGGATTTCATTATGAGATCTTGAAGATAGGGACTTGTCAGCCCAAGTTTTATTTATGAAACGGCCCATGTTATTTAATTATGTATAAAATCTTTTACATTATTAAAGGCTAATTTTTACATGTGAGTTTTCTAGGCAAAAATACGGACATTGGTCAATTTTATTAGTGGAATATTCCAATTAATTACTATAAATATTTTCGGTGACATTTTTCGTTTGCAGTCAAAAAAGTATTTTTAATAGTAAAAAGAAGGGATTAGAGACTTACTATAGTGCTCGCCTAGTCATATCCATAAAAGAGTTTATTCCAGGGAGCAATAATAATAATAACAACAATGACAAAAAAAGAAAAAAATGATAATGATAATAAAAATGAAAAGAGGACATACATAACACTGATTTGAACTAAGAAATGTGAAAAAGATAAAAAAAGAAAGATCTAGCACACATATCAAAAAAATGCACAATAGCGCGTTTGACGATATACGGTCGACTCTTCTACCTTAAAAAGGCAAGAAAACATGTTTTGGGCCGTGCATCAGTCAACGCACAGGTGCGTGAAAAACAATACACGACCGTCTCAATTTGATAACAATGGGTTCTCTGTCCCTTTTAAAATAAGGTCCTTGCCGATAGTAGATCCAAAAGGGGGCAAAAAGGAAAACCTAAATACGAAAAATGGATTTTTCAAACTGAGTTTTATTTTGGAAGGAAAATGATTTTAAAAGAAATAGACAAAATGGAAATTAAAGGAGATGACCTAATAATTTCTATCACACAGCAATATACCCTTTTGAAGGGTTTCACGATTTAAATATAATAGAAATTAATTTATAATAAAGCTAACTGATGAGAAAAATGGCAAAATTCATCGTAATACGAAAAATACTGGAAAAGTCCTTTTACATTACCTTTAGTGTACTTACTCGATTAAACTATCGAATATCAGATTCGTAGACTCTTTGTAATGTTAAAATATTCAAAAAATGATTGAAGGATCAATAGCTAAAAGCCAAAAATCCCCTTTTGACTTAGAAAGCTTTTTAAAGTTATTTAGAAGTTTCAAAGATTTCCTATGAAAACAAAGCTAACTTTGCTTTTTTCCAAATCCCAAAACTCAGCCAGCCAACCAACCCTTGAAAAGGATTTAGAGGAGGCTTATAAAGAAGAGAGTGTACGGCCGTATCATAGGGATGAATGGCTGTACACTCAAGCAGTGCCCCCCGCATGGCCACTTGCCTCATAGGGAAGCTCACTAACTTTTTAGTATACAGACGTACCATAGGGATGCACGGCTATACACTTTAAAAGTATGTCAACTTACCTGAAAAGATAAGATTCCTTGCAATGCATGGTTGTACACTCTTTGTGCAAGGCCGTACACTTTTAAAAAGGCAAAATCCCAGCTTTTTAGACCAAATGATGAATATTTTTTTGAGTGTACGGGCATATAGGCCATAAATGCATAGCTTGCAAGGCTTTTAAACATGTGTAACTCTACTTTAAGTTCCTAACTAAGGGTATACTTCATCATTTGTCCCTTTAAGCCAATCAATTGCCCAAGCTAAGCTCGAAAATACTTTAAGAAAACTTTTTCAGAAAACAATTTCAACACCACAAAGGGTCCATCATCCTCGATTCACTATTTTTAAATGAGAAATTTTTCTCATTAGGTAACCCTAACAAAAGCCTCCTCAGGACCCAGTACTTACAGTTGCCCCTAACTTTAGGGAGACTAATACGCACAAGAATCTAGATGATCCAAAGTTCAGAGTAAGAGAAAGATACTCACCTGAGGGGGCCATCTCCCTGCCAGCTTGTGGCGTGTCCCCTAGTTCAGAGGCGATTCCACCTCTACAGCTATACCCCCGACTTGAAGGCAATTCCATTATGTGGCTATACCTTGAGGTGATCCCACTATGTGGCTATACCTTGGCTTGAAGGCGATCCCACTATATGGCTATACCTTGAGGCGACACCACTCTGTGGCTATACCTTGGCTTGAAGGCAATCCCATTATGTGACTATACCTTGAGGCGATCCCACTATATGGCTATACCTTAAGGCGATCCCACTCTGTGGCTATACCTTGGCTTGAAGGCGATCCCACTATGTGGCTATACCTTGAGGTGATCCAACTCTGTGGCTATACCTTAGCCTAGAGGCGATCCCACTATATGGATATACCTTGAGGCAATTCTACTTTGTGGCTATATCTTGGCTTAAAGGCGGTCCCACAATGTGCCTATACTTTGATTTATGAAAATTTTGCAAAAACTTTTGCGAGAATGTTGGGGTAGGCAGCACTTATGAGGCTACACTGGTCATCGTCATGTAGCTAATTGAATTTAGCTTGTCCTGCATTTGCAGTGTTGAAAAGGTTAGATCGGGATTCATTGCCCCTAGTCTCATTCATTAAAACATTTATTTATGTTCATTTTTCTTGTATATATTTCCATTTCTGTACTATTATCATGTTTATATATACCCACTTTTGGCAGCATGATATATAAATCTTATTGAGTACAGTGCCTATCTAATATTATAGCATGTACCTCGTTAATAATCAATCACTTTTATCCTGTAATACGGACATTTTTGGAAGCATTCTCAACCTATTAATATCAACTAACATCGGCTTATGGCATAAGGCATCTTGTATGCTAGCAAAATAAATAATGCCAATCTTGGTAACAAATGATAATTTCAAGCAAGTTCAGAATGACAATCCTGGAAAATTTTAATGGAAATATCCTACTGTAAAAGAAAACAGATATCCACAATGTAATGAAAAAACAAACATAAGTATCCATAATAATTGTTCCAATATGAAAATGTGTGTGAAAAGTGTGGCATAAGAATGTATGTATAAAGAAAATCATTATCTCTCTCAGAATCCTCGAGATCTCAATGCAGGCCATAATCTGTGGGGCCCTCTGATGGAGAACGGGATCAGGAACGGCACCTGTAAAATGGTGGACTCGGTGCCTGAGCTACAGATGGTACTGACTGTGTGGGTCTTGGAGGCTGAACTGCAATAGGATGTAGGAACTCATTAAGGTACCCTGCGAGGCAGTCTACTTCCCCCCAAGTGCTAGCCAAATTTGCCGTATATGCAGCAATGCGACCTACAACTCTCCCATCTATACCTATCACATGAGCTCGAAGATCAGTGTCCAACTTATCAATTCTCTTCTCAATCTCATCCCTGGCTCCTTTAACAATGTCCTTACCGGTAAGAAAGGTAGTCTCAAATGTTGTGATACGCTCTATGGCCTTTTGAACACTCTTATCCACATCCTAGACCCCCGTCTCTGTCTTGGTCAAATCAGCTACAAATCGCCGTTACAAAGTATCAAAATCATTAAGCCTCTTCATATAGGCCTCATTCTGCTTATCTTACTTTTGGCGTATCGCCTATATATCTACTGCTATGGTAGTCAGAGTCATAGTCAAGTTTTGGATACCCTATAGAATAACATCCCATGGGATGGCCTATTGAGGTGGAGGGGGTGCTGAAGATGAAGATGCACTAGGGTGACCATAAGTTCTAGGAGGCAAATCCTGACGAAAGGTAGGGAAGTCCTGTGGGGGTGTAGACACAACTGGCTCCTGGCGGGCCTCCTCTACAAAATAGTCAGTGAAAGGAATCTCCTCTTCCTCCCTAAGTCCTGGCCCCAAAATGTCTTCCATCTGTTGATCATCATCTGGCACCTGCTAAGGTCATAGTGGCTGTGGTTCACAACCATGCCTCATCCTGCCAGGGTGAAGAGCGGCATCCATCTCCTTAAGAGTCATTATCCTAATCCCGTCTGGAGCAGCATCATCCTCCCTAGCCATACGCATGGCATATGTGGTCTCCCTATCCAAATATATACCCTCTCCAACAGATGGGCCCATCCATACCTCTAGCATACCTTCTTCTAAAAGTAATCTGGTGACAAACACCCAAATAGATGTAGCATCACCTGAATGGCGCTGGGTAGTACGTATATGTTCTAAAATAGCATGGCTCGGGACTATCTGCCTACCTACCACCATGCCCTATAGGCTATATGTCTCTGCCACCACAACAGAACTAGGACTGCCCGACCTTCCTAAGTATAAGCAAGAAAGGACCTTGTGTAAGTAGCGCATCAGCTGTGATCTCAGCAGCGTAGACTTCATCATCCTTCTCATATATAGAACCCCCGGTCATGCAATCTCTGCCCACATCTTTGCCGAGGCAAATCTATTAGGTCTCACAACTCCTTTTCACATACAAAACACTTGTATGTCATGGACATTGTCTAATCCTGAATACGGTATTTGATAACCCCATCCTCATCATCTGACCTCTGATGTCCCAAGTATCAGAATGTGGCTAAAAACTATATAGTCATCTCCGAGTATGTCTGATATGCCCCTATATTAAAATTATGTCCATCTTGCTCGGCCTATCAGAGCATCTGTCTCGTCTATCAACCCCAACTATGTCAGAAAGTGCATCGACATGAACCAGCTGAGAAGCATGCAGGTTTCCCCTAAAGTACAGTATAGGTTGCCCTGCTCTGGTGTCATTCATATTGGGTACTGGGGATCCATTCCTACACAATTCAAAATCTTATAGTTAGCTGAGTTGCATTTATTAAAGATGCTGCTTAAACATTATAGCAACTTGTGCCTAGATTTTAGTAGCATAATGGCTTAGAAAAGCTAGGCCCGATCCTGCACAAAACTCATTCACAAAGCTATATTGGCTAAACAACTCTTTATTTCTCCTAACCCACCACCGAGCATCTAGCAATCATGCAAAAACACTCATAAGTAGCGATATATATATATATATCGATCAAAGAAAGTTATCCAAAAAATCATCATTTACACACGTATATTGATATACACATCATATATAAAACATGCCTATATTAACATACACAATCTTGATGGCTTAATTTTTTTCTTTCTTCTCTCTTTTCACATTTGACATACAAATTTACAATCTAAACTAACCACAACAAAGGAGATAACTAGAGCCTGCTAATTAGTATTATCCCTATTGTGTTATTATTATAAATGCTTGTTTTTTTTGTTTACCACTTATGCATCATATTTACATTTCATTGTCACCAATATGCATTTCCCATACAAACACATATTATCACTACTTACAAAATTTATGTCACAAGCTATACAAGTAAAATAATAGCGATAAATAAATAAATGAAAATGTCATACATTAACTTGCACCACTTATTATTCTCATGGTATTGTCTATGTACATGCCTTTATCACCTACTTAATTTTATTTATTCTTTCTTTATTTGTACAACATGCACACACTGCACTAATAAAATCCTACATACTTGCTCGATTTTCTCAAAACAAAATCAAAAACAAACATTGGCAACACATCATACACAGTGACAACAACCTGTATTAACAAAATTACACAGTCTCATACTCATTTGAATTATAAAAATAAGGTGAAAGAGACAATCACATGCCTTTTGAGAGAATAAGAAAATCTTGACGAAAATCTATGAAATTAGACTCTAAACCTGTGCACCAGTCTATCGGATTAAAATCACAAAATAAAGTCTCTATGGTGAAAGAATGGCAAAAAATCGGAGGGTTTTTCTTTGGAATCATCGAAGAGGAGAAGAAAGAAAAAAAAAAGAAGAAACTGACTACTTATTACTTTAAAGAATGTACGGATGTGCGGAGGACATGTACGGCCGTACCATCCAGTGCAAGGGTGTGCACTGGAGCTACAAAGGCATGCACTCTGAAAAGTCCAAATTTGAAGTGTTTTTGAATATGAAACGTTTTCATGCATGTAAAATGCTACGTGAATAGCTTTTTTGCATGGATTTTGACCCAAATTCATGTAAAAATGATCAAAATTTTCTCTTTTTCAAAGGATGGTGTTAAAAATTACAAAACCTAATTTATTGACTTGGTTAATCAAAACTATTATTGTTATATATTTTATTTACAATTTATTTACAAGAAATTATATTTATAATTGATGAAGCTTTATTCCTAAATATCTTGTTAAGTATACCTTTATTACTATCTTGCCTATCTTTATTTGAATTACTAATTATGTACACAAATATTTTTCTTCTTTTCTCTTTTTTTTCTTTCTTTTTTTGTTCAAATTTCTACCTTGATGTTTTTTTTTGTTTGACCTTTGTCTTTGTGCATAAGTACAAAATATACCTTTTGATTTGTATGACGTATTTGGTAGAAATTCATTTATTTGAATCATAAACCTACCTTCATTTTGTAAAATGTAGATAAATACTTGTAAGAATTGTGTTAGAAGCATGCATGTTTGAAGTTAAAATAATGCAGGGTGAGGTGTATGCCATGCAAAACGATTTTTACTGTTCATTTTCACCAGGTGGTAACTAGGCCTAGTGTATAGGCGTACACTATGGATGTACGGTCGTACAGTTTAGCTTATAAGCAAGCCCTCTAGATTTTTAGCTGTCTTTGCTCTCCACTTTGAGTGCTTCTCACTTCTATCTATCTTTTATACTTGTGTATTGGGCCTTCACCTTGTGTTACTTCGTATTTCTTTTTAGCAAAATGACTCCTTTTACTGAATGCCTTGCCTTGCTACTTGACGACTATTCCATTTGGACAACCCCATTTTGTCATCTTATTCCAATTTGAAGTTCCTTCGCCTGGTGGAATTGGAAAAATATCTGTTGGTGGCCTCAACCTGCTATTGGGATCCTCGATTTCATGTTTTTTGTTTCAACAATATAGAGATATGTCCATTACAAGAGAAATTTACTGCCATCTTAGGTGTCCCCTTTACACTAGGTACTCTTCCATGTGTGCCAAATTGCATGCCTAATTACCCCCGAGAGCCTGTTCGTACCTTGGAAATCTGTCCCTCCAATGTTACGACCTTCATTGAGCCTTCAGAACCCATAGCACATAATCTCTTGTTCGACTACTTGTACTATTTTAATGGAAATGAGACTTATGTTATGGGTGCTACCCTTTTCATGTGTATGGCTCATTATCTTTGTATAACCAGTAAAGGAGGTATCTTTGGAGATTATCGACTATTCGACGTCGTGAATGACATTCGCGGGTGGCTTACTCCATTTCCCTTAATCCTGGTGAAGACTTTACTTGGAATGGATGTTGTTCATGCTGATCCCACCACACTACTCACTGGTAGCCCTTTGCTTTTTTAGCTATCTATAGTCATTATTTAAGGGTAGTACCCCTCTTGTGGATTTTCACACTAGCTTTTCTTTACGAAATGTGTGTCTTTCTACAAATTTTCACATGATCCTTTGCCTAATTTTTGCCCGAAACAGACACCGAACCGTTCCAGTGGCTTTTATGCTTATCTCATTTTTTTACCTCTTTTTTTTAGATCCGGTTGTAGAAAAACTCAGGATGTTGGCTGAGCCTTCCCCTCATGCCATTAATGTATACTCCTTGAGATTTTTTGAGGTGCGCATGCGTTGGTATTAGATTGCCTTCGTGGAAGAAAGCATTATGTGGCTGAGCTCCGTGGTAGAGTAGAGAGTGAGCTTATATGCTCGTAGATCCAGGTGGAGTATATGACTCACAATGGAAGCTCCGGATGTGTGCCCTTTTGCGGTCTCCATCGGGCGACCTTCTATATTATAGCTCGTTGTACTTGCCAATTTGGTCTTCGATAAGAAGTGGTATGAGGAAGCCTGAACATTGGAGGTAGAGACTTGACTAACGCCTTTGTCACTGGATATCATTATATTTGGAGACGTTCACCTGTGATGACCAATATTCCACTAGAGAATACCTGCGACTTCGAAACTAGTGTGGAATACTATTAGAGGGTCATGGAGGCACCGAACACCAAAGCTTTCTTATTGAGACGTCCCAAACGTAAAAGACCATAGTGGGGGTTACGGTGATTAGAGGGCCCTGCATTGGTCGCTATTGTTGTCCCCTTACTTCTTTTATTTTGGCCTGTAATATATTGCAGCATCGTCTGGTTCAACAATGTTTTTGCTTCCCTTTTCTTTTTTGTATGCTTGTGTAGTACTTGGTGTGAGGGTTGTGTTTGTTTAGTGGGAGACTTGCTTTGTTGTGTGTCTTTGTGTTGTTGCCGATGGTAGCTGTACTTTTATAAATAAATAAAACATCTTTGTTTAAGTCAATTGCAGTGCATAATTTAGATTATTAATGCATGCTCATATGACCACATTATTGCAACGATGATAATTACAATATGACAATTAATGGGGGAACACACAACTTTCATTAAATCTCGGGTAATTGTATCTTGAATATATCCAACTCCTGTCGCTAATTAGCCCTCGTAGGTTTTCTTGATTGACAATTTTCTCTCAACCCTTAATTTCTGCCTAAGGTGCCTTTTTTAATTTTTCACCTTAGCAGGGTGCCCTATTTTAGCAAGGCCGCCTTTTTCAATTTTCAACCTACCGGCTAATTATTTCTCTCCCTCTTTTTTTTTAGTCGTGGAACCTTTTTAGCCTATCAATGTTAACCTGCTCCTTGAATTCATTTCCTTCGCTGTCTGAAAGAATGGTAGCTCCTTTAAAAAGCAATTTCTTTAGAATAAAGGGGCATTCCCAATTTGATCTGAACTTTACTCTGTAATCAAGTAAGTCAGGTCTCATCTATTTAAATACCAGGTCTCCTTCCTTCAAATGATGGCTTTTGACCTTCTTCCCAAATGACTGAGCTAACCTTTTCTAATACAGCTGATTACGGTAGTAAGCCCTCATCCGATTTTTATCTAACAAGTTCAACTGAGCCATCTTATGTTCAGCCCATTTTGTCTCTGGCAATTTGGCTTTCAAGACAACTTTAGTGACTGTAGCTCAATCTCCATCGGTAGCACTGCATTCAAGCCATACACTAGGGAGAAAGAAGTAGCTTCCATGGAGTTCTAATAATAGTTATGTATCCCCAGAGTGTAAATGGCAACTTTTAAACCCAATCTTTATACGTTTACACGATTTTAGATAGAATTTTCTTTAGGTTCTTAATTACTGCTTCAACTGCCCTATTTTCTTGGGGTCAATAAGGAGGTTGTAATGGCCTCAATACTGGATCAGCCGTGAATAATATTTTTTGATAATGAACAATGCTTACGGGGCTGAAAAATACATCCTAAGGTGAAAAATATTTATTTAACCATCAAAAAATATTGGTCACGGTGAGTTCGGAGTTAAAATTTGAAGTAAAATCGAGGTCAAATAGGCCTCCAAAAATCAAAAATACAAAAAAGGAAGAGGTTTGGGATTTAAGTTAACTAGGTTGACCAAGTTTTGATCGAACCTTTAAAAATTGTAAATGACTTCTAAAAATTGGCAAAAAGTTTAGATCTTCCTAAAATGATGTGTAGAATATTTGACTGTAAAAATTTAATTTTTTGGTAACACCTGCAATTATTAAATCGGACTAATATAATTGAACCGGATCGAAAATGGATTTCGATTGGGCTAAAATTTGTGAACAACCTATTTTTGACATGATAAAAATTATGAAATCAAAATTGAAGTGATTTGGATTTGAAAAGTGAAAGAATTGCATAAAAGTGCATATTAGGCTTAAAACAGGTTTTTAGGCCTTAAATGAGTGGGCCTTGGTTGAACAAAAGCCCAACCCATTCAACCTCTATAAAAGCCAGCTAGAAATCAGATTTTTGGGCAGCTGACCTCACCTCTTTAGCCCTTCTTCTTCCTCTCTCTTGGCTGAACCACTATTGTTGGGGTTATCTCAAGTTTTCTTTAATTCTTTCCCACTTTCTCTCCAAATCCAAGCATCCTAGGTGGTATCTAATCCCTCTAGAAGGTTAATTAAGCCTCAATCCCTTGATTAAAGGTAGATAACCAAGAGAAATCAGGTGAAAAAACTTAGGGTGTCAAATTGAGGTAAAAGAAAACCAAGGTTTTAAATTTATTTATGGTGCCAAAAAGTATGTTTAGGTGCCTAGAGTTCATTTATGAAGTCAATTTGATCTTTTGAAATCAATAAAATCGAGTTTCTTATGTTAAAGATTTTGGCCCTTTATAGATTTACAAGGTGGTGGCCAATCTTCCAAGGCCAAAGGCAAGGAAAAGGAGGCTTAGGAAGAGCTTAGCAAGTGAAGAAGGTTAGTGACTAATGAATCCTTCTATTTCCCTTGATTTAGCATAAGTTCCCTTTATGTAACTTAGGGAAAACTATGAAAAATGCATGTATAATTGAAATTGACCTTAAATTAATGAATTAGGACCTTGAATATAGCTATAGAATGCTTAATTTGAATTACAAGAATTTTAGTGTGAAGAACCTTATGTGGCTGAATTGTTCCCTATTGAAAATCAAAGTATATTTTGTGTATTTTTGATGATTTATGCCATAAAATGAATCTAGAACTAAAAAATTGTGTCCATAAATTTTTATGAAATTTATGAAAATTATTTGAGTATTTTGAGAAAAATGTTAGGTTATGTGTATAGTTTTTTTGTTGAATCGTAATGAAATAATTCACTAATTAAATGAAAATGGTGAATTATAATTAAATAGTTCACAAACTGTGCAAAGATATTGGAAAAGTTGACCGACCAATTTGTTGAAATGAAAAAGTTACTGAAACTATCAAAAATCTAAAAATCAAAATAAGAAATAAATGAATTTTACCCTTAGTAGTGGTTAGACGGTCAAAATCTAGCTCGGGATATGATTAGCTAGCCATAGGGACACTTATACTGCAGTGCAATCATGGCGGCTTGCTTACTATGGTAGAATCATATAATTTTTCATAGTATCTGATATGTTCTATATTCTATTTTGTTAGAAATGATCCTTTGGGGTCATTTCTCAGTTTGTATTGTGGCATTGTAGGGTTCACATCCCGTATATCCAGTCTGATGATTTCAATCGGGATTGTACTAGGGGCATAAATGTAAAAATGAGTTAAAAATGCGAAAAGATAAGTAAAAATGAAGTTTAGATTGAAAAGGGACTTAATTGAAGTGAAATGAAAAGTTTAGGAGCAAAACGATAATTTTTTCCAAATATTAAGGTTAACAAGTAAAAGTGTTAAAGAAATAAACAAAAAGGGTAAAATGGTAATATAGCGAATAAATAGTCCAAAAATAAACTTTTGTAAATTTGGAGGACCAAAATATAATTTTGCATAGAAACGACAGAATAAGGGTTAACTGGTAATTTGTAAGCCAATTAATAGATTAAAAATGAAAAATAAGTAACTAGTGTCAATTTTGTAATTAAATGAAGAAATAAGATATAAATGGTGTTTTAATGGGAATTTAATGAAATTTTTGCATAATTAATGTATTTATGCTTGTTTGGGAAATACCTTGTTTTTTAGTTACCACTGAACATATTTAATACTCAGCACATAGTTATTGTTGCGTGTAGGTTCTGAAGGTGAAGAGGAGCACTAATACTTAAGGGAGCTTTTTGCAAGAAAAAGGAGTTAATTGAGAAGGTTTATAATTGGCATGTATATATACTTGTATGGATATGTATCTTGTAAATATGCTTATCAAGAAGTGAAATTTTTGTATGGATATTTATTGAGTTGGATAATGAAATGGATGTATATATTGTTTATAAATTATTTTGCCCCTGAGGGGTTATGGCTTGTCTACTTTTTAGGTTCGTTAGGCATGTATTTAAGACATTATATTGCCAAATTTTTAATTGGTAAATAGTAAATTGGACAGTTATAGGTCAATCGACAAGCTTAAATTATTATCACTATTATTGACATAAAGGAATTGATAGTTAAAAAATTTAATTGGTTGAAAAAAAAATTTCTGGCTAATCTTCTTAGTCAACACTTAAAGTTTGGTATGGGTATTACAGAGGTGACTTGTGGTGTCGGATTCTATACTTTTGAAGTATGTGCCTAATCTCTGCTTGGAACTGAACCCCATTGTCGACATTATGTGATGAGGCAACCCATATTTGCATATTATATTTCTTTCAATAAATCGAGCCATTTCTCGTGCTCCCAGTCTTTTGAAGGATTCGGCTTCTACCCATTTTGTGAAGTAATCGATAGCGACCACTATGTACCTATGACCATTAGAAGCCATCGGATGAATTTTTTCAATAATGTCTATTCCCCAAGTTGAAAAGGGCCAGGCGAAGAAAGGTTGCATAATTTCGAAATAGGTAGGTGACTTAAATCAGCATGCTATTGGCATTGGTGGCACATCTTTACATATTTGGAGCAGTCAGCATCCATGGTTAACCAGAAGAATCCCCGTCACATGATCATTCTGGCCAAGGTTAATCCGTTCATGTGGGTCCCACATACCCCTACATGAGTTTCTTCCATCACTTTCTTCGCCTCCCTCTTTTCTAGGCATCTTAGTTGAACACCATCAACTTGCCTTTTATACAGGATCCCCGTCTACACTGATAAATTGACTAGACAAATTTCAAATTACTCTCTAGTCTTTCCCCGGGAACTTAAAAGTTTCCAAGTAACTCTAGACATCATAATACCAGGGCTTGTCGTCAGATCCATCTAGACTCATGAGGTTTTCACCTTCAAAGCAAGGCTTGGTTGATCTAGTGACTATCACCGGTCTCATGATCACCACTTTGGGATTGTCCCACATAGACACCAAGGTTGCCAAGGCATCTGCTAGTTGGTTTTCATCTCGGGGCACATATTGGAAGGTGTAGGTCTCAAATTGACTGCTCAGTCTCCTCAGGTATTCCACATAAGGTACCAGTCTCTCTTCCCTAATGGACCATTTGCCTTTTGCTTGATGAATTATTAAAGATGAATCCCCAAAAACCTCGACTATTTTTGCCCCTAGTGCTATCAAGGCTTCCATTTCATGTAGACAGGCTTCGTATTTTGCTTCGTTATTGGTCACCTTAAATCCCAGCTTCTTGGCTAAGGGAAGCTTTTCGCCATTTGGTGTGATGAGAATGACTCCTACTCTAACTCCTCTATTATTGGTGGCCCCATCGAAGTACATTTGCCAACCTTGAACTGTTATGACGCTGACGCCTGCATCTGGAAATTCATACTCAACCTGGTCCCTTTCCAATGAGTGATCAGCCAAAAGCTCTGCAATCGCCCTTCCTTTGATCGTCTTCCTGGTTACATATTCCACTTTGAATTCCTGCAAGAGCAATAACCACCTTCCCATTTTATCGAGCAAAGAGGGTGCTAATTGGAGGTATCTAAGCGATTGTGCTTAACCACTGCTTGGATCTTATAAGAGTGAAAATAATGCCTTAACTTCTTTGAGGCCCATATCATTGCCAAACAAATCTTTTTTACGTCTGTATACTTGGTTTTGTATGGCAGGAACTTCTTGCTCGGGTAGTATAGGATGAACTCGACTTCAGCATAATCTTCTTGAGACAACATGGCCCCTACTGAACTTTATTTCACTGCTATGTACAAGATTAAAGGCTTTGATGGTTTAGGTGGTTGGAGAACTGGAGGATGCAACAGGTACTGCTTGATGGTGTCAAAGGGCTTCTAACAATCATCGTTCCACTTGACCGGCTGGTCTTTTCTTAAAAGCTTGAAAATCGAATCACATATAGAGGTGAGTCTAGCGATGACTCGGCTGATGTATTGAATTCGCCCTAAGAACCCTCAGATCTCCTTCTCCTTCTTCGATATCGGTATTTCCTGAATGGCTTTCACCTTGTCTGGATCCACCTCTATCCCTTTTTGACTGATTATATGCCCTAGCAGCTTGCCAAAGGTCACCCTAAATGCACACTTTTTTAGGTTGAGACGAAGGTTGTACTTGTCGATCTATTGGAAAAACTTCTCTAAGGCTTCAAAATGTCCTTCCCTCATCATTGACTTGATCATCATGTCATCAACGTACACTTTGACCTTTTTATGGATCAAATCATCGAGGATCTTGGTAGCCATTCGCTGGTAGGTGGGCTTCGCATTCTTTAGTCTAAATGATATGACCTTGTATGCATAAGTTCCCCATTTAGTAATGAAGGTTATCTTCACCCTGTCCATTATCTTATTTAGGATTTGATTGTACCCCGCGTATCCATCAACAAAACTGAACATCATACATTTTGTCGTGCTGTTGATCAATATGTCTATATAAAGGAGCAAAAAATTCCCTTTTAGGCAAGCTTTATTCAAATCTCGGTAATCCACGCACATTTATACCTTTCCATCCTTCTTAGCAACATGGACAACATTAGCTTGTCAGGTAGGGTACTGGACTTAAATCTTTCTTTTCACTTCTTCTTTCATCTTTTCTGCCCATTCTGGCCTAAGTCTTTGAAGTTTATGCTTTACTGGCTTACTATCTAGATATGTTGGAATGGCATGTTTCTCAACATTTTTGTCAATCCCAGGCATATCTTCATAGGTCCAAGCAAATACTTTCATATTTTTTCAATATTCTCTTAAATTTTATTCCCTCTTCAGGAGTTACGTCGGATGCAATCAAGATTTCTTTAGGGTCATCTTGTGTTTCGAGATTAAATAAAGTAGTGTTTATTGAGTTAATTCAAATATGAATGAGATGTGATTATAATCATGCATGATACAATCATATAAGACATCGCACAAATAAGCAAAGTTATTCATCTTATTAACTTGAGTAGGAAAGGATACATCATTACAAAACAATTCAGGAATATAAATTACATCAGCAAAAGAATCCTCCTCCAAATCAAGGACGACCGATGTAGCAGCGGACGCCTCTTCTTTATCTGGCAATGCCTCTTTCTCAAGGACTGTAGTCTCACATTCAATCTTTTATTTACCCTTAGCCTTGGTGGCTAATGACTTTGGTGTCGGTACCTCCTCAGGGCAACCCAAATCCAAATCGATGAGATTGGCTATAACCTTTTCATCCCAGAATCCTAATACAGGTTTGATGGTGTAATGGCCAAAATATCGGCCTATTCAAAAATAGTATTTTTTTATGGTAAATAGTGACACTGAGGTAAATAGTACTTTTCGGAGTCGAAAAATATTTTATTTGATCATTGGAAAGAATAAGTCAGCAGGAGCACGTTAGTGAAATTTGGAATAAAAATGAGGTTAAATAGATTCCTAAAAGTCAAAAATAAGAAAATTTTACAATTTTGTTTTAAATAGTATTTGGGTTGACTAAAAGTTTGACTTGAACTTTAAAAATAGCAAATAATCTCTAAAAATTTTTAAAATTTCTAGATCTTCATCAAGTGAGATGTAGAATCACATGGTAATGAAAAATTAATTTATCGATGACTTTAAAAATTGGATTATCGGACGGGTAAAAATGAATCAGATCGAAAAATAGTATTGGCTAACTCAAAAATATTCATGGAGCCTAATGAATATATTTTAAGGGTTAAGGAAGTGTTTTTAGGAAGGTTTGAACTCAATAAGTAAGAGAAAAATAATGATTTCGGGTTAAATAGTAATCGGTTGACCGTGAATTTGACTGGAGCTTTAAAAATAGTAAATGATCTTCAAAAGTTGAAGAAATTTTTAGTTGAGCTCTAATAAGTATTTAAAAGTATCTTGCAATGAAAAGTGAATTTTTTGTAACACTGAAAATTTGCTAATCGAATCGGTTTGAGCAAATTAGACTGGAAATGGACTCCAATTGAGCCAAAATTTTGCATGGAGCTTTAATTTATTATTTTAAGAATTATGAAATTGATTTGAAGTAAAATTGAGCTTCGAAAGTGAGAAAAATAATTTTTGGAGGCATAATGGGCTTAAAATGGGAATTGGGCTTAATTTAGTTTGGGCCAAATTGGTTGGACCAAGCCCAGCCCATTAAGAGGCTTATAAGAGACACAAAAATCTGAAATTCTTTAGAATTTTCACCATGTTCCTTATGATCTCTTCTCTTTTCTTCTTGGACAAATGGCCTTTCTTCCATTTTCATGAAAATTGCTTCATTTTTCTTCCTTAAGTCCACCAAATTAAACCTTTTCAAGTAATTTTCAACCTTTTCTTTTCAGTGGCGAGGGTCCCAAAAGATCAATTAAGGTGGTGGAAGTATAAGAAATCAAGAAGGAAAGCTTATGTCTTAAAATTAAAGAACTTTAGGGAGAAGAAGTGGTTCCATGGATTAAGGCAAATGAGAGAAATATTAAAGTATGAAGGAGTTTAATTCAAGGTTAGTGGATACATTATCCCTTAATTTCTATAAGTTTATATGAGAATTTGCTTATGGATATGTGTGATTATGTGTGATAAATTAGAAATAATGTTATAAATATGAAATTGAAAGCTTAATTTGATGAGTGGAATGTTTTAATTGGAAGAATTAAATTGGGATGTTTAAGTGGTTGTTTGGCCAAAATAGGTATTTGTGTTTGTAATGGTTTATTTTGGTTAAATTGTGAAGGAAATGTCATAAATTAAATGTAAGTGTAATTTTGATGTTATACTAATTTAATTGAAAATTTTTGAAATTTTAGTAGAATATTTTTAATTTAAATTTTAAATTATGTTGTAGTGCAAATATTAGATTATAATGGAATAAATTGAATTTATTGCATAAGTAAAAATAATCTTAACCAATTAGTTAATTGGGATCAAAAAGAGAAATAAAAAGAATAAAAAATGACATAGTTAGAATGAAAAAAAGAGCTTAAATGAAAGGAATAAAAAATTTAGGGCTAAAATTATAATATTACCAAATATTGAGGAAAATATAGTTTAAGTGAAATAAAGGTTAGATTAGAAAAAAATGAATAATGAAATAAGTATTAAGTGAGAATTTATGCAAGAAATAAAGTTTAGGGACCAAATTGAAATTTTACTTGTAATGGCCTCAACGTCGGACTGATCGTAAATAGTGCTTTTCCGACAATGAATAGTGTCTCCGGCTGAAAATGACACCCGAAAGTGAAAAAAATTTTATTGGGCTATTGGAAAGTACTAGTCACGGATAGTTCGGGGTTGAAATTTGAAGTGAAATTGAGGTCAAATAGGCCTCCGAAAGCCAAAAGAACGAAAATCGAGAAAATTAGGGTTTAGAATTTTTACTTGAATTTTTGATCGTTTTGGCTACTAAAAATAGAAAATGAAGTCTAAAAATTATCAAAAATTATATATGTGCCTAAAATAATATGTAGAATATTTTGTAGCAAAAAGTGAATTTTTCGGCCATACTGGAATTTTTGAATCGGACCGATAAAATTGAATCGGACCCGAAATGAACTCCGATTGGACTAAAATTTTAGGTATAGCCTATTTTTAATGTGATATAAATAATGGAATCAAATTTGAAGAAAATTAAAGTTGAAAAGTGGGAGAAATTAATTAGGGCTAATTATCGGGTAATTAATGGGCCTAAACAATTAAATTGTTCAAGCCCATTTAAAGCCCAAACCAAGGCCCAATTTGGAGAGCTATATAGCCCTTCCTCTCCAGATTTTTCCAGCAAACACTTCATTCTTCTTCTTCCCTCTTGGTGGCCGAAACACTCTCTCATTAATTTCCTCTCTTTTTCTTTCAATTCTTCACCAATTCTCACCAAATCAAAGCCTACTAAAGTGATTTCAGCCTCTCTAGATTACCGTCATCAGCTCCAATCCTTGATTCAAAGAAGAAAATCAAGAGACATTTAGAGTTAAAGTTTAGGTGTCAAAATTAGGTATATGAAATTATTGCTTTTTATTTGGTTTTTAGATGCCTACTACTAATTTTGGATGCCTAGAGTTCATTTTTGCTGTTAAATTTAGCATTTAAGGCCAAAATAATTGAGTTATCATTGATGGAAATTTCGGTTTGTTAAGGAATCCAAGAAGAGGAGCAAAGTTCTCAAGCCAAAGGAAAGGAAAAGGAAGCCTAGGCAAGGCTAATCCATAGAAAAAGGTGTGTGGCTAATTAATCCTTTTATTTCCCTATTAAAGTAGTGAAATTCCTTTAGGTTTCTTAAGAAAATTTTTATGTATTGTGATATAATTGAAATTAATGTTATAATCATGCATTTAGGAGTTATATATGCCTATTAGAGACTTTAAATGAAGTTAAAACCAATGGTATGATGGACTTGTAGTATAGGCCGGATGAAGAATCATAAGGAATTAATGTAAATTTGAGTGATTTTTGAGATTTTAAGCTTCTAATGTTAATGCTAATATAAATTAATGATTGTGAATTTTTATAGAATTTATGGGAATTAAATGAATATTTTTGGAATACATATTAATTAGGTATTAGTTGAAAAATATGAAATTTGAATGAATTATGGCATAATTTATTAATTACATGGTGAATTACTGCAAAATGTTTCGTAGTATGTGTAAATAAGATTGACTGTAAAAAAATTGACTGTAATGATAAAGTATTGATACTGTATTGACAATAAATGAAAAGTAAGAAAAATAAGAAAATATGTGCCCTTAGAAAGAGTCAGGCAGTAAAACCTAGTTCAGGATATAATTGGCTGGCCATAGGGATACATATACCACGGTGCAAGTCATGGCGACTTGCTTTACTATGGACGGATCACTGATCTCCATGGTATATTTATCATACGTACTGTCATATGTCATATGTTATATGAGGAATGATTCTTGAAGGTCATTTCTCATTCTGTTTTGGCCCTGTGGGGTCCACGTCCCGCATATCCGGTCTGAGAGTTTTCTGTCGGGTCTGTACTAGGGGCATATTGATAAGAAAATGTTAAAAGTGTAAAAGAGAAGCTAAAATGAAAGTTTAATATGAAACAGGACTAAAATGAAAAGGATTTAGAAGTTTAGGGATAAAACGATAATTTGCCTAAAATTTGAAATTAATTGATAAAAGTAATAAAAGAAATAAGTAATAAGGGTAAAATGGTAATTTTGTCAATTAATTGGGTAAAAAGCCAACCGTATAAAGTTAAAGGACTAAAATGAAATTTTACATGAAAAAGGTTAAATTAAGGATTAAACGGTAAGTTATCAATTAATTAATAAGGTAAGATAAGAAAATAAGGAATAAAAAGGGCAAACTAGTAATTAATAGTGTAAAAAGGGCATTTTTGTAATAAATGAGAAGTTCAAGGACTAACTTGAAAATATAAGAGAGTTTATGAATTGAACGGAAATTAGTCATTCATAAAAGAAATATTGCTTTTAAATAAGAAAAATCGATAATAAATTACTTAAATCAAAATTATTAATACATTTATATTCTAGGGAAATACTATGATTTTTAGTCACCGCTGGGCATGTTTAATGCTCAGCACATAGGATTTACTGCGTGCAGGTACAGATAGTCTGGAGCGTGGGTACACAGAGAAAAAATTGAAGCTGAAGAGTTAAAAAGAATATTTTTATGGCATGTATATATATATATTCCTATCATGTTTGTATATGAGGACAATATTGTAATAATGATCGTATTGTATAATACTTATAGTAGTATGTGGATGAGGAATTGCAGAGCATGGATGGCATACAGGTGTTACTAGATAATATCTGTGGATTGGATATATGTTTGGATATAAACTGTTGTGCCTCTGAGAGGCTGTGTAAATGTCTGCTTTTCAGGGGGTAAGTTAAGAATATAGCCGTTATATTGCCAAAATTTTATTAAATGCATAGTGATTTCTGGACAGTTATAGGTCATTGATTAATGAAAGTTACATATGCATACTGGTTGTTAAGTTAAGGGAATTAGGTGAAAAAAAAAATTTCTACTTATTGCCTGTCCGATAAGATTATTACAGTAAGGGTGTTACATTACTAATGAATATGGAATTAGTAGTGTAAAATATATAATTAGTGGTAATTTGGTAAATTAAATGAATTGAAGGGTATTTTCATAATTTACCATAATTTAAGGGACTTAACGGTAATTTAGCAAGTTTAGGGACTAAATAGTAATACTAGGAACAAATATTGAATTAATGGTATTAATTTGAATAAGTAATAGCATTTTGGTAAATAAATTAAAAGTAAAAGGGCATAATTGTAATTTGATGAAAATTTGAAGCATTAAATGGTAATTTAGTTATTTTAGGGATTAACATGTAAATTGTATTTAAATATATATATATGATATATGTATATATGTATGTATGACTTGTAAGAATAATGCTTATATTATGTATGAATGAGCAAACATGTGAAGAGTATGACCATAGTTATTATAATAAATTAAATTGTTATTTGATGACTTTAAATTATACGTAAAGAATAAATATAAATACAGAACATGAAATATTGCCCTTAGTAGTCTAGTAGTAAATCTAGTTGAGAAAATAGTTGGCTAGCTATAAGGACACTTATACCGGGGTTCGGGTTATGACAACTTGATTCGGTAGGCTAACAATGGTCTACCCCATGTTATATGTTCACAAGTTACAAGTACCATGTTCAGGTTCATGTCTGTGATCCTTCGGGGTCACCCCACATGTGAGACTTTAGGGTCCCTATCTCGTGTATCCAGTCCGGAATTTCTATTGGACTATCACTAGGGGCATTTCAAAGAAATAAAGAAATATATGTATGTAAATGTAATTATGTATGCATGTATGTAAATGTGAATAGGTATGAATGTATATGTATGTAAATATGTATGTATATGATTATAAATGTAGGTAAATGTATGTGCGTGAATATATACATATGTATATGTGAATGTATGTATGCATGTATATGGGAATGCACGTATGTGAACATATATGCATGTGTATGTAAATGTATGTATAAGAGTATGTATGCATGTAAAAGAATATATGTATATATATATATATGCATATAAGGTATGTATAGATATAGGTATGCATATAATATATGTATATGTATATGTATATGTATGCATGTAATGTATGTATATGTATAGGTATGCATGAAATATATGTATATGTATATGTATGCATGTAAGGTATGTATATGTACACGTATGCATGTAATGTATGTATATGCATAAGTATACATGTAATATATGTGTGTGTGTGTGTGTGTATGCATGTAATCTATGTATATGTATATGTATGTATGAGTAAGTGCATGTAGGTGTGTGTAAGTGTGATTTATTATGGAAAGTTTGGAATATGTATCCATCACTGAACGTTTCAATGCTTAGCGCGTAGTTTGTTGACTGCGCACAAATTATGAAAATGCTAATATTTTAGTGGCCAGTATTGTAAGGATAGTCAAGAGTAGGATAAAGATCAATAAAGGAGTTAGATTTGGCATGTATATGTAGGTGCGGAAAGTATAGTAGCTGTATAGGCACAGGACTATAGTATATGATGTATACTTGTAAAATACTAAGACACAATTGTTTATGCAAGTAATTATGTTATAAGTACGGTAATAGGTACTGCCTAAAAAAATTAAACTGATTCATGTATAGGTTTTAACATCAGATTACCGCATATACTGTTTAGCGATATGAGGGTATTACATTTAGTCCCAGTAAAAGACATCATCAAAAATTTCAAACCCAGGAACGATCTTTCCATGGACTATTACAGGTTCAGCTTCCCCACAATATTTGCACTCTTCGAATGCTGGCACAAAGCTTTCAAGTATATAAGGAATATTTCTTGGCTGCACCTTATATTGCTTCTTAACATCTCCCTTATGATAACCCAAACCTTTTCTGTCTTTCTAACCAATGGGAGCAATAAGCATAGGAATCCCCTGAGAATTCTTTCCCAATCCAGCACCTGGCAAGTAATTCATTTTCTTCATCATTTTAACGGCCTGAAAGCTTATAGAATCTATCTCTTCCCCTTTAATACCAATTCCAGCTGCATGGAACCCATTGAAAGGCTGATTAGCTATGTTTAAAGCAGAAATTGAATTTTCTTTCGCTGCTTTAATAGTAACCATACCTCCTTCTTATGGAATTCAGACCATTTGGTGCAGGGTGGAAGGGATCCCTTCTAACTTGTGGAACCAAGGTCACCCTAACAACAAAGAGAAGTTAGCTGGTATTTGTAACACTGATAATTCTGCCTCAGTCTCAACAGGTGTCATCTTTACTACCGCCTTAAAAGTGCCAGCAGCCTATTTCTTTAAGTTGTCATAAGCCATTATGGTAAGTCGAGATTGAGTGAGTATAGTCACATCAATACCATAAGCTGCCATTGCCGTAAAGGGACACATGTTGGTAAAAGAACCATCATCCACTATCACACATGCAGTGTGCTTGCCATTTACCTCAGCCCTGATGTATAAAGGGCGATTATGCTCATATCCTTCTAATGGGAGGTCTGCATTAGTGAACACAATCTTTTCTTTAGAATTGCCTTTCACCATTTCAAACAACTCGGAAGGAGATATGGTGGTAGCAACAGTGGATTCACATAAAGCCTCTACGAGAGATCTGGGTGAGAGTTTTCTTAAGTTGCTTCAGGACCAAGTTATCCTCTGTGGTTCTTTCCTATGTGGGAGCAGTGGGTTCCCGTGGCCTCTCAACTTCTGGCACAACCCTCCCACTTTTGGTGATTGCCTGAATCATCTTTCCATCTGTCACTTCCTTCTCATCTTTATTAGTCTCCCACAGGTCTTTAGGTTCCACTTCATCCTTGACTAAGCCATTTTCACTATCTGTATCCCAAATATCCACTAGCTGAACTAATTCCCTCAATTCTGCCGACCCTTCTGCACTTGTGTCTAGACCATTACTGCTTACTTAGTCCTTACACATGATAGCCAAATACTCATTTCCATACAAATCCTTTAGAACATACCATTCTGGCAACCTGAACCCAACCATGAATACCGATAATGGCATAGCATTATAAGCTTCTTTCTTTTTAGCTCTCTTCTCTGGATTAGGATTCTGTCGAGAATCAATCAAGTACTGGATATGGTCCCTCAAGGTCCGACAGTAATCAGTCTCACGCCCCGTATGTTGGTGAAAGGCACAATACCAATCAGATCTATGCCCAGCCTAACCCTGACTCCTTGCAGGCTTGGAGGTCATCGATTGCAACTTCCTTTCTTTCACCAAATGACTAAGACACCAGCCTTTGATAAATAAATCAGAATGGGCTTACCAGGGCATGGCAGCCTTTGATAAGCGAACATCCTAATTCGTTTGGGCATGCCTAATACACAAGGATCCACATCACAAGTAATACAAAATTATTAAGAACGTCCTAAGGGATATTTTTATGTTATTACATGGGCTTTTGGTTTAATCCTCAATTACAAGGCTACCCAAGCATAGTCTTTGCCAATGGGTCTAGATCATTACAAGCATAACGATCGATCGGATCACCATTTAATATACCATCAAGCACTAGACTTAGGCTGGTGAATATCCCTAACACTAGGCTCGGTTGAGTGAACGACAAGTGAGTGCTTTGGGAATACATCGGGGTCAAAAAACTGGGACGCCTAACTTATTCTAAGGCTCTAGCATGATTTTAATGCAATTTCGAAAAGAGATAAAATTTCTTAACAGAATGCCTTTTATGTCACACAAGTCAAAATGGGTTTCAGAGTGAAATCTTGAAATAAGTCTGATAACTCAATTTCAGTATTTAGTTTTAGTTTAATTTGAGTTTAGTTTTCATTGATCTTTTAGCATCTTTTGCTTTGTTTTTACTAACATTTAATAATTTATCCGATTCTCAGTTAATTCTAGCTTTTCTGTGATTTTTGAGAGTTTTTGACAAAATTTTGTGATTTTTAGTTACCTCACGGTTACCAAGAATTTTCTAGTAACCGTGACCCATGTACTCTGTCAAAACGCACCGTTTGAAGTTTGTCACGGTCAGCATGGAAATCGTGCATGATAGGGTGGTAACCGTGACCTATGGAGTTTTCAGTACAGAAGCTAAAGGAGAAGCATCTCACGATTACTAAGGATTTCCTAGTAACCGTGAGGAAGGCAATTTTTTAGTCCAGAATGAAGATGAGAGCTATCTCACGGTTACCAGAAACTTCATGGTAACCGTGATCAAATTTTGAATTTCAGCTCCGAGCCATCTCACGGTTACTAAGTATTTCATAGTAACCGTGACCTATTTTAACCAAAAAAGGGTTTTTCATTAGAGGTCACGGTTACCACGGATTTAGTAGTAACCGTGACCCATGTTGACCTATATAAGGCAAAGTTTTCTGAAGAAAAAAAAAGAAGAGAGAGTTTTTGGGTAATTTTCAGTTTTAGGGTTTCTTTCTTCTTTATTTGAGTTCTTTGTTTATTTTACACATAAATACATAGATATACTTGAAAATAGTGGGATTTACACAAAAACACTTAGATTAAACATAGATACATAGTTTACAAGTATAGATCTACACATTTTGAAACTCATTTTCCTGTAAGCTTTGGAGGGAGAGATTGAAGAGCTTGGATTCAGCTGGGTTTTCTTCACCATGAATTTCAGGGGTTATTCTATCTTTTTCTCTTTACATTTTATTATGGATAGTGAGTAGTCCTTTTTGTTGCTTGGGGATCTTTGAATCCCCTACTCATAATGTGAATCTTGAACTCAAATTAATTTTTACATGAATGGATGGTCTATTTCACATGTACTTATTTGTTTATCATTGATTTTTCGATCTATTGAGTTATTTTGTATCCATGGATGAATGGTGTTTATTATATATTTTGATGGGTATTGAGCTTAATAGATTAGAGTTTATGAATGATTTTGCTCAGTTTTTCTATCATGAATATCGTCTATTTTGGATGGCTCCGGAATGGGACTCTAGATGTGTGGTATTTGTGATTTTAAGACTTGCTATGGAGTGAAATAGATGGGTTTTGGGTTACCTGGCTCCGGAATGGGACGGTAAACCGAACCTAGGATTTAAGACCCGTACTTAGGCTAGTTGTTAGGCTGGCTCCGGAATGGGACGTTTAGCAACTAGAATAGCTGGCTCCGGAATGGGACGCTTGGGTTAAGAAGGGTTATCCCGAATTCAATTCATGTATACTTTTAGGTAAGAATTTAATTCACATTTGGGTATGGGGCGGATAAGTAACTCGAGCAACATTTAATTTCTATAGAATTTTAGTATTCGTTAATTTTCAGAATTTAATACACTGAATTTAAATTTCTCTGCATTACATACTTAAGCTTTAAAGTTACATTTTATAAATCAAACAACTCATACACACAAACAATTGGGAATTTTTTAGCATACAATTAATCTTCACAGTCTTCACACACACATTTCCCTTGGGTTCGATATTGAGGGTCCTAACTATACCCCACTTTATTACTTGTCGATCTAGTGCACTTGCTAGGGTCTCAACAAAGTCCCTAGTGGAGTCACCACTGTGACGCGTGCCCTTCCCTTGAAGCTTTTATCTTTTTTTTCAAGTCACCGACACCCGATTTCACCCCCGAAATGAAAAGATCATCGAGTTCGAATGAGAAAATCTATGACCTTTAGCAGTTTGATCCCACTTTTAGGGTTAAAACCAGATTGAGGTTCTTTGCCCAGGCCAATGGTCGGTTCACGATAAGAAAGGGACTCAACTCGACTTGCCAAATCATAAACCTCAAAAGGTGCAATGTAGCATGTCTAGGTGTCCCTATCTTATCGCTAACAATCGATGACCAGAAGGCATTTATTGGGCACCACAAGGTTGAATAGTAAGGAGCGTCACCCAATAAAACATTGGGAAAGGAAGGTGTTTAGACCTTGCAAGGCCAAAAACGCAAAGAAAGTCCGAAATTTCACTCTTATTTTTACGGGGTCAAAAAGGCGCATCCAATCACGTAAGAATATAGTAAATCATGGCATATAATAAGGCGATAAAGACATCCATAAATCGAAAAGTTCATTATGACCCTTTTGGGTGAGGACTTTGATCCTCGCATGTGGATTATTAAAGAAGCGTTTCATTACGAGATCTTGAAGACAGGGACTTGTCAGCCTAAGTTTAATTTATGAAACATCCCATGTTATTTAATTATGTACAAAATCTTTTACATTATTAAAGGCTAATTTTTACATGTGAGTTTTCTAGGAAAAAATACGGACATTGGTCCAATTTTATTAGTGGAATATTTTGATTAATTACTATAAATATTTTTGGTGACATTTTTTGTTTGCAGTTGAAAAAATATTTTTAATAATAAAAAGAAGGGATCAGAGACTTACCTTTAGCACTCGTCCGGTCATATCCACAAAAGGGTTTATTCCACGGAGCAATAATAATAATAACAACAATGACAAAAAAAAAAGAAAAAAATGATAATGATAATAAAAATGAAAATGAAAAGAGGACATACATAACACTGATTTGAACTAAGAAATGTGAAAAATATAAAAGAATAAGGATCTAGCATGCATATCGAAAAAATGCATGATAGCACGTTTGACGATATACTACCAACTCTTCTACCTTAAAAAGGCAAGAAAACATATTTTGGGCCATACATCGTTCAACATATGAGTGTGTGGCAAACAATACACGATCATCTTAATTTGATAACTATGGGTTTTCTATCCTTTTTAAAATATGGTCTTTGCCAACAAAAAATCCAAAAGGGATCAAAAAGGAAAAGCTAAATAAGAAAAATGGATTTTTCAAATCGAGTTTTATTTTGGAAGGAAAACGATTTTAAAAGAAACGGACAAAACGAAAATTAAAGGACATGACCTAATAATTTCTATTACATAGCAATATATCCTTTTAAAGGGTTTCACGACCTAAATCTAACATAAATTAATTTATAATAAAGCTAACAGATGAGAAGAATGGTAAAATTCATCGTAATACGAAAATACTAAAAAAGGCCTTTTACATTACCTTTAGTGTAGTTACTCGATTAAACTATCGAATGTCGAATTTGTAGACTCTTTATAGTGTTGAATAGTCAAAAAATGATTGAAGGATCAATAGCTAAAAGCCAAAAATCCCCTTTTAACTTAGAAAACTTTTTAAAGTTATTTGGAAGTTTTGAAGATTTCCTATGAAAACAATGCTAACTCTGCTTTTTTCCAAATCCCAAAACTCAACCAACCAACCAACCCTTGAAAAGGATTTGGAGGAGGCTTATAAAGAAGGGAGTGTACGGCCATACCATGGGGATGCACGATCGTACACTCAAGCGGTGCCCCTCACATGGTTATTTGCCTCATAGGGAAGCTCACAAACTTTTGAGTGTATGACTGTACCATAAGAATGCACGACTGTACATTCTAAAAGTATGTCAACTTGCCTAAAAAGGTATATTCCTTGCAGTGTATGGCTATGCACTCTTTGTACAAGGTCATACACTTTCAAAAAGTCAAAATCCTAGCTTTTTAGGCCAAATGATGAATATTTTTTGAGTGTACGAGTATATAGGCCATAAATGCATAGCTTGCAATGCTTTTAAATGCGTGTAACTCTACTTCAAGTTCCTAACTAAGGATATACTTCATCGTTTGCCCCCTTTAAGCTAATCGGCTACTCAGGCCAAGCCCAAAAATGCTTTAAGAAAACTTTTTCAGAAAACAATTTCAACACCACGAAGGGTCCATCATCCTCGATTCACTATCTTTAAAATGAGCAGCTTTTCTCATTAGGTAACCCTGATAAAAGCCTCCTTATGACCCAGTGCTTACACAACGATATGACATTGTTTTTCAATAGTGAAAAACGACACCTTCCATTGCCATTTTTTGTGCAAAATGTCACCTCACCACTGTGGGCTCCACTTGTCAGAAAACGGCAACCCAGGTTGTCGTTTTTTAACACGTCATTTACCTAAATATTTTTACTATTACACTAAATTTCTAAATAATTTAAAAAATAACCCCCAAAAAAACCCCCTCATTATTATTTACAAGTGGGTGATCTTATTAATTAAAAGACATAAACTTTATTATTACACACGAAAACCATCCAGGAAAAATAAAAAAATTGAGTCTAAACTGAATTTAGCGGTTAATCAAGCCAATTGGACGTGAATGTGAGTTTTAATTTTTAAAATTATGATTAATAAACTTAAACTTGAACTTAAGTGTCCGATTAATTGGTTTGTATGTAATTTTACACACACACACACGCATATGTATATATGAGGGAAATTTTTATATGTATCCATATTCTAACATAATATTAGAAAGTAGATGGTTGATAAATTAATATTTATACAAATTTATTTTAGTGTATTATTATTAAATTTGAATACTTTGTATTTTATATATAAAAATAAAGATTTTATATTTAAATATAGAGAATCTATATTTCAATTTGATGGAATTGAATTGAAACTTATAAAATTTTTATTTAATTTTTTTATAACAATTAAATAATAATTAATAATTAACTAACTATATTTAACAATTAATCTGTTATTACTAGATTGAAATTCAATTTTAATTTAAAAAACAATTTTAATGCAGTTAACTTGAAAAATAGGTTATTGACAGCCTATAGCCATGCATCCTTTCCATTAGCTACTAACTTTTGATATATTAATACGTTGAGTCAAAATCCAAGTTGGACTTTTCAACACATAACAGGAAAACATAGGACATGTTTAGTTTCCTATATTATATTAGCCTGTATAGCATTAACCTGTATTAGTATTAGTCTGTACAGTATTAGCCTATACAGTATTATCTATATTATATTATACAGTGTTTGGTATAAAATTGTATTAGCCTGTAATATTTTATATTGTATTTGGTGTATAATGTCGTAATGTATTATTTTTAAAAAATTTAAAAATAGATACAATTAAATTATTTTAATTGTAACTAATTTAGATGAAAAATTTAGATGAAAAATTATAATTATAAAATTCAATTTTTAATACATACATCAATTTAAAAAAATGAAAAAAATTAATGAGAAATGACTATATATTATTAGAAAAATTGGCATTTTTAAAGGTAAAATTAGATAAAAAAAAAAGAAAAATTCTAATTAATGAATTTGACCAAACATTTGAGCAAAAAATGAAAGAATTTATCAATTATAATATAATTTTTGTATAGTAGCTATTAAGTTATACATTTAGTATTATTAGTTTGAAAGATTTGGTTACGGCATGCTAATGGTGGTGGCGGCAGTGTGGTGGTGGGGCTAGTCGTGGTGGTGGCGGCGATGGTGATGGCAGTAGCGGTAGTCACAGTAGGGACGGTGTTTGTGGTGGCAGCGGGGTGGTGGTGGTGGTGGCGGGGATAATGATCACAACAATGGTAGTGGTGGCAATGTGGTGGTGGCAGCAACCGCGATGGTGGTGGTGGTGGCAGTAGCGAATAATAATGGCGATAATGGTGGTGCTAGTGACGACAGCTATAATGATGGCGACACTAATAATGGCGGTGGTGGCAGCGGTGGTAATGGTAGTGTGGTGGCGGCAGCGACGATGGTGGCGGCGACAGTGTGATTGTGGGGGTGGTGGTGGCAGCAGTAATAATGATGGCGGCAATTGTAACACCCTCAACTAACAACCTTTTTCTATTATCTTTAATATTATATTAATCAAGCAATATTTTTATACAACAATAGTAACATGATTAATACGTGATAATTGGTATAATAAGAAGAAAACATATTAATGCTTGATTAATATAATATTAAAGATAATAGAAAATGTTGTTAGTTGAGGGTGTTACAGCAATGGCGGTGGCGATGGTGGTTGTGGTGGCGTCCATGGACGTAACAGTGTGGTGATGGTGTGGCGGCAGTGGTGGTGGGGGTGATGTGGTGGTGGGGTTGGTGTAGTGGTAGGGGCAATAATGATGGCGATTAATGGTGGTGGTAGCGGTATGGTGGTGGGTGCACGGGTGGTGGTGGTGATGGTGATGGTGGCAGTGGTGGTGTTGTTGTTAATGACTAGGTGGTGGTAGCGGTATGGTGGTGGGTGCGCGGGTGGTGGTGGTGATGGTGGTAGTGGTAGTGGTAGTGGTAGTGGTGGTGTTGGTGTTGGTGTTGACGACTAAGTGGTGGTGGCGGTATGGTGGTGGGTGTACGGGTGGTGGTGGTGATGGTGATGGTGGCAATGGTGGTGTTGGTGTTGACAACTAGGTGGTGGTGGCAAAGGCGACAATGGTGATGGTGGTTTGGCGGTATTTAGTATTAATATAATATTTACCGTATTACATAAACCCAAGGGTTTATGGTGTATCATTTTATATAGTGTATATAGGATAATGAGACCTATGGTGTATTATATTATCCTCATATTAAATTTTTCAGAAAATCTTCTAAACACTGTACTTGTACTATATTATACTATCCCATGTATAATATATAATTTATCAATTATAATATAATTTTTGTATAATAACTATTAAGTTATACATTCAGTATTATTAGTTTGAAAGATTTGGTTGCGGTGTGGTAATGATGATGGTGGTGGTGTGGTAGTGGGGGTAATGGTAGCAGCAGCGATGATGGTGATGGCAGTAGTGGTAGTCACCATAGGGGCAGTGTCTGTGGCGATGGCGGGGTAGTGGTGGTGGTGGTGGGGGCAGTATGGTGGTGGGGGCAATGGTGGTGATGGCAGCTGTGATAATGATGACAATAAGAGGTGTGGTGGTGGCGGCGACAATAATGATGGTGGTAGTGGTAGTGGTAGTGGCTGCAGTGATAGTGGTGGCGGCAGTGTGGTGGCGGTGACAATAATAATTAATGGCAGCAACGATAATGATGGGGGCGGTGGCTTTGTTGGTAACAGTGTGGTGGCGGCGACAGCGATATTATGGTAGGGGCAATGTGGTGGTGGTGGCAGCAATAATAATGGCGATCAATGGTGGTGGTGCTGGTTGTTGGGTTTCGATATAATATAATAAAACATTAACGCAACGAAATAAAGGAAACCCACCAGGATCTATGCGATCCAAGTGATTCAAGGAGGAAGAAGATAATGATTATCAACCTCTCGAAACGCAGAAAAATCAAATTTATAGGTATTGCCTCACATGAAACAAATACCCTTTATCGAAATCTACACTCAAACACGATGATCGGAGTCACCCAGGGTGCTAGCTCCTTTTTTTGGCGGTAAGAGTTTAATCTTTTGTAATCTTCTCAAGGTTACAAAAACAATTTTTGTCTCTTTCTCTAAAAGGTGATAGCTGCCACTTTCTTTAGTAGGCTTCCAGTTTAAATTACATACACACACACACACACACACACACACATGTGTGTGTGTGTGTGTGTGTATTAATATATACACACACACATAGGGTTGTGCAAAATCGAAATAAAAAATGGAACTGAATGAATTTTGATCTATTTGGTAAAGTTCGGTTCTTAAAAGTAGAAAACCGAAATAATCAAATTGATATATATGTGTGTGTGTGTGTAATAATTTTCAAAATAGAGATAGTGGATGAGTGGTTTGAAATTCCATTCAAATCGTCCAGGTCCTGAGTTCGACTGCCTGGAAGGCATAACAGATTTCAATTAACTACCATACGATTACGGGGCATCTTTTTATTTGTATTTTTGGCAACCCAAGTACTATTCTTATGAATTCAATTATTAGCATATAAATTTGGTCAATTTTCTTATCAATACTATTATCAACATATAACATATATTGGATTATATTTAAAAAATGGAGAATATTTATTTGAAATTATCGCAATTTTAAATGTTATTTTATTTTTTACTATTGAGTAATTAAATTGCTATATTACTAAAAATTCCTCTACAGTTCAATTGAAATATTAATATGTATATGATTAAGAATAAATTAATGGAATAAACAACTATATACCTTGTCTCATGTTGGTAATAGTATTACTATTACATACAATTAAATCTATAAATTGACAAATAAAAAAAAAGTAGATGCCCTTTTTTCACCAATTTCTTTTATGTATAGCTTTTTTCTGGAAATTCTGCAACTTTATACATAAAAAAAGTATAAAACAAAATTTTATATTAACATTTAACTATATAATAATATAAAAAATCATAATCACTAAATCTCTTTATTTTTTTTAATGTTGTGACAAATTAAATTTATATTATATTTGAGAAGTTACATTATATTTATTTTATATGATTTTTTTTATTGGAGGATTTTTAATGTATTTTTAAATATTATTTTAGCAATATAATTTTAATTAGTATTTGTTATGGACATAATATGATAATATAATAAATTTATGTATACTATTTTAATTTTAGTTATTTTAAATGGTTTTATTTTTGTAAATATAAGTTAAATTTAATTTATGGGTCCATATAAATTAAAAGCCCAATAAAAAAGGCCAACATTGATCCAAAACCGAATAAATCGAACCAAATCGACCGAAATTAGTTCGGTTTATTCGATTTCGATTCTATATATTTCAATTTTCGGTTCCTCTTTTATATGAAATTTAGTTTTTGATTTGTTCGGTTCAAAATCGAACTGACCATTTGCACAGTCCTACACAAACACACATATATATAGAGGTGACCTAACCCTAATTTAAAATGAGAGAAATTTGGGTCCACATTTCTTATTAAAATAAGAAATACTTTATTTTTTTATTTAAAATAAGAATTATAATATTAAATTTAAAATTTTTATTTTGAATTTTAATTTGTCACAAAATAAAATGTAAAATGTTCGAATTAACCCTTAGTTCATTCATCACATTTTATGTGTACGACTCAATAGGTTCATATTATGTTGGTAGTGGGCCCCAATTCTATCATGTGCTCACAAGTCATAAGTGGCCTCTAGCAAAATATTATGACTATCCAAATAATATGAATATCGATAATTTGATTTTAACCTAATAGATTATGTTATAATCCATTTGTCACACGATATCTTATTTGAACATAAGTTATGGTTCATATCAAACTTATATAGTCCAAACAAATAATTTCTCGATCATTAAGTAAACTGACAATATCAAATGAAATTAATCACTCCATCAATTCATTTAAACACGGCTATACTTTTCTCAATCTTACTTATCGAGAGACCCAATGGATATCTCTCTCATAAGAGAGAGATAAATTTCTTCTTGATTATTCACTATCCTCTGTATGATTCCCATCATGTCCAATCATAACCTTCATGATTATCCGATTAAAGATAATATTTGATTATGTCAAAATATAATATTCATCATGTAGGATATTGTGATAATCTTAGGTCTAAGGATTGATAATATAACTATTTGGAAATCACTAATAACATTAAACCATATAGTATCTTATAGTGGGTCTATTTAGTACCCTATTCTCTAACACGTACCTATAAGTTTGATTTATATCACTATATATGTAATCATCCCATGATTATCAATCAAACTCATAATAGTCTTTATTTATTATTATTTCTTTAATGATAAATGTTAGCGGGTTGATGGTGGTGGTGCTAGCAACGACGGTGGTTTGGCAGTATTTAGTATTCATACGATATTTATCGCATTACACAAATCTAAGGATTTGTGGTGTATAATTTTATATAGTGTATGTGTGATAATAAGATTTATAGTGTATTATATTATCCACACGTTAATTTTTCAGAAAATCTTTCAAACACTATATTTGTATTAACTTGTACTATATTATACTATCATACGTGTATCAAAGAAAACTAAACATGGCCATAGTCTCTACAACTCTTTTGAGGGAAGGAATTTCCTGTCCCATCTCCATGTCAAATAAAATCGTTCAAAGCACAGCAGTGGGTGATGGATTAGTGGAGGAATGATGGTGATAGAGTAGAGCGATGGCGGAGGCAATGGGAATAAAATAAAAAAGAATGATTTGAGCTCTGAGAATGAGGTCTAAGATCGTCTCTACTTCCACCAGTGACAATGAATTGATTGGTTGTTTACAAATATTGTTGTCTTTGACTTCTTAGGTCCTTCATTTCTCCTCCTCATTTTTTGTTATTTGTTTTTGGTTCTAATGGTCATTTCTTCCGTTTGGATGCTGAGAAATGGAGAATTTTTTTTTACTTTTTTCTTTTTTCTTTTTTTGCCACATGGCACTATGGTATCTAATGTGGCAGTATAGGTGCTGATGTGGCCTTTTTGTTGACTAGGACCATTTTTTTTAATAACAGGTTATTAAATATGGATTAAAGGTACTTTTTATCCCTATAATTTTTCTTGCTAGCTAGAAAATATAAGTAATGTTTTTTTCTCAATTTTTGCTTTCAAAACTATTAAAATGGTCAATTTTTACTATAAAAATATTAAAATGATAAGTTTTTATTATTTTTTAGATAAAAATTCTAACCAGCTAACAAAATATATAGTAAAAAATGATAAATTAATAATTACGTGTTTTAAAAAAATAAATAAGTAAAAATTTTAATACATGTCATATGTCCATTATTTAATCTATGTAAATACTAATTGATAACTATGAAAAAAATATCTTTATGACCCAATCAAGTCAGCCTAACAACGTTTGGCAAAGCCCAAAGTCCATCAACTAAAAGGTAGAGTATGAGTTGGAAGACAAGACAAAAATACACGGTATCCGATTAGACTGATGGGACGTGTTGCCCTGTTAAGTCTACCGACACAAGTAAATGCCCATGCTTTCACCTGCTCCCTGTCATATCGCCACTCACCTACCCTAATTGCCAGCTATCACGCTCCAAAGTACTCAAGTATCCATCCAAAGAACTCCTATAAATAGCCTAAAATACGATGGCTCCAGGTATTGAACATCCAAAACTCTCTCTCTAAGCACTCTTTCTCTAAAAGCTATTAACTTAAGTTTCGAAGTGCTAACGTCCGGATCCTACCGGGCACTCCTTCTTGCAGGCTCTGTCATCCGATCGGATCATCGGCTGTCAACTCTCCTTCTTACGGATAAAGACAAATCGTGCTTTATCACTAATATTACCTTTTCACCAAACGCAATCTATTCTCTTAACTGATTGGAATTTTTGTTTTAGAAAATATAAAAATTGATTGTTTCAATATTTTTATTAGGAAAAACTCATCATTTTGATATTTTAAGTAGCAAAAACTGATCATTTCATATTTTAGGGATAAAAACTAATCAAAAATAATATTAGAAGTATTATCTAACTAAGACGAAGACTATAGAGGTAAAAATTATTCTTAACTCCTTAAATATTTTCAAAATCTTGCCATTATAACTTTATTGACAAAAATAATAATTTTATTATTTCATTGATAAAAATTGATTTTTTTTTTGTGACCAGAGTGTTAGAACGCCCATATAACTTTGCCTATGAAAGAAAATAATATGAGATTAGAGGGCTCATTTTGTGTAAAATTTGATTTATTTGCACTTTACCTTTAATTAATGAATTAAATGAGACATGGTGTTGTACTTGTGACTTGTGATCATAGTTATTATCGGCTGAATCGATTTAATCGTGAATCGATTGGCCAGTTGATTACTTCAACTACTAAAAACCGAATTGGTAAAAAATCAAATTGAACCGAAAAAAATCGGATTGAACTGGAAAATCGAAGAACCGAATAAAACCGAATTTTTTTTTGTATATTTTCATCCACCCATATATATATATATATATATATTAAATTTTAATTTTCTATTTATTTGAAAAAATTAATATTTTAAATTCTAAATATGTCACTTAATAATTTAATATACCTATTATCTATTTGGATCATTGTAATAGTATATTAAATTATTAAGTAATATCTTTAGAATTTAAAATACTAATTTTTTTTCAAATAAATAAATAATGGAAATTTAAATATATATATATATATATATATATATATATATATATATATATATATTAAATTTTTATTATTTATTTATTTGAAAAATTAGATTTTTAAATTCTAAAAATGCCACTTAATAATTTAATATACTTATTATCTATTTGAATTTATTATAATTAAATAGAATTATACTCATATATGCAAGGTTAATATTTTTTTGTGTTTACTTCATTAGTATTGCATCTAAACATAAAATTATTTTCATGTTATGATTGTATTTTTATATTTCTAACATATAATATTCAAAAATCCATGTAATGGCCTCAATACCGGGTCAGCCATGAACAGTACTTTCCCATGATAAAAAGTGCTTTTTGGGCCCGAAAGTCAAAAATATTTTATTAGACCATCAGAAAGTATTGGTTATAGTGAGTCCGGTGTTGAAATTTAAAGTGAAATTGAGGTCAAATGGGCCTCCAAATGTAAAAAATATGAAAAAGACAGTGAGTCAATTTTCGTGGTAGGGAAGGTAACTTGATTTTTCATAAATAATTAAAAATAGTGAACGACTTTCAAAAATTGCCATATTTTGCAGATATTCATGAATATTTATGTAGAATATTTTAGTGATGAGAATGGAATTTTTTTGGTGATACCGGTAATTATCGAATCGGACCGATAACGAATTTCGATTGAGCCAAAAATTTGTATGCTAGCTATTTTTTATGTGATAAGAGTGATGAAATTATTTTTGGAGTGATTTGATGGCTAAAAGAGAGAAAATTTTGATTGGGCTTTTATGGGCCTTTAGAATTAATTGGGCTAAGCCCAATTTTGAGCCCATTAGAGAGGCATATAAAAGCCTAAAATCTGGAGAAAACTCCAAAATTTTGTAGTAGCCTCTCCCTTCCTCTCTTGGCCGAAATTATCTTCTCTCTTTTGCTTCCTCATCGCTCAAAATCTCTCATAAATCCCAACTTAGTAGTTGAAGTTCCATCTCTTTAGATCATCCTAGTGGCCTCAATCAAGTAATTTGAACAAAAGAAGGCAAGAAATCAAGTTGAGAAAGAAAAAGGGGTAAGATAGAATTTAAGAAATTAATTGATTTTAATTGGTTCTTTAGTGATTTCTCATAGTTTTTGAGGTGTAGAAGCTAATTATGAGTTTAAATTTTGCATTTGAGGATAAAAAATAGGATTTAAGGAGGTTATTTGGCTGGCCATAGTCGGATCAAGTGAAGAGGAAGGAGTTTTTATGGATTAAAGCAAGGAAAAGGGAGGCTTAGGCACCCATGAACAAGAGAAAAATGTAAGTGGCTACAAAATTCTTTGATTTTCCATTTTTGTGAATTAATTTCTTTTATATAATTAGAGTAAAAATTTTTAAAGTTGTTAATTGATGAAATTTTGTTAGGGTAAATGAAATTGGACATTAAAGAAGATGAAATGAAAGCTTAAATGGAAGAAATAAAATTTTTAGGAAGGTTTTATATAGGTGGCCGAATTGCTTTCTAAAGAAAAATAAAGGAATTTTGCATGAAAATAATATATGTTAACCTAAATTAATTGTAGAGATGATAAATGGTGTCCATGAATTTTTATTGAATTATTAGAATTTATTTTAAAATTTTAAAGATTATGTAACATTTATGTTTATAGTGAAAGTTATGAAATATTGTGAAATATTTGATTATTTTAGTGAAAAATGATAGTAAATAATAAATAATGCTGAAATAAATTTTATTGAAATTTATTGAAATTATTAGAATTTTATTGAAAATTTAATGGGAATATTTGTAATAGAAATAATTGAATTATTAATGAATAATTGCATAAAAATATTGAAAAAATGAATTTATATGAATTTAAATAATATTCAATGAAAAATAAATAAAAAGTCAACTGATGACTTTTTCAGAATAATTATTGAATTATGAAACTAATAAGAATAATAAATTATTGTAAAGTAATTCATAAAATGAGTGAAAATGACGAAAATTATAAAATAATGTGTGTATAAATTTTTGTAGGAATTACATGAAATATTAAAATATTTTTGAGATTTAATATTGAATATGTCTAATTAAAAATATTGGATTATTGAGAATAATTCGATAAATAAGTGCAAGATGGTAAATTATATGAAGAAAATTATTTTCATATAAAAAGGGAATGAGAAAGCCAGTTATTGTATTTGTAAAAGATAAAATAATGAATTTTATCAATATAACTTGTGATTATTCAAAAAGTTATAAACTAAATGTTTGACTAATTTATCAAAATAAATTAGTCAATAAAAAATATTAAAAAATGAATTATTATAAATAATTCTCCAACTAAATAAAAGTTGGTATACCCGAATGACTAAAATTCCGAACAGAAAAAGAAAAATCGTTAAAAAGTTAATCACTGAATTGATAAAAGATAATTTACAGAGGATTATATAAAAAGAATAAAATAACTTGTGAATTATAATGTTATAATTCATAAAGTATATAAAAGACTGAAAAGTTTTAAGTGTCCTAGTGAATTATTGAAGAACAATTCACAAAAGTGATTTAAAAAGCTACTGAAGGGTCAAAAGCAATAAAAAGAGAGTGCGATTGACAAAAATGTACTGTATAAAGAAATAAAAGAAAGAAACTAAAGATTTTTAAATGTTTAAAAATTATTTCAAATATAATTTATTATTTTGCCCTTAGTAATAGTGAGGTAAATATATTCTTATTTAGGATATAATTGGCTAGCCATAGGGACACTTTATACCGTGGTGCAAGTCATGGCAACTTGCTTTACTATGGGTAGGATCTCCGATCTCCATAGCTTCAGTGTTTTAAGTGAAAGTGATAGTGAAATGTTTTTCGAGAAATGATCCTTTGGGGATCATTTCTCTCTCAATGGGACCTTTGGATCCATGTCCCGCATTACCTTTTTGAAAGTCCTGTCATATTGTACTAGGGGCGTATCGTAATGAATGAATTAGTATGATTTAATTGAATTGAATGAAAAATAATTTGTTTGAAAGAAAATAATAGGTTGGGATAAAACTGTAATGTTTTTCAAAAATTGTGATTAATAAGTAAAAATGAAAAAGAAATATTTTATAAGGATAAAATGATAAATGAGTATTAAATTATACTTTTGTAAAGAAAAGGGGTTTAAAATGTGTTTTTACATGAACAAAATAAATAGTACTAATTTCCTATTTAAAGTCAAAAAAAAAAAGTAATAACATTGTTCTTAAGTAAAAACTTACGCTTAAGTACTGTATTTCTGAAAGAAAAGTTAAATAAAAAGTAAAACGATAAAAGGCACATAATTATTCAAATTGAAAAAAGAAAGAGATACTAAGTCCTAAATAAGTACTTGAACATGTTCAAATATAAAAAGAATGAAATAAAGATCTGTATGCAAAGTATTCCAAAATAATTGTATTACATTGTATTTAAAGCTTAAAAGCTTTGAAAATATTAATTTGTTAATTAGTTAAAAAGTTAAAGTAAAATAAAGAATTAGTAGCGAAAAATTATAATAATATCACACGTTAGATAACTGAAAAATTAATCGAGAAATAAAAATAGTAAAAAGATTTGGTACTATTAAAGATACGAGTACCAATATAAATTGTTAAATGAAAAGATAATGAATTCGATGTAACTAAAATTACAAAGCCAAAGTTAAGGTAAAGAAAAATCATAAAAGTAAAAGTTAATTTGAAATCGATTCACATAAGGAAATAGTATAAAGCAAGAATTGAAAGATTAAAAATCAACACATAATGCTTACCAAAATGGAGGTAGATAATGAAATTAATATTAACAGAGAAAAAAGTAAAGGTTAAAGGAAATAAGAATAATAATGGCATAATCTATCAAATTCTGCTTTAATTGGAAAATTCTCAGATTAGTAGTCACCGCTGAGCATGTCTAGTGCTCAGCACGTAGTGTTTATTGCATGCAGGTACTAAAATATTATGGGAGCTCGATATACAGAGAAGCAGAATTCAAAGATGAAGAAAATTTAGTTGTAATTTTATTGCTAGTATTTGTGGTATGTATATACTTAGATAGTGAAAATAAAGATCTGAACTGTATTCAAGTTAGTTTTGTTTAATGATAAATATTGTTATGTCTGTCGATGGATAAGTGACAGTAAGTGATGTGTAATGACTATCATTGATATGTGATTGACTGTGTTAAATGTATATGACTATTTTATATAATTTGTTGTACCTTTAAGAGGCTGTGTGAATTATTTGAATTTTTTTTCAGGAAACTAGTAAGTTCTAGCCGTTGTATTGTCGAAATTTTATAAATTGAATAGTATTATTAAATTGTATCAAAGTTGTTGGCAGTGATTGAAGTTTAAAAAAAAATTTACAGTTTATTGGTTACTTGGATCGAAAAGGAACTGTATCGTTAAGGGTGTTACAATCCATAATTAATCACTTGTAATAATAAAATTAAAATTATATTTTGTAACATATTATTAGAATATTTGTGATATATATATAATGTTTAATGAATATTTTTTTAATTTTTATACTATAGTATTTAAAAAATTATAATAATTATAATATTTTAAAAATAGAAAAAAATTCGGTTGAACCGATCGAACCACGAACCCACAGCCTTACCGGTTCTTTATTCGATCATATTTTAATAACATTGCTTGTGATGCATTATGCACCCACAAAAGCATGCAATATAATCTCTCATTCATATCAACTTTAAAACTGCCACATCAACATATTAACATGTCAAAGATGTTTATATTGGTATTTTATACAAGTTTTAGGTGTTAAAATGGAAATAACAAGGAATGGATGGACCAGCTTGATAAATGTGTGCAAATTCAGGTTCTAATTTATGTATAAGGTGAAAAAGATAAGTATAGATATTGTTTTAAGCCAAAGATGTTAGTGACAAATTGTGGAAGTACAACTTCTGCATATATATTAATTGTTAACAATAGGGGTGAAAAAAAAATTGAAAATATGGTTAACCATAAAATCAGTGCGAAATTAAATTGATTTTTTCAGTTAACTGATTCGATAGACTCGATTATAATTTTTAATTTTTATATTTTAGATTTTTCTATTTCTTTCTAAAACTTGCATAAAATAATAATTTAAAATATATTTAAATTATATTTTTATTTTTATATATTAATTTTTATATTTTTCTATAAAATTTATATAATAATTTAAATTAAATTTATATTATGTCATTATCTTTAATTATATGTAATATTTATATATAGTATCTGATTAACTTTTTCTTCAAAAAAAAACCAATTAACTTTTATATTTTTTATGATATATAATAACATTTAATTATATTTTCTTATACATTATAGTTTATGTTTTAATATTTAATATTATCCAAAATTTTATTTGATTTAGAATTAAACATGTTAATTTTCAACAAATATCAAATATATTTTATAATATTAGCAATTAATTTGTTGCACATGAATTTTGGTTAATAAATTATATTTATTTTGTGATTTTTATTTTAAATTACTTTATACATTTAAAATTAAATTAAATTTTATCAAATTTGCCTAATTTTTTTATAATTTTATGTTATAAATTTTAATAGTTAACCGAAAAATATTAGTTAATCAAATCGAAAAATCGAAATCAATAGACTGATTAATCAAATATAACAGACTTATTAATATTTAATAATTTTAAAAAATTAATATTAATAGACTGATTAATTTTTTTTTTTTTGCTTATGAACCGGTATACTCACCTCTTGTTAACAATAACAAACCATTGAAAGATTTTGGGCAATCGAGGTGTATAGATTAATTTTCAAAAAGTTTAAGATATGTAATAGATTTTTGAAGAAAGATACTTTTATGCTATAAATTTCTGTAAAAATCAATAATTTGCATTTAAAATTGATTTTTTAATTGATTTTTTTAGAAAAGCTGTAAGGGTATATAGTCAATATTAATTTTTTGAATTGTTTTGGTAGAAAAGGGCAAAATAAATTACAATCATAACTTACATAATGCTCTGCAAAGTAACTTCTATGGAAGTGACATTGACAAATAGTTCAAATCTTGACTATTTTTCAATCGATTAAAATTTAAAATTCACTCTTTTTCACTTTCAATAATAATTTAATTATATATATATAAAATAACTTACAGTGCACAATTTTGTATAAAATTTTGAGTATATTTGAATTTGAAAAAAAAATGGGCAAAAAGAAAGCCATTTTACAAAATATTTGGGATAAAGCAGTAAATCTATATATTTTTTTTCAATAAAGTTAATTAGTTTTTTTTTTTATAATATGTATTTGGGGCAAGGGAAGGTAGAATTCGAATTCTAGTCAATTGAAAGAGCAATTAATTGTTTAGCTATTTAAATTATAATTGATTACCAAAAATTAATTAGTTAGAGTGCAGATTGAAATTGCATTTAGCTTTTAAACTCGTAAATGAATATCCAATTATAACAAAGACGAAGAAAAAAAAAGGGTGTGCCAACAGCAACAAAAATCAGAGAACATAGTAATTTGAAAGGTATCATATAGCTGCTAGCTAGTGACTATTATGACAATAAACAAGAGAAGAGTTCAAATTCAATCTCAATACACTATTACTGCTACGGAATTAAAACATATAAATTCAAATTATTCACTTGAGCAACCATTTAATCCTCTGATAAGATAACTAATTTAAATCCTTTCAACACCATTTTCAGCAAGAGTATGACAAGTTTGGTGTTGATCTTTTGCTGTGATTACCTTCTTCATTGCTTCAACAAATTTTGTCAATTGATGGCCTTTACGTTCATCTTTCTTATCTCTCTGATTACTGCCTTGTAGCTCCGGCGAACACTCGTCTTCCTGGAGCCGGCACTTGTTAAGCTTCACGTACTTCATCGGAGGAAGTCTTTTCTGTTTTTTGGGTATAGCTGCTTCTGGATATGGAGATGGTGGTCAGTTTCCTTGGAAGGATAAAAACTTATGTTAGGACATCCGCCAACCTAATTTTGTTTTCTTTTATAACATACATATGTTTGATGGAAGATATTGAATTTAAATTCGGAATAAATGAGAAAAAAAAATAGTCAAATTTTTTACTGTTCAATTTTAAGTAACTTTTTTTGAAAAAGATGAAAAAAATTAATTTGATCTGTTTGTCAAGTATTTAATAATAATTTATTTAAATCATGATTAAAAACGTAATTACTAGCTCACGATTTTTTTTTTTAAATCATACTAAAGCACAATTCAATTTGATCAACCCGATCTATATATATATATATATATATATATATTACACAATTCAAACCAATCCTACCTTATCTATTTGGTACCTATACGCATGGGTAATGTTACTTTTAGACCATTTTAATTTGTTTCTTTATACTTATTTATTTAATCATATGTAAAATGTTTTTTTTTATGTTAATTATATTAAAATACTTCATTGATTAACCATACATAATCACGTTAAAGTTAAAGAAAAATATCTTCCACTATCTCTACTTCTCAATGGAAGACCTAAGACCTCTAACTTCCTCCATTAAAGAACCCTTCACAGAATACATAGAACCAAATGTCAACAAGGCTCTAATTCTAAGGGAATCAGACCCTAACGAACTACCAAATAATTTAGTTCTCTTGGGGAAACTTTTTTTTGATAGGTTTATCTCTACTGAGATAGTCTATGTTTTTATCTTTGAAGATGATGAGGATGCGGGCAGAGTTTTGATGGGCAGACAATGGACAGTTAATAGGCCTGGGCACCAGAGCTTGACATGGAGACTGTGAAGGTCAACTATTATCCCTTCTAGGTCCGTCCACATCAAAGGCATATCACCTCTTAGTATATATGCGAGAGGACAATGCTGCTCAATTTGGGCAATACTTCAAACGGTTTATCAGAGCCGATCTAAATGTTATCCACGGTGAACGGTGGCAGAAATCTCATAGGAATTCAATTCAATTCCTAACTTATCAGCTCAATGAGTCCGACCCAGATGAGAGTTCTCCCTGGGTCGAGAAAAGGAAAGAGTTTTAGGAAGATCCCTCTGAAAAAAAAAAGAAAAAAAGAAAAGAAAAAGAAAGTTAAAGGTGTTGAGAGCGAATCCACAGCCGAGAGCAACTTTCCTTTGTGTTCCAAAGAACGGGCACAAGCTGTCAAGGGGGAAGAAAAGCTCTCCTAGAAAGGAGGAAAAATGGAAGCACGCAGACTCTGTATATTATCAGTCAAGGATTTGTCTTCAATGGATGTAGAAGAGGAGGGCCTCTCTAATGGTGGGAAATGATTTATTTAGGAGGTTCAAGAGGATGGTTCCGAGATTGCTACCAGTGAGATGAGGGCGGCTTCAGGCATTACGAGGATAATGGCCTACAGCTACCAGGGAGTTGGGCGGACTCGGATAGTTCACGCACTTCATGATTTCCTGAAAAATCACGGCCCTCCATTCTTCTTACTTCCTGACTAAACTGAAAAGCTAAAATAACAGAAATTGCTCGGATTTTGCAACTTGAGACAAATTTGAGAGCCATATTTGCACTTTGTTAATTTCATCATTGCCAACTACCGTGAAGACTATGCCACGCGTTTTAGTCGACGAACAAAAAAGTTAACATGTTGTAATTTGATAAATTTGAGAATTATAATATTAGCCTACAGGGGTATCATTGCACTTTTGAACAAAATTATAAAAGTATATTTACACCTTTGTATATTACGCAATGCATCAAAATCATCATTTTGCCCGTTCCAACAGAAATAGAACGGATCAAGGGATTGTTATTATTCATTAATTCCGTTGTATCAAATTGTCACTTATTATATAAATCATCAATATTAAAATACCAATTTAGTAGAATGATTTCTTTTTTTTTCCCAAGAAATAACAATTTGATGGTACTGATAGAGAATTAGTTTTAAAAAAAAAAAACTGAAACTAAGTGTTTACTGGTTGAAAAAATCTCCGAACTCATTATTATTATCACCCCTTTTTTTTCACTTTTATTGACAAGATTTTCCTTTTTTTTCTTCAGAAAGAAAAGAGATGGAAAATTATTTTTAATGGCTGATAAGGAGTAAAAGTCAGCTACTGCCAATGAATTTGACCAATAATCTAAATGAAAATTCATGCCAAGTTCAAGTGTCCACCACTTATTTGGCCTTAAAATTTATACTTTAAATTAAATAACATATAATTTCTCTCCTAGTATCTCGTGAAAGCCAGGACTTTTCTATATCTCAATCATAATTTGTTGTTTTTATTGTGAACAGAAATAAGTGAGCAACAGGAAACATCAGTTAGCAGTTCGCCAGAGCACAGGCGAGGGAAAACGCTGAAAGTTGTATGCAAAAAATACAAAAACAGAAGGCACAAATTCCTTTTGTTTCTGGTGAAATGTACTGCGGCTTCTGCGAATTAGGCCTAGCCAGTACATGTAGAAATTGAATGATATATCAATAACAATATGTCCATAAAGGACATAAGAAAAAAGCGAGCCTATGCATGATTATAGCAGCCTATCTATAATTTAACACATTCTGAGGTGTGCACAACTCTATTTCCAACAAAATTTTCATTCAAAACTGGTAATGCATGTCAATAGACCAACAACAAAGGCTTCGTACCCATTTCCTCCTTGGTGATGCAATTGCACCTCACCTTTGGTCTCACGCACTTTTGAAGCTCTCTGACCAACACTTGTAATACTGTACTTGCTGTTTGCCATAAACAGACATAAATTGGGGTTCAGTGATATATACAAGAAGCATCCCAGCTATTTTATCAAGCTCTGCTTTTACAACGCAAATTCAGCAAACAATATATGCACCACAAGCATGTATTTGGTGAAATGAAGCATACCTTATTCGAAACAGATGGAGAAATTTTATTCAATGCTTGCTCAAAGTGAGTTGCCTTGATTGCACCTGGGCTCTCATCTGATAAGCTACTCCTTGCCTCAACTAATGCAGCCATTGCAGCTTCATCCATCTGTTTGAATTACAAAGATCAACCTCATTCACAAACCAACAAATGAAATCACAGGGCACCGCATTATAAAAACTGTCACTTGAGTGCTAAAGCAGTACCATAATGGTTTCAGTTAACTAATGGTTTGAGAAATTTTTAATGGAACCAGACCACATGTTGCCACTTTTACATAAAGAAAAACATTTGTCCCTATGTGTCAAAAAATGAAAAACCACATACAATTTTTAGCATTACACACAAAACATTATACAAACCAGCTTTTTGAGATCAGCCCCGCTCAAATTATCACAAGCCTCCATCTGACCAATGGCACTCAATTCCACGCTGGGATCAATAGGTTTTCCCTTTGCAAGAGCTTTTAAGATCAACCCACGATCATCTGGATTAGGCAGGGGGATGTAAAGAAGTTTGCCAAACCTACCAGGCCGTAAGACAGCAGGATCCATCACCTCAGGTCTGCCACCAAATATATCAGCCTGATTGAGAAAGACCGAGAAGAAGAGACGTAAATATGAAAAAAAGTGTGCAATAATTAGTACCTGTTAGTGGCACCAATAATGAAAACACCTGACCGCTGATCTGCACCATCTAACTCTATCAGTAACTGCAAAGAATTCATTCTGTTAATGCCAGAAAATATATTTTATCCATATGAATATTGGAAGAATAAGCCTGATTGCAAGTCTACAGTTTATGTTGTAGGTCACTGACCTGGTTTAACATCCGCTCAACTACCCATCCCCCTTCTTTCCCACGCTTTGTTGTCAAAGCATCCACCTGTGTGAAACAGAAACAAAATTATTTTCAAAAAGAAGTGAATTTAGATACTCAATTCAACTCATAGCAGTAAGCAAAGTAGCAAGTCCAATCACGCCAAAAACCCGCTGTACTTTATGTCATATTAGTTTCCTCTTCTTCTTCTTCTTCTTCTTTTTTTTTTTCCCGGTTCTTCATCGGTGACATTCAAGAAAGCATGAAAGTAAAATACAGCTGCTGTAGAAAATGTATCTAAAACTATCCGGAGAAAAACAGAAAAACTTTTCATATCAACTTCATGATTTCAGCTACATGTAAGATTTGGATGAAATTTCAATCTTTTACCGTTAAAGTCAAAACAAATTTTTCTTGAAGGTATTACTGGCCTAAATAATTTAACAGCTATTTTCAGTGTCTAGAAAGGAAAAAATTTACTTTCAAAGATAGGGTGTTTAATATGCTTCCAGCCTAATTGCACCACAAATTGGATCAACAAATCCAGATCTAGTATTACCCCTTAAGGAACTGGTAGCCTGATTCACAATAAGCAGAAAATTGTACATGTGAAATGAGTCAATGCATCAGATAGGATTTCGAGTCAGCAGTATAAAGAAATATTAGGATGTGTGCATGAAATAGCCATGTATGGGCAAAAGGGAAGCTTATAATGTGAAGCAGAAAGTGATAATTATGACAAGGCAGAACCACTAAATTAGTAATACAAAGAATAATCATGAACTCCCTATAATCATCAACTCAAATTTTGTCATCAATGCAATAATTCGTGAAAGTAAATTTGGCTTTCAAAGGCAGCAATTCCAAGTAAATTTCAGAATTACCATGAACTTGGTTGCACAAACAATGCTATAAGACTTGATGCTTTACCTTTGATTAACAAATCTCTCAAGATAACATCTGGATGGAGTCATTTGAAATCAAGAACTTGACTTTGATTCATGAGTTTAGCATGTTATAACATATACAAAAATTGTATTTTGTTGAGTAACTTTATCATAACAAGCCCAATCCATTATTAAAGTATCACTCATGTTAGTGCAAATTTAAATATTTATGATAAAGATCACAATGTAAAAAACTGTCTCCAAAATCTGGCTCAAGCAGAATTTTCCCTTCCTTTACAATAGTAGATCATAAATTATGCAATTTGAGCTTAAAAAAATAATAATAATAATTAAAAAATCTTGCTTTGAAATCCCTCTTCCCAAACAGAATCTCATGGCTTTTGAAGAATGTTGCAGTAGAAAGGAATTTGAGGAGTCGAGGACCAGAAGACATGCAGCCAGACCCATTTACATGGAGTCTACGGCTTAGTTGCATCACTTCTATCCATATGCAAATAAGTAACTTAAAGGGGCAGGTCTCACCAAAAACCTAAGCATATAGTAGAAAATGAAAATTCAAGGACAGAGCTACCCACCTCATCAAAGAAAAGTACGCAAGGTGAACATGTCCTTGCACGAGTAAATAAGGTCCGAACAGCAAGTTCACTTTCTCCAACGTATTTGTTCAAAAGTTCAGGACCCTAATCAGTCAGAAATTTGGGTTTCAAACGATCAGATTGATCATAAAGCGCATTCAAAGCTAATAGAAAGTGATATAGAGCATCAAAGTAACCAGAATGTGAATCAAGGACAGAACAAGAGAGAAATATTATTAGTTACCTTGATGTGAATGAAATTAGCTCCTGCCTCATTGGCTACAGCTTTGGCAATCAGTGTTTTACCACAGCCTGGAGGACCATAAAGCAAAATTCCTGTCTCCAGAGTAACTCCAAATTTCTGAAATAGAAGAAGAACCAGAATAAAGTTAAATGCATTACCTGCCATTAGTTGATAACAATTATACATTTAGGTCAAACTAGCAAAATTCCTATGGAATAAATATAATACGGCCTAAGCAATCTAAAATTTTACACATATGCACACACACATACCCTCTTATTTATATTACAGAATCATTCATTTTAAGTTATTGCAGAATCATTCATTTTAAGTGAAAAAGGAGGATATTGAAAGGAAACATTAGGAGCAGGATCATAAATACCTGATAATCCTCAGGATATTTTATTCGCCTTACTATATGAAGATCAAATTCATTCCTGATAGATTCAAGCCCACCTACATCTTCCCATTTTACACTAGGAACAGTAGAAAATCCCTCTCTTCTTGAAGAGGGTTGAACCAACTTAGCTGCTTGCTGCAGCAATTTAAAAAATAAAATTAAAGAAAAGATCAAGCACTTTATACAATCATGACAAACATGCAATCAACAAAGAGAAACTTGAACTCTGTCCAAAATTTACCATATAAGCTAAATTGGATTTACACCAGCCTCACCAGTATTCTACCATGCCAAAGTAATAGATTATCACAAAGTAACAAGCAGCAGTGGGTCAATCATTATAGCTTGCTAAATTAAATCAACCAACTGAAATTGAATGCTAAATATATGTTTGTAATAGCACAAACATTTGAGAATTTACATGGTGGTAAAAAGATAAAATAAAATAAAATAGTAAAAGCAGTAATAAATGGATAAAACTTTAGAATTGCAAATAACCTCCAAATATTAATTACAAGACTTTGTTTCCCAATTGAATGAGACAGTAAAGCAAAAGACAAAAAAATAACAATCCTGCACATCAAAACCACCTCACAAACAAAGTCAAAAGCCTTTTTTCTTCATTAATCCTATGGAAATGCTTTTTAAACAAGACAGCTTTAAGATAAAAGCTTGTTTTTTATAGGGTTCGCAGAGACAAAAAAAAAAAGGACAAAAAAAAAACACACTTTTGCATCTTCGTTTGAAAAATTATCTCCAATGAAGATAGACATTGAGCTAGTTGTGAATAATTAAATGGCTTCTCATGTTTTGCACCTGGCACTTCTCGTGACATTTTTGACAGGAAGAGTAATGACACTTAGTGTAAATTCATAACCTTTTTTCTTTTTCTTTTTCTTTTTCTTTTTCTTCTTCTTGCTCTTCTTTTTTTTTTTTTTTGGTCAAGATGAAGTAAACTCCTCAAATCATTAGCATCACAATAAACAGAACTACATTACAATCACATATATAAAGCCCTAGAGCAGCATATATTCGAGATCTCAACAATCAAAAACAACTCTAACTTATAGCCCTATTACAAAGAGGGAGGGTGGACCATCCAACACGGAAATTAGAGAAGGGGGCACCAACAACGTAATACTCCTTCACATACATCTGTTTCCGCATTCCCTATCAGCCACATTATCGTAAGGAAGAAACTCATATCAAAAAATAATTAAATAAACAAACTAATGCTTTTAGTTCGAAATTCAAGGATGCCTCATACTCTTTAAAGTCTCATACTTGGACTTCTTAAGTCTAAATTTAGAAGGCACAAATGAAATATTGACAGAAATATGAAGTTGATAATTAACAATATAAAAATCAGGAAGTTCAAAAGTAAGAGGTAAATTGGATCAGTGGGCTGCTCGAACAACATTTGAAAAGAAAAAAAAAATGATTGAGTGGAGTTTTGGTATTATAAAGGCGATGTCCCCTGCAAATCACATAGCTCCACCCCTACCCAAAAGAAAACAAAAACTAGGAAAAAATTTGCTCTTATCCAACCATGCAGGCTCTCTCAACTCTTTTCCTAACCCATCAAAAATTTAAGAAATAAAATATAAAAATATTAACTCATACATGCAAAAAAATGCATGCAAGCGCTCGATATAAAGAAAACAATGTTGCTCAAAGCATTACCTCAAAATCAGTCATTGTAATAGAAAGCTTTTCAATCTCTTCGGGCAACCAAGGTATCTTCCACCATTCATCAGTGTCCTCCATGTCTCCATTTTTGCTTGTTAGCTCAGACCTTCTCTGGGCAAGGATTCTCCTCATGGCAAGATTACCAGCTTTGGCAACCAAAGCATCCAAGTCAGCCCCAACAAAACCTGGTGTGGACCTAGCTATTTGCAAAAGATCTAGAGAACCGTCCAAAGTACATTTTCTAGTGAGAACTGAAAGAATCGCAAGTCTAGCACTCTCATCTGGCACACCTAACCTAATCTCACGGTCAAATCTCCCAGGCCTCCTTAGAGCAGGATCAATAGAGTCAGGCCGATTCGTGGCCCCAATGACAAGAACATACCCAGGATTTTGATCAGAGCTTTCTGATTTCAAAATCGGATCAGCTGGTTGTGCAAGTCTATGATACTCATCCATGCAGGTCATCAATTGTGTCACAATCCTACGCTCCATCTCCCTCTGTAAATTTTCTCTCTTTGAAGCAATTGCATCAATCTCATCAATGAAAACAATAGATGGAGCAGTCCTGTGTGCTTTGGTGAAAAGTTCTCGGATATTTTCTTCCGATGCACCTGAAATTTCCACACCATATGAAAGGAAATTTAAATAAAAAAAAAAAAAAGAACAGTAGCAGTTCAATGAAAGCTTCTTTAGAATATGATTCAAATAACATGGAACATGGAAGATAAAATAACAAATTGATCCAGTAAAGCCAAATGCTGGATAAAACTGTAACAGCTTAATGAAAGCTTTTAAATAATATGATTCACATGAGGTAGAACACAAAGATAAAATGACAAATTGATTCAGTAAAGCAAACTGCTGGATGATAATCAGCATTTATTTTATTTCTTTTACGATATTAAACAACTAAAGTGTTGCAAGGTACAAGATATTAAATTAATGGGAACCAAGCCCTTATAGGTAGCAAATTTCCAAGGAGGATGATAATAGTGAACACAATCTGTAAATCTTCAAGCATTAACTCCTCAAAATTCAGAAATGTATGCATATATGTATGTATGTATGTATGCATGCATGCATCTCACAGACCTCAACAAGATCTTGGAAAGATAATGCATACATAAAGAGGTAATATAATGCTGAGATAGTTCCTACCAACTAATAAGAACAAAGTTGTGTTTGTACAAATCGGCTCCAAACACAAACGATAAACAATTGCTGAGACCATATAACTATAATCAATGAGTGCTGTAGCCACGCATGTACCAACTCTACCTCCACATAATATAATGCTCGAAGATAATGAAACAAACCAGAAGATTGTGAAACTATGAAATTCAACACAATGCACAATTTGTTCTGAATAAAATGGGATGCTATTAATATAAATAAATGAAAGGCCCTGATTGCTCTTCTATTAGCCGATTGAGGAGAGCTTGCCTGATACGCCAGAGATGACCTCAGTAGCTGAAATCTTGTAAAATGGAACTCCAGTTTCATTGGCAATTGCATGAGCTAGTTTGGTTTTGCCACAACCAGGAGGCCCATACAGTAAAACGCCACTGATTGGGTTTACTCCAAGCTGCCGCAGCACATGGGGATGGAACAGAGGGCAAAACACTTCCATCTTCAACTCCTCCAATACTGATTCCATTCCTCCCAAATCCCTAAACCTAGGCCCATCGTTTTTCACTCCCCCAGTAGCAGTATTAGAAGCTTGTCCTTCCCCTTTCGATTCCTTCCTCAAATTAGCCCTCAGTCCCTCTCCTTCCTCTTCTTCGACCTTCCGTGAATTTAAAATGTTAATCTTATTACAAGCTTTATTACTTGCAACCTCCACTTCAACATTCTTCTCCTTCTCTTTTGCTTCCGCTGCGTAACTGTCTCTTAACATGGACTGCATCAAATCAAACTCTGGCTTCACTTCCTGCTCATAAATTCCATCCTCCGAAGTCGAAACGGCGGAGGAAGAAGCCAAGAACTCTGAGTCCGAATCAGATGAGGAGCTAGACGGCAGATTCCGATCTAACCTCTTTGCATATTCATTCTCTATTTGCTGCAATCTCTCTTCACTCGCATCGGTTCGTTTTCTTTTCTTACCAGACTGACTAGAACTGATTGAATTGCCCGCATCTTCATGTTCATCTTCCTGCAAGGAAGAGGCTTTTCTGGATTTGTATGAAGGTGAAGTTGAGGAAGAGTTTAGAATTTGGTGTACGAGTCTGGTCAAAGTTCGGAGTTCCATGCGGCGGTAGTTAGGGTGGTTCTGCCGTAGGTGGTGGACGATGTCTTCGGCGGTTGAGAATTTCTTCTTGGATGAGTCCACGAGTTGCTTAAGCATTCGTTGATTCCTGCCTCCACCCATTCCTCCTCCTCCGCCGCCGCCTAACCTCCTCCTCCCACCTGCTCCCATCCTCGCCGCCCTGCTCTCGCGCTATGTCAAGCGCCAACAAGCGCCAGGGCTCTTTTTCTGAATTTAAACGTAGTTTATTCACTTCATCTTTAGGCCCATAACCCGCCAGGCCCAAGAACTTGCCGGCCCCCGCTCTCTATAACTTTAATGAGGGAACAAAGCTAAAGCTAACTTCTTATAGCAAGCAATGGAGAAAGGAGTACAAAGATGGGTAGTTGATATCTCAAAGTGGGACCCATCTCCCCATTCCTTCTCTTATGCTCTCTCTGTTCTTCCTCCATCAGAGCAATCTTCCATTAACAGGTTATTAATTTTTATTTTTTTAATTTTAACATCCTTGAGCAAGAAAACTCCCCTCTGCTCTGTTTTATTGCTGGGAAACAAAAAGGAATATGAGAAAATTAATGTTTAATCAGACATTAGATAAAAGGAGAATATTGTCTTTTATCTTAGAGGGTATCTGTAGAATCCATATTGAACCTGACAACTGTAACAGATTTAATTCTATGATTGATGCTCTGTTCGTTTGAGCTATAAAATGGATTCGAACTTCTAAGTTTTGAACTTCTGGTTAAACGTAGTATTTAATTACTAGGAAAATGGGGGAATCCATTGTTATGTTCTATTATCAATTGTCTGTGCTACAGTTTCCTTTCCTGATTATCTAAATATGAAATACAGTGATATCTAAGCTGCCTGTGTGAGATCAATTGTATGACCTTGCATCTTTACATTGGTAGGTTTGTGAGGATAGAAGATAGAAAGCGAGCACTTGTTAGCCGGTTGCTTCAATATGCTCTTGTACATGAAGTTCTGGGAATTCCATATCACGAAATTGTCATAAAGCGAACATGGGAAGGGAAACCCTACCTAGTAAGATTTGTGACTGCAATAGTGTACTTGTTTGTCGATTCTGGTCCAGAGTTTTTTAATTTTTCTTTTCTGTTCTTTGCTTGTTTTTTGTTAGGCTATCAACTGATGATGCTATTTTAATGATTAGTGAGATATAAATGGACACATGATTAGTGAGATATAAATGGACACTTTGATAATTTCAAATCCAAGCAAGGTTCAAAATTTGTATGCTAATTCAGAATGTTGAGTCATTAAACGGATTAGTTATTTGAGTAAGTTTAGTTCAGATGTTGAAGGACGCCTGAATTTGCATCATTGGTCAAAATATTAGGCTATTAGTGCAACAAATTTTGCTTAATGGCTTAGTTAGAAGGTTTTATACCACTTCCCCTTTTCTCCGCCATTGTAGCTGTAAATTAAATTATGTAATTTGATTGTGGTTTGCTGAGAACATCCATGATGTGTTTATGCGAATTTAGCAGACCAGTTCAGCAGCTTTGCCTAATGCTTTTTCTCCTTTTATCATTACTATTTTCCATTTGCAATGGGAACACCATGCAAAGAGGGTGTATGGGGCTGCTGCTGAGTTGCCAAAACTTCCTTCCTGCAGCCCTAAACAGCACTGAGATTGATCTCATCGTCTCTCTTCCTTTCCCACCTTTTATCTGCTTATATCTTGGTAACTACGTTGATGTTGATGACAGCTTTATTGAAATAATCGTTCACCTTGAATGCATTTTTCGTTCCCATTACTTGTGGTTTTCAATCATGTGTACTAGACAATGTGGAATTTTTCATGCTTCTCAGGAATGTGCTAAAGTTTCCTCAGACTACCCCAATTTTAATTTCAATGTATCTCATCATGGAGACTTCGTGGCAATAGCATCTGAACCTGTATGTATTGTTGGGGTGGACATTGTTTGTTGTGTCGAACCCCAGAAAGAGCCAATTCAGGAATTCTTGCACAGTTTTACCTCTTACTTTTCAAGTTTGGAGTGGAATAATATTAATTCTTGCTCATCTGATGAAATGTTGGTTGAGTTTTGCAGGTATTGTGCTTCTCAGAGACACATGACAATAAAAATAAAATAAAATAAAAGAATTGAAAAAGAAAATAATAGTAAACTTCTCTCTTGAATTTATTTTTACTGCATCTGACCAACCAAACACTTTCTGATTAAGTATCAATTGACATCTTTTTAATTTTTGGTATAGATATTGGTGTCTGAAAGAAGCATATGTTAAAGCCATAGGAATCGGATTGGCTAGTGGATTGAGTAAGGTGGAGTTTCATCACACTAACTGGACAAACATATTTATTGTAGTTGATGGAAAGCCTATGACAGGATGGAGATTTTGGCTCTTTGAGCTGAAAAAAAGACATTGGGTAAGTTGTTTTTTAAGTTGTGTTCATTTTGCTCATTGTGTTAGAGTTAGGGGGCACAAACATGGATAATCGTATGATCTTTCAATTATTTTTAAGAATCGGTAACTTATCCAAGATATTAAAGAGCAACTTATTATAAACAAAGAGACGAAGAAAAAATATATATTTTCTACTTGTATAAATAATTAGCCCTTCCTAACAAGAGAGACTCAAACCAAACTTTTTGCCTGTGTCACAATGGCAAAAACTGTATTTTCAAAACAGAAGCATAAAATGGTTTAATTGCACTCTACTGTATACATTTTGTGAAGTATGCCAGTTTCATTTCGGATCAGAGAATCATGATTATTGGCTAATTATGTTCTGGACTTGCAGGTGTCTATTGCTAGGGGTCCCCCAAAAGCCGCTGCAGAAAGTTATAAGAAAGCATTACTGCGGTTGGAGTTAGATGAAGAGGAATACAACAAAAGTCTATATCTTCCAAATGTAGAATTTATTGAACGAACTATTGAACAGCTCATACCACATGATGTTTGAACAGAAGAATAAAAGATGGACAAAAGTATATGAGATTTCTGTTGGAGGAAACAGAAGCAGTCAATATCATATTTGCAATACTACAGGAAGAAGAAGAATGATTTTGTTAGGTATACCAGGAGAGTAAAGTTGTAAAATTGAAAAGAAGTTAGTTTAGTTGTTGGCTGTTAGAAAAAGAATTTTTAGAATTGGTTAGATTTCTTTTTGTAGTGTTTCAAACGTCATTTTAGTTGTTTGCACACGTCAGCAAAATTGGTTATGCTCACTCTATATGTATTAGTCCTTTTTAGAGACCTCAATCAGTACATAATCATACAATTATTCTCTCTCTTCCTTTTCTCTTTCTCTCTTCTCTCTCATTTCTGCTCTTACTCTATTCCATTCTTCTTCGCCTTCTTCCTTTTCTCTTTCTCTCTTCTCTCTCATTTATGCTCTTACTCTATTCCATTCTTCTTCTCCTTCTTCCTTTAAACTCTAATATGTGCTCTTTAATTCCTTATTTTGGAAATCAAACCAGAATGTTTTAATCAATTTCTTACATTAGGATTTGATCCTAACAAACTAGTATTAGAGCAGCAATCTTCTATGGGTAAGATGACCAAGAATACAGCAGGAACAAGGAGATTGAGGAATCTTTGGTTCTCATGGGAGAGCTGGAAGAGCAGCTACGCTCTTTGCATTCTAGATTTGAGGAATAGCTGGAAACTAGGTTGGGAACCCTAGAATCTAAGCTGCAGGAGTTGATACTAAACCAAACCAGTATGAGAACCAAAAGCCAAAACCAGTATGAATAACTTAAAGTGGAACACCAAAGATCAGTGGCCTATTTAGCTTGATTGATTCAAAGCTAATCATCAAACCCTGGATCTGTTGCCCCAGCTTCCAGTAGCAGCACTCCTCTTCCTACTGCATTCAGCGGTAAGGACACTATTCCCCTTACTTCAGACTTTAGGAAGAAGAAGGTGTGATTGCCTACTCCCGATTGAAGGGAAGGAGTGGAGGGAATAAGCCATGGGGAAACTTATAACAATAAGTTGTTATCCAAATTAGATCTGAGTAGCTTTAAGGGGACTAATGTCCAGACTTGGATTTCCAAGAGCAAGAAGTACTTCCTGGTGTATGATGTTACGCCTGAGAGACAAGTTGAGTTGGTTAGCTTGTATTTACAAGGCAAGGCAGAGGTATGGTACCAAAACTGGAGTAGAAATAAGGGAACAGTAAACTATGAGGGTTTTGCTGAAGCCATTACTAAAAGATTCAAAAAAATTAGAGGAGATAATGTAGTGGAGGAGATGCAGAGGCTAAGACAAACCACCTTTGTGGATGAGTATTTGGACAAGTTTGAGCTCCTTAAGCTTAAATAGAGAGACTATACCCTAACCAGCTTGAAAACCTCCTATATTTACAGCTTTATTGGAGGGCTTAAGGATGAGATCAGGTCCCTTATTAAGAAGTTCAAACCACTTGACCTCAATACTGCTATTGAGTAAGCCAATCTGCAAGAGTCTCATTTCGAGGCCCTTAAACCTAAATACTCCACCGAATTCTCTACCTAAACCTGGAACCCCAATAACCAAACCTTTCATAAAAAAAAACTTTTCCTCCTAATATGGCCACATCTATACCACAAAACCAATCCCAATCATACACTAACCTAAGGGCCACCCAGAAACAGAAGCCAGCCATTGCCATCACCATTTACTATTAGCCTAAACCATCACCATTTACAAATGTGGGGACAAGTATAGACTTGGCCATTAATGCAATTCTAGGGTATTGAAGGCAATACATGTAACTGAAGGTGATGACTCTGGAGATGAGAATTGGTAGGAAGTGGAAGAGGAAAAACCACCTGTGTTAGAAGAACATTCTAATGAGCATATAGCACTATCCTTGAATGCTCTTAAAAAGGGACTCAGTGATCACATAATTAAGGTTAGAGGGTAGATCAATGAAAGGCCTATGATGATCCTAATTGATAGTGGGAGTATCCACTGTTTTGTGGACTCTAAGGTGGAAAAAAGTCTCAAATTAACCTTCACAACGGTACCTCCTGATGTTGTAGCAATGGAGATGGAAGGAAGGTTATAATAGCAATCAAATGCAAAGGTGTGAGTTGATCAATGCAAGGTAGCAAGTTTGAGTTTGATATGAGACCTTTGGAGCTAGGAGATTATAACATAATAGTGGGACTAGATTGGATAAGGTGTCACTTTCCAATAACTCTTGAATTTGATACCAATGAGTTGACCATTAAAAAGGAAGGCAAACCCTTTAGGATTAATGGGATAGAAAAGCAGTTATCTCTCAAAGTAATGACAACTAAAGCCCTCACCAAGGTAGTTCAATAAGGCTGGAAGGGTCTCACTACCAAACTGTTCCTCATCAGTTTGAAGCCTGCAATTATTGAGCAGCCTGAGAAGAATATTATTCCACCTGAAATTTCAAGGTTGTTAAAGCAGTACCATGTTGTTTCTAAGTTCCTGCATCCTTACCCCCTCTTAGAGCACATGACCACAAAATTTCACTCAAACCTAACACTAAACTAGTGAGTGTCAAGCCCTACACATATTCACACCAGTAGAAAACTAAGATTGAAAAGTTGGTGGCGAAAATGTTGGAAAACCAAATCATCCAGCCTGGCATTAATCCATGTGCTTCTTTTGTTTTGCTAGTCAAGAAGAAGGATGGCACTTGGAGATTTTGTGTTGACTATATAGAGCTCAACTAGCATACCATCAAGGATAAATTTCCCATTCCAATCATAGAGGATCTCCCAGATGAGCTATATGGGGCAACCTACTTTTCCAAGATAGATCTAAGGTCTGGATTCTACCAAATCAGAATGTGGCTGGGGGATACATACAAGACTACTTTTAAAACTAATTCAGAGCATTATAAGTTTTTGGTTATGCCTTTTGGCCTAACCAATGCCCCTGCCACTTCTCAGTCACAAATGAACATCTTCCAACGATATCTTAGGAAGTTTGTGCTGGTTTTTTTCAATGATATCCTAGTTTATAGTCCCTCCCTAGCACTCCATATCAAACACCTACAACGAGTTTTTGATAAGCTGTTGGAACACCAACTGTTTGCTATGGTTTCCAAGTGTAAATATGGCAGAGACAAGGTGAATTATTTAAGGCATGTGGTAACTTCTAAAGGGATCTTTATTGACCCAAACAAAGTTACAACCATGCTCAACTAGCCAACTCCTAAAAACCTCAAGTCTTTAAGGGGATTTTTGGGACTTATTACAGAAGATTTATTGCAGGATATGGGGTAATTTGCAAACCCCTTACTGATCTACTTAAAAAGGACCAATTCCTTTGGACCTCTGCTGCTCAAGCAACATTTGAGAAACTAAAGAAGTTAATGACCCAAGCCCCATTGCTGTCACTACCAGATTTCAAGGTGCAATTTGTTTTGGAGTGTGATGCTAGTAACATTGGATTGGGGGTTGTTCTAATATAGAGGGGGAGACCTCTGGCCTACATCTGTAAACCTTTAAGCCCTAGAAATCGGCAATTGTTTGCCTATGAAAAGGAATTAATAGCTATCATACTTACTATAACAAAATGGAGGCATTACTTGGAAGGGTCTAGTTTCATCATCAAAACTGATAGCATCAAACACGTATTAGAGCAAAGGCTTCATAACTACATCTAGTAGAAGGGGATATCTAAATTGCTTGGCCTCGACTACACCATTTTATACAAGAAGAGGACTAAAAATAGAGTGGTTGATGTTCTTTCTAGACAGCATGAAGGGGGTTCAATCAATTACTTAACTCCATCTACCTACACTCCTAGTTGGATAACAGAAGTTATCAATTCTTATGAAGGGGATTCTATTCTACAGGAGCTAATTACAGCCTTGTCCATCATACTCCAAGATCTTCCCAATTATTCACTCTCAAAGGGGCTGGTTAAGTACAAGGGCAAATTGTACATTGGCTTTTCTACCTCACTTAGGCAATAGCTTTTTGCAACTTGCCATGATTTTCCCATTAGAGGCCACTTAGGGGTTAGAGGGACACTTCAAAGGCTACAACAGACTTTTTATTGGCCTGGAATGCAAAAGGAGGTGGTGAGTGATGTTTGTAAGAGATGCAAGTCTAAATCAGTGCATACCCGGGACTCCTTCAACCATTGCCAACCCCTTCCCACATATGGAGAGATATCTCCATGGATTTCATTGAGAGGCTTCCTAAATCTGCTGGCAGAGATACTATTCTAGTAGTAATTGAGAGATTTTCTAAAATGGGTCATTTTCTTGCCTTTAAACACCTCTTTACTGCTGCTGAGGTTGCTCAAGTATTTATGGATCAAATTTTTATGCTACATGGAATGCCTAAACTCAATTGTGACAAACAAGGATGAGCTTTTTACCGAAGGATTCTATAAGGAATTGATGAAGCTTTTGGGAACCAAATTGCATTTTAGTTCTGCCTACCATCTCCAAAATGATGGCTAGATAGAAAGGCTGAATAGGTGCCTTCAAACCTACTTAAGGTGCATGACTTTCTACCATCCCACCCACTAATTTAGGTGGCTTAGCCTAGCAGAATATTAGTACAATACCAGTTATCTCTCAGCCATCAACATGAGTCCCTTCCAGGCTATTTATCGCTATGGACACAGTCTGACCAATCTGCCAACAAAAACAAGTTCTGTGGCAATAGTAGAGGAATTCCTGCAAGCAAGAGACTCATTGATTACCTATCTAAGGGATCAACTGACTCACTCTCAAAATAAGATGCAACAATATGCATATAGAGGAAGAATCAAAAGGGAGTTCTTTGTAAGTGACAGGGTTTACCTTAAAATTCAGCCCTATAGGTAGAATACTTTAGCTTTAAGGAGGTCTCTTAAGTTGGCTGCTAGGTGTTATGGGACATTCCTAGTGCTAGAGAGAGTTGGGAAGGTAGCTTACAAGTTGGAACTCCCCTCCAATTGCAGGATTTATCTTATCTTTCATGTCTCCCTACTAAAAAAGAAGGTGGACAGCAATACCCTAGTACAGGTCACTCTACCTCCGCACTTTAAGTCCAAGTTCATCATTTTACCAAAAAAAGTCCTTAATTCCATAACCATTCTGATTAATGAGACTCACATTTAATAACTCCTAATCAAATGGCAGCACATTCCAACTATTGATGCTACATGAAAAGAAAGTACCTTCATCCAGCAACAATTTTCATATTTTTATCATTCTTGGGGACAAGAATGTGCAAAAAGGGAGGGTATTGTTAGGTATACCAGGAGGGTAAAGTTGTAAAATTGAAAAGAAGTTAGTTAAGTTAGTTGTTGGTTGCTAGAGAAAGAATTTTTAGAATTGGTTAGATTTCTTTTTTTAGTGTTGCACATGCCATTTTGGTTGTTTACGCACATCAAGAGAACTAGTTATGCTCACCCTATATGTATTAGTCTTTTTTGGGGACCACAATCATTGCAAAATCATACAATTATTCTCTCTTTTCCTTTTGTCTCTCTCTCTCTTTTTTTTTTTTTTTTTTTGCTCTTACTCTATTCCTTTCTTCTTCTCCTTCCCTTAAACTCTAATTTGTACTCTTGAATTCCTTATTCTAGAAATCAAATCAGAATATTCCAATCAATTTCTTACGTTAGGATTTAATCCTAATAGATTTGGAGAGAATTTTCAAGCAGGAGAAAGCATAGTGCACTGCTTGAATATTACAAGTCACCGTCCTAAGATATCATCCAAGCTAGAATGCAAAACCAAACCTTGCAAGCTTCTCAACAAAATTGCCAATAAATATCTAAATTAAGAATAACATATTATATTTGATTGGTCATAGCTGTCTATTAATTGATTTATTGCATAATTCAATAATCAATATGGCTTCAATCTTCAGGAATAATTTATTGATCTCAAAGGAAATGAAAATTTATGTTAAATAAATTTCAGTAAAGAGAGAATGAGTTCGAATCATCTCTATTCTCAAACCAATAGGCATTATACGTACAAGCATATGGATTAAATCTAGGGGTATGCATCGATCGGGTTCGGGTTGACACCCGAAATTTTACATTTACCATCACCTGAACCGACCCTACTAAGATATCGGATTCCTACCCGATTAACCCAATAATTTTCGGGTCCCGAACCAAACAACCCAAAATATCCGAATTTTAATTTTATTTTAATTGATTAAACTGAAATTTTAAGTAAAATACAATTAAACACCATAAAATATATTTTAAAAATATAACAAACCAACAATTTTGAAATTACAACAAACATATATTGCAAAATAATTAAACACTAAAAACAATAATAAAAATAAACATCCACAAATAACACTAACAACAATAATAAAAATAAACATAAAAAATCCAATTAAACATCAAACAATAACAAATATATATCAAAAACGCCATCATCTTCGTGCTTGAATTTCTTCACGTCATCCTAATTTATAAAATATGAGAAATAATTAATTATAAAATTAAGAACAAATAGCAAATAAAACAAAATTTAAAATATACTTAAATTAAATTTAAATTGAACAAATAGAAAATTACTGGTAGTAATATTAGTACCTAGCATCCTCATCAACTATATAAGGGTTGCACCCTTGAATATTGTGATGTTGATCCGAATCCAATTCCCACAAAGCTGGCTTATCGTGTTGTGGCTGGAAATGACCTAAGAACCCAGTACAAGTTAAGCCAGATCTCACATAAAACTTCTCTTGCAGAAACAGCTAAACATGCTTCTAAGAATTCTAGGACTGCTTTAACTTACACGTTAATTGCATCTTGTTTCTCAGCATCCATGCAGGCATTGCTGTAGTAACGTTGTAGAGTTCTGAAGAACTCTTAGGATTGAGTGGCAACTTTCCACTGGCCTCTCCTCTGAGAAAATATCTGTCACATTATTGAAAAGGAGGAATAAATGAGCAGCAGGAAATTCTAGTTGAAAAATAAAAAGTATAATAAGCAGTTATGGTGACACATCAGGAAAATTGTAGTATAATCTTAAATGTAATCACACAAATGGCTTCTAAATGCCTAAACTAAAAGACATCAGGTCTCAGATGTTGAATTCAGATTTCCAAATCTACAATTACCCAATGACAAGGAAAAATAAAATATGTAAACAAGAGTACATAAGCTTTCAAATGAATTCTTACTATCTGTGTTAAACTCTTGGTTCTCTTCTCATCTAGACAAAACGATAATTGGATGTGAAATTGAAAAAAATGGACGAGAAAACAAATTGACGTGCTTGTATAGTTTTTCTCATAAACCTGTACAGTTGTGAAAATATCATTGCTATAGCCATAAATTACACCTGTACATAAAAACTAGAATTCCTACATTCTTCTTTCCCTCTCTCACTTCAATGTAGATCAACACCTGCATCCATGAGTTGCAGAATCCAAATGACAACAATCCATTTAAACTTATTAAACAAATACCGAAGCTAATAGCTATTTCGGAAATATACTAGAAAGAAATTGAGATTCATATGCAAAGATAGAGAGGAGCTAGATCAGCGAGAGGGCATTAATCAACAGGGGATGCATTTGCAATCAGCTAACATTCAAACATTAAAGACCCAACAACAGAACACGTTAAAGAATGGGGTTTCTTCCAGGTGTCCCCCCCAATAGCTACTAAACTAAACATGAAATCAAGCAACCAAGGAGAAAAATCTTCAGTCGCTGTACATATCTATCTAAATGCAAGCAACCAACCAACGAGAAAAAAATGAAAAATCTTCAGTCGCTGTACATATTTATTTCAAACAAAAAAATTAAGCAGATTGAGAGTTCTTACTTCTTAGGCTTGTCGAAGAAAGAATAACTGGATGAAAAAGGTGATGAGGTGGCGGTGATCACTGACCGGCAACGAGGCGACGGAGGCTATCTTAGGGCGGCAAAGACTTAAGATTTGGAGAGGGATCGTGAATCACAGAAATTAGAAGAGGAAAATGAAGAAAAAAATTAGGGTTTTTATTTATATACTTAGTAAATCGGATTGGTCGGGCGATTTGATTTTAGAAGATTTTTACCCGATCCGAACCCTAAAAATTCACAAATCTTCCAACCAAACCAACCCTACCAACTCGATTAACTTCACCCAAATATATTAATTTGATTCGGGTTGGTCGGATTGAACTGATCGGATCGATTTTTGCACACCCCTAATTAAATCCCTTTTTCTGATTACAGTTACTACTATTGACTTTATGACATTGGTGTACACTACATCCCAACCATGCACAACAACATTTGCAGTTTACAACAATTGTTTAATTTGTATATATGAATTATAATATTTTGCCGACAACCCAAATAAAAGTAAAAGGCAAAACAATAATTTGAATAAAAAGGCTCTATAAGCAAAAAGTAATTTGTTATAACAGCAATTGTTTGGACCACATTAACAAAATTTCTTTCCTTCTCTCTTTAACTTTTGCAGAGAAGTATACAAAAAGAATGACTATAATTACAAGTGCAAATTTGCAAGGGACATAAATTATATAACCAGGTTAGTCCCAAGCAACAGCACTATCATCTCATTTTCAATCCCTGAAAATTTACACTATACAGCCTTTATAGAAGCATATTCAACTCTGAAAGGTCATCCATAGGTATTTCGAGGCCATCCATAGGTAAATCAAGCCCCATTAAGTCATTCTCAGGTAACCCATCTTCATCAAAGTTGAACAGATTACTCAAATCTTGATGGCCGCCAATATCATTGTCCATACCTAGTTCTAAAGATAAATCTTGCAATTCTGTGACATCTGTTGTTCCTCTGCTTTCTCTAGATGAATGCTGAGTATAATTCGGCCCGGCTTCTAGTTTGTTGATACTAATTGTATCTTTGAACTTGTTACTGATTCCATCCCCTGAAGTTGAGAGCTGAGCAGTCTTCTGCTTAGGCTTTGCTTTTGTTTTGCGGTCACCTTTCATATTTGCCTGCGATGCATGGCCACCCTTAGTGGCAGAATTTCTGGCCAGTGCATCCTCATCCCTTTCTCTCTCACTTCTCTTACCCTTGGTTCCAGACAGCAGAGCATTTCCAAGAGATGGAGTGGCTCTCAAGGAAGCATTAACCCCAACATCATCTAGCAGCAGTTCCTTCTTCTTCCCTCTGCTAATTAATGGTCCACTTTTGGCAAATTTATAATCATGTGCACTTGCAACCCTGCCAGACTTTTCATTATGAAGCTCATAATGCTCAGATCTACCCGACAAAGAGCCAGCAACTGCAGAAACATAACATTCATTCAGTAAAGTTAAATCACTAGTGAGGTTTTAGGCACAAGCAGGAAACTAATTTGTAAAGGGAGCTCAAAGAACAATTAATCTGGTTAACAATAATTACATCCTTTTTTATCAAACACAAGGCTTAGGAAGCATTCAAGAGCCTCAACCAATTTAGCCATAGGTGATCCCACACTGCAACTACATCCTTGAAATCCCCTAGCATACAGAAGAAAAAGGTACAAACCTGAGGCACCAAGCCCATGTTGGGAGTTGGGAGTTCCACTATGCATATTTGATTTAACATCCAAGCCAATGCCACAAACGGGATCCATGTGATTTCCACAAGCAGGTGCAGCCAAAATAACATCCCGGAGTGGAGGTTCACCAAAGCAACTTTTGCCTGTATCTTCAAATTTCTTGCATCTAGCAAGAGTCCTCTTCATAAAAGCCAGAGCAACTTGTTTGGGAACCTTAGGAACGCCCAATTTTGAAGCACAACTCCCTCGAGTAGCCTGTCAGTTTACACCAGGATAAAGTCAAAATGATTGTTCAGAAGCATCATTGTAATTTCAAATTTCAATTGATGATTAAACTGCAATAGCTTAAAGCAGAGGATGAAAAAGAAAAGGTCTCCAGCAAGTATGGCAGTATGCTTCACCAATAATGAGGAAAACTTGCTGCTCCTGTTTGGAAGCCCACCATTAATGCTCCATTCATGCAATGCTTGGAAAGACCAGTTTATAACAGGTTAACAACCATACTAGAGACAATTTAGTTTTGGTCACTTTTTAATTCCACTTGAAACCTTTTTTTTTTCCTTTTTGAAACTCCACTCGAAACTTATCCTCTTAAATTTAACATATTCATGGTAAGAAAAAACTGGATTTCAAACATTTAACACAAAATGTACTAGCCCAACCCATCAAGGAGAATGGACTAAAAATCTCACAAGCACGGTAGATATAGCTACTTACTTAAGCCAACTCTAGTTTTGATGTCACTTGTAGCTCTTTAAAAATGAACTAATATTTTTTTTTGCATTTGAACAGACAATGGCCCATATGTTCTAATTTAACATTCATTAATTTCAAAATGTTAGTTTGTCTTTCCCCAGCTTTTTCCAGAGAAGCCTGCTGCAGACAGACTCCATTAACTCCTAGATAAGCATTGCAACCATTTAAGTAATTGGATCATTGTGCCATAAGAAGACCTTCTCTTAAAAGCATAATGCTGGAAAGCATAAAAAAATTACAAAATAAACTAGAACTTCATAAGCTAAATTTTTACTATATATGATTTGAATAATGATAGGTTACATGATTCTCTGGTCAAGATCTCACAGCATCATATGCATTCAACTACAGGAGGAATGGAAGGGATAAAGAAAAAGAATATACCAGTAGATTTTTGTAAGTTGATTCAACAAGCTTATCCATTGCAACCTGCTCAAGGGTCCTGGAATAAAACCATATGATATAATTATTCAGTGACTAAAAAAACCATTTCAACAATTGATTTCCATTCTAGAAAGCTCAGATTCACAGCATCAGAAGAAATTCAGTATACTCATCATCTCACCCTGCTTCCTCTTTCTTGCTTTCCTCGACTCTTTCCAATATCTTCTTCAAACATGCCTTCATTTTAGCAACCTATAAAAGCAAAAATACCAGTGATAATGTGCATAAATTCCGTGTGCAGTACATATTCTTCAAACAATTTCTGTAATTTTTTTTCTTTTGCGTCTGCATGTGTGTGTGTGTGGGTGAGAGAAAGAGGGAGAGAGACTTGTTTTCAGTGCTTGCAAAGCTGCTGACTTTGAATATGCTTAAAAAGGGGAAAAACTAAAGAAACTTAACCTGTGGAAGCAATCCCTTCTCTAGTTCAATGATATCTTTATTTATTGCTTCATCCTCTCCGTCTGCTAGATCAGGCTGGAACAAGGCACCCATACAAGGAGTAAAGACTCAAAGGTAAAAAAAGAAAAAAAAAATGTTGCAAATTAAATGAATCTACATATGTACATACTGCACACATGCATCTGTGCATAAAAGGTATTATGGCAGCAAAAAAAAATGTGAAAGGGGAGAGAGGGAGGGAGGGAGTCCAACTAGAAACTCCATTGATCAACGAAATTAAGAAAGGAAAAAAGGAAAATCTGTAAAAAAGGGATGAACCTACAATGAATACAGATGACTCTCATCCAGATTGGTAAACAAAAGCTTTCCCATAATCACACCTCATGCACAAGAAAACATTTTACTTTTGATAAGTTAAGGCCATCAAATCTTTCATATGATGGTTGATAACTAATGTCCTAATTGACAACACATGATACGTTCCAGCAGTTATTAAAAGTATATTTGGATAGAGAAAAGTAAGAGGCGTCTTGTCACGGTTCTAGGCTTTATTAGGGTTTATTTATTCAGTATCTCTAGTAATAAGATTTATATTCAGCAAATTTAATGGTTTATTTCCTATTTTAATATTTTCTATTCGTAGTTTTTTAGTTTGAAAAGAATTCATATTTTTGATGGAATTCATATTTTTGATGGACATTCTTAGAGCTGTAACCTCTATTTAAGGAGACAAAATTTAATCAATAAAACGAGTCAGAACTTTCCAGTACAAAAGTACAAGAGATAGGCAACTCTCTCTAACAAGTTTCAAGGTCCTTGATCCCTTTGAACGAGCTCAGAGGTGCAAGCTCCCTTTGACGAGTTTGATTAATCACCCAGTGTTCTGATCTGTAATTCCGTACAATAACATGTATCACATAGCACTTCTCTCTTCTGGAATTATCCCCAAATTTTAAACTGACAACTATGGTTTATAGTATAGTTGAGGCACTCCCTTTTCTATAAATTTTCTATCATCAAAATATATTTTCTTCCAATGATCTTCCAAATATATCATATCATAGGATGCAATAACTTATATTTTTCTTTTATATATAGGTGCATCTTTTGTATAATCAAGATACCATGAGGTATGACCCTTTCAAAAATTATAGTACTGCTGAAGAAGGGATATAACACAAACAAAAGAAAAAAAAATACATAGATAAAAGTTACCACTCTTTCTGGATATAGGCCAATACTCTGAAGTTCCATCAAGATTCTATCTTCCGAACATGACTGCTGATATTGGCAATCGAAGGCAGAAATGGCAGAAATATTTGTCTGTACAGTTTGCTTCCTATCATTATCTCCCAAATGTTCTGGGAACTCGGTAATCTTTGAGTTCATAAATCCTTGACTTTCGTGGTTAAAATCATCATTATAAAATTTATTGTGAAAGCCAGAGGCATTTCCATTGCAAGATAAATTATCAACAGCAAACTGCTTGTTAGCTTGAAAACCCAACATGGAGTCATTATGAAAATCAAACCCATCCTTAATTCTTGCCTCAAAATCAATAGGAAGGTAAGCATCACCAGGAAACCTATCTCTACTACTTTGAAATGCAATACTTCTCCGAACATCACTCACTTCAAATTCTTCAGATTCATCTTCCACAATTAGAGCAGACAAAACTCTTTGGTAAAGTGGAGTCACGGGGTTAGTTCCTTCCATAATTCCACGTGATGAACCATTCTCCAGACCTTGATTTGTCATATTTTTACTTGCAAACTCTTTAGTCCAATCAAGCTCATGCAAGCATTTCTTGTTTTCTTCGGAAACAATATGAGACTTGAAATTGTCTTGACGCACAAGATTGCCCTACAAAAACAATATCGTTTTGGCATCAGGAAGAAGAAACTATAGAAGAGATTAACAATTAGTCTGTCTCCCATTCAAAAATTAAAGACAAGTTCATGCAGAAAAGTAGAATTGATATATTAAAAAGAACTAGTTAACACTGTTAAACACAAGGATTCTTATTACCCCTAGAAAGTAGTTGCGGCATCATTATACTAGACTATATTATTGCATTTGGCAAAGCATTTTCTCTAAAAGTACTGTAAATGTCTGTGCCCCCGAGTGCATCCCATAGACTCCACAAAGAAAATCCAAAATTATCCAACAATGTCTAGAAATTAACCATCTTCACTAAAGAAGTCCATCCATGGATGCATTTGCACTTAAACAGCAGTTAATGGACAGTAGGTCACAAAGTAAATAATTCTATATTTCCATGTAGTTATTGGGCAGGTAAATTGCATACTCCTGTCTCCAAAAGATAGTCAACTTAGTTTTTTCAGACAGATTATGAAAAATTAGTTAAAGAGGTTCAAACCATGCATTTTTCCTAATATATCCCATTATTAATTAAAGGCATGTTAGCAAACCAAGAAATGATCATTTATACCGGCTGCTTACAAGGCATATTAAATAGGGACAAATCAGACATTTAACAAGTTAACTATAATGTCAAAAAGGAAAGGGGAAATCCAAAACAAATCAAAAAAGATACAAGGACTATTTTTTTCTGATGGTGAGAGTACATAGATTTAAACTGCGTTACTTGAATTGAACTAAAATAAACACGATTAGGAATCTAATGCTTGTTCCAAAATCAGCAAGGTGAATGCAGCTTTCTCAACTTTTTTCTACCTTCTTAAAAATAAGACATAAGAAAAGATATCAAAAGTTTTGAGGAAAGAGAGAAAGAGAGAGAGAGAGAAGAAGAAGAAGAAGAAGAAGAAGAAAGAAAAGGAAAACTACCAAAGTATTGTTGTCAAGGCTGGACATATTGCTTTGATGACGCTCCTCATTACATTTCAACTGATAACAAATATAAACAGGATGAGAAAGGAAGGTATCAATTAATTCTCTTTCCATTTAAAAGATTTATATAGCTGAAATGATAGCTCATATAATCAAAGCAGATTGTAGTAACCACCTTCTGCTTCAAGTATGACAAGTCCTCCAAGCTGGGAGAAGCGAAAAGTGGCTCCATTTTCTTCCAAAACGTACTTGAGCAACAAAGATCTGGAAAATCAACAGGTTAGTTAATCTGCCCAAACATACTTCTGGAAAGGAATAAGAAAATAAGAAGACTTAATGTCAAGTGCATACAGCTAGCATTGCAAGCATAATTGGCAGCTGCCAGGAGTTCTTCTCGATCATCATCTGATTCACCTGGAACATCAAATACAAAAGGAATCATCGCACCTGCACCACCATTTTTAACCCATAAATAGCATCCTAACTTTTCATTTCCCTTTACCTTTCCTTTCATTTCAGGAAGTTCATCTACATAAGAATTTTGGATTACATATTCTATATAAGAATCAATAAATCTGTAAGAAAATTTCTAGGAACTATACAAAACACATACCCATAACCCATTTCCAAATTTGATGACAACGAGGTGTGAGGAACAAGAACAAAACAAAATCTAGTTCAAAATATTTCCATCGCTATTTTAACAGTCTTTAACCTTTGAATTTAGATATTACTGATAAAATTGCAATGAAATTATTTCTAGTCAAGAAATAAACTTCAAGATGTCATAACCTGGTACATTGAAAAGCTAAATACAATCCTGCATATAGTGTTTTCTGTACTTCATCTAGTAGTTCAGCCTCACTATTTCTGTTTACAAGATAAACTACCTTTAAAATTTCAACAACTAGTAGATAAATTGCTTATTTAATTATTAATTATACATTGTTATTAATTTAAATTATACCATATATATCTGGCTGACGTGAAATATTATACATCTGTTTTGCTGAGCAATGGAGAGAGAAAAGAGATAGAGATAGAGATGTACATTCTTGAATAATTCTGAGAATCTACCTGTGAGATCTGGGGAACCACCAGTTGCTGTTTGACCACGGGTAAAGGACTTCCGATCTGATATTTTCTTAAGAGGAGGACGGCCCGACTTACTGAACTAGGAAACATATTAATTGTATTAAAAATTAAATCTAATTAAAATAATCATTTAATAGCTTCCTCCTATTGTCAAATAATAATATCCAGCACCTTCCATTTTTCTCCGAAACAAGCTTTGTACTTCTAATTGGTTTAGCTGAAGCTGGACTCTCCAACTTTTCCCTTACTGGTGAAATGCTAGGCCTAGAAAATAATGCACCTCGACCAGTCCTACCTTGTCTCCGCAAACCATCACCGGTGTCTTCCCTGTTAAGTATGTTATTCTTCTTTGCGAGCACTACAGAAGGACCTACGTTCTGGTTTTGGGATCTTTCCCCCACTCCACCACTACCTGTTCCTTTCTCCTTGTGTCTACTCACATGATTTGCACCAGCACTGGACTCTTCACTTTCGGACATTCTGGCTGGAGAGGAAACTTTTTCAATTTTTACTTTAGCTATCAGATTTATGTTAGCCATATCCTTGGCAAGAATCGATCCATTACCTCCAGCAGAAGTTAATCGACTAGCAATATCATAAGTGTATCTGTTTCCCCCTTCCGGTGACATTTGCACCTCATCATGGTTTGAGAGAGGAGAGACCAAATTTGCTCTTCTAGTACGAGAAATTTTCTGTGGTCTCTGACCAACCCATTGAGCCATCGGATGGGAGGATGACCCTGCAGGCATTGAACGCTTGCGATTACTAGCCCCCACAAAAGAGTTGGTCTTATTTATACTTGCAAGTTGTTCCCAGCCATCAGGGGCTCCAGTTGAACAAGAAAAATTAGGAGATGAGTTTGCTGCACTGACAGAGCCACTCCGAGGAGTTCTTGAAGCTTTTCCTTTCAGTACCGGAGTTGGAACCATTGTATGATTGTCTTCAAGAAAATTTACCCTAAATAGAATTAAAGGAAATAATAAAATATCAAACAAGTTTGCTGGACTTCACATCACATCTATAACCAGTTTCATAGGACTATAGGCGTGAAAACAATTAATACATACTTATTATTTGCTTTTGACACCAATCGCTCCTTATTCAAGCCATCTGCAAAATCCCTTGTCAAGGGAACTTTGTCTGCTTCATTCTTAAGAATGGAACGTGGGTTTGAACTGGTTGGAGATGGACTTCCATCTAATTTATTTATCCCACAAGTTTTATTTAAAGATCCTGTGCTGCAAGACAGTGTGTACTTTCAAAATATATATATATATATATATATATAACAGCTATATTCTTACCACATGAAACACACTCAAACTACATAATGAAGGCAATTTAAATTCTTTATGCAACAAAAGACCAGAAACAATTAATAGTATTAATTTTAAGTGGATATTCTAGAAACGTATTGTAAAAAGAATCTTTCTGAGCTAAAAATACAATATGAGAGAATATTTACATTTAACAATCAGACAGGAACACATGAAAAGCGTCCAAAATGCTCACAATGGATAAAAGATCCAAGCATATGCACTAACGCATAATTTCCATGAAGAATCAAGAACTGTCCCAAGCTTCAAGAAGCAGTGGCGAAGCTAGGAATTAAAATTAAGGGGGACAAAAATATAAATTATATTTAAAATTAAAAAATAAGTTTAGAAAAAGGGGGTCAAAATAAAATTTTAAGTGAATAAAACTGTTTATTTAATATATATATACATGTAAAATAAAAAAAAATTAAAAATAATTGCCCCCCTTCCTTTCCACCTGGCGTCGCCAGTGTCAAGAAGGGTAACTCTTCTCTTAATTACTGTCACAATTTCCTGTTTACTTTTGTAGGAAAGGTAACAACTGACTTTTTGAGAGCAGTAACTAACCTCTCCATGCCATTTTCTTTGTTTTAAGGAAATCTTTTAAGTTAGCTTTCACTATAGTAACAGAGAAGTCCAAAGCAGACCATTGCTTCCACTATAAAAAATAAATAAATAAATAAATAAATAATCAACTGTAAGCTATTTTTAGAGTATATTTTGTGAAATTTACAAGTTACCTAGTTTTTACATGTTTCTCCAAAGCCACCTCACTAAATTATTTGTTTAACACAGTGCCAAGCAGAGAACTTGGGCCTGTGAACAGTACCTGTGATTAGTGATCAGTGATGATGAATATTGCTCATGAACAGAAACAAGAGGATTGTAGAAAGACGGAAATTGGAATAACACTGATGACACTGATAAATTTGGGTGTGAAATGAAACCTTGGAGCTACTCTCAACAGAACCATGTTACCACATTATCCGATTTCCTATCAAACTATAAATGTTTTGTTAACATTTCTAGCATCAATGCCTAAAACTGGAATATGAAACATCGTTTTTTTCCCCCATGTTAAAAAAACACAGAATCTAGCATTTATGTTCCATTTTCCCTCCCATCTATTTCATCCCTTCTCATTTTTTGACCCGCATAAGTAGAATTTTAAGCTCTAACTTTAAAAAAAAAAAAAAAGGCAGTAGGAGGAGAATATACCTGTAGATAATATTATTAACTTCAAAAATAAAAAAGTTCTTCACCAATCTAAATTTTAAAACACATTAAACAGTAAATGAAAAAACAGTAATGACTTACAAGACGGACTTCATTCTAGGCCCAGAATAATTCTAAAATCCACTAAATGAAAACATAACAGTAAAATTCCAATTGATGGAAAACATAACAGTAAAATTCCAATTGATGGAAAATCCAATCTCAAGCAATTAGCACGTATGTTAGAGCTCACCAATATTTTTGCAATCAGAAATCAGTATTGGACCTACAACCAGTCACAGGCAGCTCATAATATGAGGAGCAGACACTGTGTCTTGGCACTCATACTAAGTATGGAGATGGTTAAGTTTCTAGCAGTCTAACAAGTAATTTTTAAAAGTGAAGAGGCAGGAACACCATCTTCCATACATAATCAACAGAACCAACCCCTTTAACGCAGGAAATTATACTATGGGAGCTCCATGCATCTTAATGCAATACATTTCTTGGTAATTACATTTAGCAAGAAATAAAGTAAAGCTAATATTTGAAAACTATCACCAGACTTCGAAACAATTACTAGTAGTACTACACAGATTAACTCATTTGCTTAGCTACATCAGAAATGAAAAGAATTGATCTAGTAAAAAAGGAAATGCAACAAATAAAGGGATTACCTGAAGCCATGGCCTTCATGAGACTGCAAACCAGGTTCATTTTTAAGCTTGTGATGCACGCCTCGTTTAATCTCTCCCTCATTATCTGTGGATCTGGCAAAAACAGAGCCTACTGAACGCTTTCTTTTCATCTTTCTGTCCCACCCTTCCCCTCCAGCAGGCATTCTCCGAACCTTTTCTTCGTTTAAATCAGAATCTCCACCGCCATCCCTGAGCATTTCTCTATCTTTTCCCAGCTGTTGTCTCGGTAGTGTATTGCTTCGGCTATCAGCCTAAATGTTCCAGAAAAGAAAATGATGAATAGGAGAATATTGAACTAACATGGTAGAGAACAAGTGAAATATTCAATGCACATGGAATATCTGCTATGCAAGGAACAAAAACACACCTATTATATTTTACAATTGTGCTAATACATCAAATATATTATGGCAATATTAGACCAAATATTGATAAAGTGTAGTATAAATCGCAGATTCTTCAATTGTTGAATTGTATTTTTTTAAATATAGGTTCCTTCAGTCTTTGCATTTCAAGTGAGCTGGGTGTATTCTGTTTTTAGGGTTTGATCCATTTTTATTTTTGTAGACAGGGTTTGGCAATAATATTGACATTCAATGACCAAAAACAGAAAATACTAGTCCACTATTTCTCATCTCAACTCTAAAGGAAAATTTGTCACAACTATTTTAACAGCAGCACTCTGTGTCCGGAATACACCCCATCAAAACTTACTTGCAAACTTAAGTACGCCACCTGAAATTGTTTTATCATCTAGCTTGAGCCATCATGTGAACCACAGAAAGCTAAGGTCTCCAAAGCAACTAACAGTTCAGTTATCATGAATTTTCAACTCAGAAATACCTTTACTAGCTCAAATTACTCTCCCAGACTTTCACTGAGGCTGGCCTTGTTGCAACCTCTACAAGAATGTTGTTTTATGCCAGCCTTGACCAGTTACAAATGTAAATGCTATTATCTTTTTTCCTCTTTCACAGTATCTGAACTTTTTTCCAATTGAAAAGTTAAATGATTAATAAAATAGCAATATAGGAGAACTGGGTTAACCACTTTCCATAGTTTTAATTGTTTTGAGAACCCAAAGAATTAGTTTTATTTGATCACAGGCCAACACGCCAGTCCAAAAAATGGCAATCTTACTTCTTATAGCACTTGATCAAAACAAACCAAGTTCCAGGCCAGATATTCACTTCAAAGGCCAAATAAATTAGCTAGAGTATAAATTGGACAAAAGACTTGCAAGAGGTCTGCGAAATAAACACGGGCTTAGAAAATATTAAGCAAACAGTATTTTCTTGCACAGAATAATGTAACACTCCAAGGTATGTTCACTGTAGCATAGAAGCTAAAGAAGTATTCCACAAATAGTGAATAAAATTTGAGGAGTTCATATACAAACCCGTAATTCTGATACTGAAGACCGAACACGCTTATGCAAAACAATATTCTTATTTCGTTCCTCTAGTTTTTGAGCTCCAACATCAGAAGCATTACGATGGATCTGAACTCCCATCTTCATAAAGTTTGATGTGCTTGATCTTTCACTAATCAGCATCTCATTTCGCTGTTGCTTCTTCAAATTTAATGCTTCCAAATATTTGTTAAGTTTTAGTAAGGATTCATTACATCTTTTGTTTCTAGACCTGAAAAAGGAAAATGAATTTTCAGTAGAGATAGATATATAACAATGACGAGTGTTTACCTGCCGGATTCATGAAAAAGATGGTATATTTTGCACCAAACATGCAAACATAGTTATAAACCAAAATATTTAGCCATCAATTACACAAAACACCTGCTTATGGCTAAACATATGCCACTAAAGCTTCTAAAAAATCAACTGAGAAAGGCGCATCAACCAAGAATAACTTCAGAACAGTTCAAAATTACCTGGCGCTCAAAGCACTTTCCGATAGACTTGCTTTTACACGCTTCACATCCTCTGCAGCCACTGGAGGGGGAGGCTTTGAGTGAGCAGCTCCAAAAGAATTATCTTCTGCTGCATTCCCAAGAGATATCCCTAGAACCCGCCTCAACTCACCTGACCTAGTATATTTCTGATCCACCATTGTAATAGGATCCAACAACAGATACTGAGTAAGTAAGACCACTTCTGTTGAAGCACTAGCCTTGGGCATAATAGCTCCAGAACCAAATGACCGGCTCTCACTACTTTCCTGGAAGCTCCCAGACCTATCCAAACTTGCACTAGGATAATTCACCTTCTGCCCATTTGGATAGCTCCCCATAAAACCTGATTCCTCGGGACTACCTGAATTGGATTCATATCTCATATTTCCAGCCATCTACGCAAACCACCCAGATCAAGTCATATCTACTAGAGATTTTTCTCCTCAACAACTTGTCTAAAAGAACGCAACAATTATCTCTGTAGCAGTATCAAAGGATGCAGCCAAACTGCAGAAATATCAATGAATTGATGAATAACCAATTAAACACCTATATTTTCAGCCCTGTGACCACATCTGCAATAACCAAAAGCTTCAGTGAGTCCAACCTGTTTGACTAGTATCATTGTTTTTCAAGCATAGTACAGCCAACAAGAAAATATAAGAGATAAAAGTTTGATAAAACCGGATAATAGGGCAACAGCACTAAAAGAGAATCCAGAAGCAACTGTCCTCTAGCTTAGAGTACAAAATAAAACAAAACAAAATCATAACTGGCAACAGTGATTCAGCATCACTTTTTGGATTTCCAGAAATGGAAACTATGGTTTCAACGATAACAAAAGTTACATCATGGAGCTGTTAAAAAAAAAAGGTCCTTTTACAAATGTATACATCCAGCACACAGACCCAACGTTCAAATTATGAGCTTCTTTTCGCAACCTTCAATTTCTCAGCGACTTAACAAACCTTAACGGTCAAGGCATTGCCATAACAACATCCTAAATGAAAATTAAGCACGATAGCCTCCCTAAACAACTGCCCAGCTAATAATTAAACTTCAAAACAGCAATTAAGCAAGTATAACACCGGCATTCAATCAAATTCAAAGTAGAAAAGTCGAAGTCGCTGATAATGGCAAATTACGCAAAATCGAATTAGTACAAATTACTAAGAAGTAAAACCAACTATTTTTGCAACTTAAAAAAAATACTCTAAAACCCAATTCGAGCAAAAAATTAGGGTTTTGAGATTACGAAAGAAGAAAAGAGGAAAAAGATGAAAAACATAAACCCTGAATTTCGAAGCCATATTGCCTGAACAAAACGACGAGGTAGCGAAAATAACCGAAAAGCAATTGAAACATACCGGCACTAAAACGATCAGATTACGTACAAGATCCAATTGTAGAGAGAGAAAGAAAGGAAAAGGGAATTTTGTTTAAAGAGAACGTACAGAATTTACAGTTAGAGAGAGAAAGAGAGAACGTGTGGGACCCACAAAAGGAGAGGATACAATGGCTCTGAAATCAGGAGCGTGAATCAGGATTTTTGATTTTAGGGTCCCGCTGATTTTAAGAGATGAGATGGGGCAGAGAATATACTATCTTTTCCATGCATTTTGACCTTTTTGTTATTTACATGAGCAAATGATTGAATCTCATCTCATGTGGTTTTTCTTTTATGTAAATATGTCTTTCTACTTTGAGGGGATGTAAAGCTAAGATTGGTTGGAGTTTTAAGGATAATATTGACTTGGGTTGACTTGTTGAGAAGTTTAGGCTCCTGGATTTTGTCAACAGTCCCTCTTCGGAGCTCCATCATGTTTTGCATACGATTTAAAGTTTCCAAGGGAATAGATGCTAATGGCTACGCTGTAAACAAAAACATTGGTGATTAAGAATTATAATTAATGAAATTAATATTTGGTAAATCAGTGGTTAACGATTAATTGATTTTTATATGTAATTTTTAATATATGTATAGTTCATGAGATAACTTCAGATGTTAATTGAAATTATTATTTTACTCTATATAAATATGTTAACCAATTCAAATTTAAATTCATTAATTATAATTTTTAAAAAAAATTAATACATAAATTTTCTCTTAAATTATTATCATTTATCAAATTTTTCTGCTGATCTAATTGCATATTAGCTTATCTCCCTTAATTTATTGAAAATATTAGATTATCCTCCTGTAAAACGTGTGTCAGTTCACAAAGAGCACGTAAAAAACATGCGCCAAACAAGTATACAGGAATAATTTGACATTTTTAACAAATTTTGGACGGATAATTTAACATTTTTAATAGTATAGGATATTTTTTTTACATTTTAAAAAAATTTGAGTGGCTAATATGATATTTTCAATGACTTTGAAGGGTAATCTAATATACAATTAGTTTAGAAGAGAAATCTAATAAATGATAATAGTTTAGAAAAAAATTTATACATTATTCCTTTTTAAAAATTAAAATTTGCATCCTTATTTAATTAAATTGGTTAACCACATATATCAATTTGAATTTAATTTTAACTACGAATTTAATAATTTTTTATTTTTCTTCAATGCTAATATGTATGTATATGCATACTTGCATTTAAAATAAATACTCATGATATACAATTTAGAGTTTATTCAGTTTTTAGTATTGATGTACACCTCGGGTATTAAAGTGGACCCAAAAAGTTCTATTATATATATATATATATTATAAAAAAATGTTGATATAAAAATCGTATTGGAAAAAAAACTCAAAGAGCTAAGTGCCCAAAATAGAAAATCACTCATAATTTAGATGGCCTGTGATAATGCTCAATATTTTCTAATAAATAGGTCAGCATGGAAAAAGGCCCAACAAAGCTAAAAGGCTCGACCTGGCAGAGGCTCAACGTCTCAAAGCTTCGAGCACATTGCCAGATGTGCACCAAAAGTCTATGCGATGGGACGGCCGGATCAGTTAAGATAGGCTTCATCCTATCAGGGGCTCCTGACACACACTACCGTCCTATCCACCGCCTATCAAATATTACGTCGTTGTTTGCCTACTTTAACACTAAGATAAACCTCTTAAGTGGCTCTTATCACCTCTATAAATACCAGGTTCATTTTCAAAATACAATACAATAATACAATATATATATCCTGCCTAACACTATCTTTCTCTCTCTAAAAAGTCTAAAACTGACTTAATCATCGGAGTCCTTACGCCCAATCCAACCGGACAAGCTTTTCTTTTGCAGGATCTGTATCTTATCAAGCTCGACCGGATGCTACCTCACATTCGTTACCTACCTATTATGGCATCACCTTGCTCACCTATGATGCACGTCAAAGCCATGCTCAAATGCCCGGTGTTGACTCTTGAAGGCCTGCTTTTAGGGTCTGAGATCGAATCGAGACTCACTATATCTAATAAATTGGTCACTTCATAATAAAGAGGATTTAGTCCCCATCTATTGTTGATGGTCAATCTACAAAGGCATCTAAAGTGGGCTCAAAGAGGTAGATATTATGGAGTCGCCATCCAACAGAATGTTGGAAAATGATTCCTAACCTTTTGATGCCCAAACAGAAAACGATGTTCAGAATATCACTCTTAGTCGTATCTTGGTTATGTATTTTCTTATAATCAATTTTTTATCATTAGTACACTACCTCCCTTTGCACACGATGTATTGCGATAAATAAACATTCAATCAATTAAGTAAAACGGTAAACAAAAGCAGTAAAATAAGCCTACTTAGTTATTACATAAGCAAATCGTTCCAAATATAAGAATATAAATAACATACATAAAACTAGGAGTTAATTGATTTTAGAGAACATTGGTTCTCTCATACATGATATTTCATAAAAAGAATGACAACTTTTGCTTAATTTTAATGAAAATACGAGATGAGTGATCCTAGTTTTAGAAAAAAATGAGGCTTATTTTTTATGGTGTTATTTTGGGTTAAAATTTTGATATTGATCCATTTTATTAAGAAAAATCTACTTAATTAGATACAAAACTTTTAGATGACTTAGTTAAGTTAACGGGCTAAAAACTACTATTTTACTAAATTATTATATTTCCAAAGAGAAATGCATCCAAAAATAAACAAAATATCAAAATTAAATAAATAAAGCAACATTAAATAAAATGACGTAGATGCTAATCAAAAGAGAGAAAGAATGAAAGAACCAATTAGGGCACGACTTTTAATGCACAATTATCCATCGAGAACTCCAAAAAGACACAAAGTAATTTACTCACACAAGATACAAAGAAACCAAATTAATTAGCATATTAAAAATCATAAATATCAAAATAACTTAAAATAATGAACAGAATAATCATGGTAAAAATAAAGACATGAATATAGACCAGAAACTACACTTACAAAGATGCTAAAAAGAATTTAAAAATAAACGCTAAGAAAATGACTTAATTCAAGAGAAAAACAACATTAAAATATATTAAAAAAACTCTAGAAAATCAAGCCACGAACGCTCCTGGAGACCAATGTATGCTCTAGGAAAAAGGAGGGATAGGACAAGGACAAAACACCACAAGGTTCCATTTGTCACATTGACAAATGGCCATCTATGATGCTTTCTTTCCATCTGTCACTCGAAGATAAACATAACAATAAGTATGGAAAACTCCACTAAACGCTAAGTATATGACTTTATGGTCTTAAAGTATGCCAAATCTAATGGTGACATCTAAAACATGCTTTGATCAAATAATAAACAATAAATATATGCAAACAAAATTTTAATTCAAGAAGATGCATATACATTTATAGAGGAAAATAAACCCTAACATATTATTCTAAAACATTAGACAATCTCAAACAATCATAGCATCACCAAATCATGCAAAAACAAGTAAACAATACCAAAAACATACATCACAATATCATGAAACAATAAACGTGTTTTTGTGATTATAATATGAGCTAAAGAGAGTAGAGTTCTTGATTCTACGAAATTGGAAGCACCAATCTCCACTCCAATCCTTGACTTTCGTTGTTCAAAAACAAAATGATTTTTGTGTTTTAGTGTAAGTTATTTGTATTGAATCTCGGTTCCAAGAGAAAAGAATTAGTTTCTCTCTCTCAAAAATACTGTTCTTTTTTAAAAATTGTATCCCCTCTTCTTGAAAACGCTAATTTTTCTTTTTATATCTAGAGAAGAGTTAGAGCCCAACTCTGACTCTGATTCTCCAGATTAGGAAGGATTAATCCCTTCAAATTCGGAGTGAATCAAATCCAATGTTATCCCCAATTTTCAAAACTAGAAAACATGTAAAATTTGGAAATAACCCACAGATGGGCATCTGTCATTGACAAACGACTGTCCCTTACGTGATTCCCTAAAATTTATAAAAATACCCTTAATTTAACTTGAACTGAAGGGATATGGTCACAGGCGATCGTCCCTCTTATGACAAACATCTGTCTATCATTGTTTAAGGCCAAAAATAAGGTTTTTGATGCTCTTTTGCCATAACCTTTCAAAAAACACTTAGAAAATCACAAAGTATTTATAAAAATGTGAAAATCGAGGTCAGAGCTTCAAGATTCATACTCTTAATCAGAAATATATTGTTTCCTCATCATCAAATAACTCTGATCTAGGCTACCTCGGGTCATAATGTCTACATCACCATACATGGCTTTTTTTCTAATAAATTCTCATGATTTATCATTTGGTGCTTTCGTTGAGAGCCTATGACTGAATTAGAGATGCCTGATTCTTATGATATTAAGGTAGACATGGGCTCATTGTTATATGAAAAAGGCCAAAGCATTAAACTCCATCAAGTCTTCGAGACTACATGAAAGAGCCTCAAAAACAGCGAAAAAGAGTCGAATAGAAAAAAAAAACTCTAGGACTAAAAGAAAACAAAATATTGTGCACTAGGTAAGAAAGAAAACGAAACATCTTTCCTTTGAGATATTACACAATTGATGCATGAAACCCCAAAACTTTTCTACTAGGAAAGATATTGGGGTAAGTAATTTAGTTGCCTCCTTCTCTATTTCCAAGCAAGCCAAATACAGACTTACATCTCTTTCCATAATCCCCAGTGGTGCAAAATGGAAAGTAAAAAAGGGAAATAGAAAAAATAGACCCCTTATCAAAAACTTAAGAGTGCAAAACAAAAGACAAATCAAGGGCAAAAAAAAACAAAAGGAAATAAAATTTATTCATCTTTCTAAAACGGGAAAAAATAGGAAAAGAAAAAGGTCCAAAATAATTATGTGGCTTCATGGAAAAAGTTAGAAGAAAGAAGAAAAATCCCCAAAGCATTTTAAGAAAGCATAAGCGATACTCCTATTTATAGGAGTCCCCAGAAAAAATCGCTTCAGAGCCTTAATGAATCCAGCCATATGGCGACCTTTAATAAATATGGAGCCAAAATCGAAGCGTTAAAATTAAAAGGGATAACAAAACTGCCACCATAAACATACGAAGAATGAAGTGACAGCCATTAAAAGAGGTTGATATCTCGTGCCTCATGAAGTGGCGTCATTAAGAAGCACAACGGCTAAGGGAAACATTGAAGAACTTGAATAAGTCAAGTATCTAAGCCAACCTATCAAATCCCAGTTGTATAACTAAAATCCCACTGTTGACATCATCACCACCTCAAAGTGGATCAAAGGCTTATACAGCCTTAAACAAAACAATAACACTTTAATGAAAAAGGAAAATCATAAGAGTTTGTAGACAAAGAAACAACCCTGTGCCCAAATCAATTAAAAGATCAATTCTGGTTCACACCTGATCAAATGAGCAAGCAACCTTTTCATTGAAGTAACTCCTCTATCAGGAAAATCCGATCACCTTAAAGGACCAACAAAGAATCAAAAAAAGATAAATCGAGATCTACTATCACCCAATCGAGAAGAATTATCGGCCTAATTCAGGCTGATCGATCTTTAAAATTCATTTTGCCATGCTTCTTGTAAGAATCAAAGCCTAAAGAAGAAAAAGAAGAAGAAAAAGGTTACTCAAAAAATGATGGAAACAAACACATCAATTGGAAAGAAAAATAGATTTTATAAAAAATCGAAAAGATTTCAACTTGCTCGACAAAAGAATCAAAATGAAATCCACCACCATCACTCCATGAGGGAAATCAAAGAAAGGCCATCCCGATTAGATAACTCTTGGTATTTTGCAAAGTTTCAAACTTTCGAGGCAGGTTTAATACCCCCTATTATGGGAAGGACTGGTAGAAGCTGAAAAGGCAAAGGAATGCCAAGCAAAAAGAGTTAAGCACTCTAAATAATAAAAGTCAAGCATTTGAAATTAATGCCAACCTTCCAAAAGACCTCACAGTATTAAGTTATACTATAGACAGAGCTGATAAAAACCTTAAAGCAAGCTTCACTTACAAACAGAGGGCCGTTTACTGAAGAATCCAATCGAAACACGAAGATGATCACATTGGATCAACTTGCGATGAAAAAAGCAAAAGAAACCTTCAATTAGACACCTCTGCTCGAATATCCTCACAAGAACCAGAGCATAATACAAAAAAATCAAGACAAAACTAATTTGATCAGTCATACCCGAGTCTTTAAATATCCCAGTCTTATTTAGACAAATTGGATATCTATTTTCAACTTCACCTATTCACTAAGAAAAGCCCTAATGACAATCAAGAGTTGAATAAGGCAGAACGATGACAACTCAAAATGTACAGGAAAACATTAAATAAATCGGCCAACCGATTAAGGCTTTGAAGATCATATGCCGATTAGATGGACATGACGAAAGCTAAAAACTAGACCTTGGGCAAGTTTTATCTGATCTTTTTCAAAAGATCGATTGCTCCATGCATAAAAGCAAACAAAAGCTAGTGGAAAATGACCATGCCCCCAGGTAATCCCATTACTCTTAGCATTTACACTGACATGCTTCTCTACAAAAACCAGAACCTTTAAACTGGTCATCACACAAACCATCATTAAAAACTATCTCCAAGGTAAGGCTGCCTCACCATTGAAAAATAAGAGCTTAAAAATCATAGAAGAAGACTGAAGCAATTCCAAAACTAAAATGTAAGACTAGGGAATATGCCTATAATCGTAAGGAGATCAAAAAGCAAGCCCTCCTAAAAAAGGCAAGTAAAAATCAACGAGTGCAAAGAAGCACCCGACATAATGGAAAATTGAACAAAAGATAACAAGAAAGAAAAGTGCAAAAGCATAAGGACCAAACACAAGAATAAGACATCAAAACACCCATCTACCAGGAAGCCACCAAGGCTCAGAAAGAATGATAAAGCCCTTAAAGAGGGAATCGAAATTTGCAAAGCAAATCCAAAAAACAATTAAAATACGAGCTCGAAAAAGGCTCAACAAAAGCATAAGTCAAAAGACTCAAAGGAAAGAAACTTGAAAACTGCTCTCAAAAGGGCGCATCCTCAAAAAGGCAACATTCAAACTGACGACCCATTGATAAGATCGCGAGAAAAGAAATAAGACACCTAACCCAAAGAAACAATGCTAACAGAACATTGACAACAAGGGAACTAACCTAAAAACAGCTTAAAACTAGCATATTCAAAGAAACAAATAGACACCAATAATAATGATCCAAACGACGAAGCCCACAACAGGGTTAAACAATTGTTCAGGTATCAACTACCTAAAATGCTTCTTACTAATTTACGAAACATTGCAGGATTTAAAGCAATCTCTTAAGAGATTACATAGCAATTGAAACCTCCCTAGAGACTATCTGATCTATCGATCGGAGCATCGAAAGGGGGATAAATGATAATACTCAATATTTTCTAACAAATGGGCTAGTATTGAAAAAGGCCCAACAAAGCTAAAAAAAACCCGACCTGGCAGAGGCCCAACGTCTTAAAGCCATGTGCATATGCCAATGTCCCATCCGCTGCCTATCAAACATCATGTCACTGTTTGCTTACTCTTATAGTAAGATAGGCCTCTTAAGTGGCTTTTATCACTTCTATAAATACTAGGTTCATTTTCAAAATACAACACAATAATACAATTTATGTATCTTGTCTAGCACTCTTTTTCTCTCTCTAAAAAGTCTAAAATTGACTTAATCATTGGAGTGTTCACGTCTGGTCCGACTAGACAAGCCTTTCTTTTGTAGGATCTCTATCTTATCAAGGTTGGGTAGATCCTACCTCACATTCACTATTTACCTATTACGACATCACCTTGCTCATCATACACGACTCCCTTTCTTATAAATTAACAGGATTTCTTCGTATGTAATTTAGTTATTTTTTGAATTGATATGTATGAATTCTATCATTCTCCACCTTAAAAATTTAATCGTAAAAAAATTGCTTCTTTCTTATAAAAAGAACTGGTCGTAGTCCTGCTTTATGTATCGATGGCTTTATTACAGGAAGGTATAAAAACAAAAATATTTTTTAAAAAATTATTTTATATAAATTTTAGAAAGAAATAGAAAAAAATTATATATATATATATATGAATCGGTTAACCGTTAATTGTTGATTAACGATTAACCAATACTTAAAAATCTAAATCGTAACCATTAACAAAAAATATAAAATTTAAAAATCGTAACCGAATCTATCAAATCGATTAGCTAAAAAATTAGTTCGATTTTGAATCGATTTTGTGGTTAATTATATTTTTAGTTTTTTTCACCCTAAATTGATATGTTATTTTAATACTAATTGATAAGGCTGGAAATGCCTTATCTTGCAAGAAGAACAGCTGGCAGTTCGAAGGTTGGATGGAAAGAAGGACCTGCAAAAAACGAAGTGCCCGATCGGACCCAGGCGTTAGCACTCCGAAGCTTAAGTTAGTAACTTAGGAGTAAGAGCTAAAAGGAGAGAGAGTCTCCATAGTTCAATACCTGGTGTCATTGTGTTTTTGGCTATTTATAGGAGATGTTTTGGGGAAGGGGTGCTCAAGTACATTGGAAAGATGATAACCGACAGTCAGAGTAGGTGAGCGGCGATGTGACTGGAGGTAGGTGGAGAGTATAGACATTGACTTGTGCTAGTGGGCTGACAGGACAAGACGTCCCATCAGTCCGATCGGAGACCATGCTTTCCTATGTTATCTTCTAGCTCACGCTATTCTTTCCTGTTAGCAGATTTGGGCCGTCTTAAGTACTTACTGGGCCTTTTGAGATGTAATTTCTGTAGTTATCATTTGTCCCCCCCAAAATAGGTCCGATCGGGCGAGATGCATATTTGGTTATATTGGAGAGATTTTTGAGTTTTCTGAAAACGCCAAATTTGAGAAGTCATACTCGCCAATTTTGGACAACCGTTGCGCATTTAATGCTTGCACATGTAGCAAAAGCGATGATTCATTTGCTGGTGTGCATTTAATGCTTGCTCATGCATTAGAGGTGACACTTCGTTCTTCGCTATGCGTTCTCATTAATTGGAGACGTGTGGTGACTGCTCAAAGGAACGTTTGGAGGATTCCAGAAGCTTGGAGTCTATATAAAAAGATGGCTTTAAGATGGTTTTGTCTCATTCTTTAATCATCCCTGGCAGGGGTGCGAAGCTCCTGTCACGTTTCTTTGGTGAGATTAACCAAGTCAAATCGATATACAAAATACTTTTCGCTTCTTCTTCTTTTTTATTAGAGATGGTATCAGATTATACAGAGCCTGTAGATTGGCGCTTTCTGAAAGCTTACAGAGGTCATGGGCTCATAGTTTGCCCTTCGAAACTCAAGGAAGGGAAAGTGATTGAAATCCCTTTACAATATGATCTTCCCACAAAGGTATCTGTAATAGTTTAACCAAGTTCTATGGCGAAGAATAGGGGAACATCTGGAGATGAGAATAGTGAACCATTCATTCGGTGCTTGAAGGCGTGGTTGTAGCAGTTGAATATCATGAGATTCCCCCCTCCTCATGGGGAGCCAAAATAATTTTCTGACCACGCCTCTTTCAGTGTGCTTCAATTTTATACTGTAATCTTGGCCAGATTTTGTGCACATTCCGCTATTTCATTATCGGTCGGCCAACTGAGGCCGATGTAAGGTTAACCAGCATCATCAAGACTGTCGTCATGTCCGGTGTGGTCGGGGTCGGACTTTGCTGCCTTTTGATTGATCGGACTTGATGATGTTGTTAAAACATAGTCAGTCGGCTTAGCTTTATTTTCCCCTTTTCTCTCTTCTTTCTCTTTCTCTTCTTCTTCTCTTTTTTTTGAATGCTTTATATATGGAAGTTAATGTATCTTTCGAGTATGTCTTTGTGCTGTAATTTTCATCCTGGGTGACATTTGTCACAAATGTAACTAATATGAAGAAATATTATTGTCAATGTATGAAGATTCTATGTGAAGAATGCACAAATTTAAATATTAAGTGATAATACTTTCTGAATTCAGATGCGTTTGTTGAGTATTTTAGCGCCCAGCCACCTTTGGTTGGTGACCACTTAGTCCGACCGGATGTTAAAAATAAGTTTTCCGTTCGCGTATTTTATAATTACTGCTCATGCGCAATGGGCAACTTTTTGATATTTTGATTTGACCAGAATGTCGTGTAATCCATCATGCACGAGAGAATTATGCATGGCGAATGACCTTTCAGTCTTTACACCATTCCATCGTTGATATAAGGCTTTGGTGATTCGAGTCTTTAACCCAGTATGAATCGTCGATTTTGATAGGAGGACCGATATTCACAAACAAATGAGCTTTGACTACCCATAGCTTGGATTGCATTAATTCCAGTCAATTTGGTAGTTGTTTTTGATCGGGCGAAGCTCATAGCTCTTTATGGAATCCATTTTTCCTGGAGACATTTTAATCGATTGGAGACGATGAACCTCTATCTATCCGATCGGTGGGATATTTGGCTTCGTACTTTCGTTACTAGTATTCCCGATCGGCATTGGATTATTCATCAGTTGAAAATTTCGGTTGGCTGAGGTAGAATAAAACAACCGTCCTGCACATGAGAATAAAGTCTAAAAACAAATAAAGAAACGTACCTTGTCCTAGAGATGAGGAAAAATGGAAAACATTCTTTTTGTTAGGTATAAACGGCTGCGCTTGATGACTCTCGGTCGTTTTGGTATTCCTGTTGCTTGGGACGCCAAGGGTTTCGATTTTATAGGTATTCTGGAGACTTCATAAAGGGTTTTCCTAACTTGATGGCGAGCTTCCCAATTTCGTCACTTTATGGTCAATCCATCGGCTGGGGACCTTTTGGCGGAGATTTTCAAATTGGTCTGTATTCGATGGGTCGTGTCTTTTCACGTCAACTATTATGCATTTATTGCCAGCATGCATGTCGAAAGTGACGCCTCTTTTCTCGAAACCATCATGATGATTTAAAGGCATGTGGCGACTATACAACTTTTTGAGGTGCTTGGATATTTTCAGAAGTTGTGCGGCTATAAATAGGCAATTTTTACGCCCCTTTTCCATAATTCCTATCAGGATTCTGCTGGATTTTCTTCGTAGATCCATTTTTTATTCTTTTCTGCATATAAAATTGCTTCATATTTTGAAGATTCAAAGATCAAATTGTCCAAGTAAATGAGCAACTTTCGTTGTTTAATTTTCTTCACCTTTTGCAACATCATCGTGTCACCTTATTTAGCATTCCGTCTCTTGCATTAAAGGCGATTTTAAACTATAATCATTCTTCGAACAAGGAATCCCATTCTACCCTATGAAATTCACATGGGGGAAGACATCGGAGATAACAAATCCCTTAATGTTTTCGAACTTGTAATTCATTACATGTTCTGGGATTGCCCTTGATTTTTCGAATGAGTAAAGATCGGTGCTCTGCTCAAAGCTTGATCAAGGAATTGCCCTTGATTTTGATTTGATTTTTTTTATTGTTTACTGCCTTATCTTCTCATAAGGCGCAGCCGAAGATCCTGCTGTGGACAATTCGATCGGATGTATTTACTATTTCTGATAAACCAGTATTCCGATTGATATTAGCAAAGATTGATGTTGGAGACATAGAAGACTATATGACTTTAATCTCTCTTCTTGGTATTTTGGTCGGATCCTCAAACCCTGACGTATATATTGACACGAGTTGGAGGTGTCGAAGCTAAATGCATATTAACAGTCGTGATTTGCAAGTTTATGATGGAGTACTTATCTTTTTACTTTTACAATGCGGTTGTAGGTGCAATGACTGAGGGAGATGATTTTGTTAAATGGCTGGCCGACCGGGCTAAAGCAAATATGGAAGCAAATTGTGTAGCCAGAGAAGAGAAGAAATCTAGAAAGAGAAAGCTTGCATTATGCTCAAAAGCGCAAGCATCTGTGCCTTCCGTTAACCTTTCAACCTCCCACCCTGACCAATCTGTTTCGATGCCTCATATAAGGTTATTTGAAGTCGATGTGCCCTTAAGGGGTGAAACTGTCAAGAGGGGTGAAATTTCCAAGAAGAAAACTGAGGATGGGGCTAAAGGAGAAACTATGGAGTTAGCAGCCGCCGCAGGTGTTAGGATTGTTGCCAAGGACAAGGAGCCTCTTTGAGATGAGTCTCACAAGAGCGCTACTGCGAGAGCTTCTGGCGGTCGTGCTGCATCATTGGGAGAAGTTTTAAAAAGTCAGTTCGGTGAAGGCTGGTCTATTGATGACAGGGTGGTCGCCAATTATCTGTGCCAAGGCCTGCTTCAAGAGGATGATTTCAGGGTGATAGGAAATGTTGACTGGTTATCCCAATAACGTAGCTTCTTTCAAAGGCAAAGCCTGGAGGTATTCTTTAAAATATTCATTCTTGAACAGACATTAATCTTGTGATACCCTATCCTCTTGATTCCTCAACCTTTTATTCGTCTAACTTTCAGTTGATAAAAAGGGGTTTGCATTTGCACGACGTGGCTAATCTTTGCAAAAAAAAATGGGAAGATTCTGACCGAGCTAGGAAGGAAGCAGAGGCCAAATATGATTCAGCAAGAGAGGAGTTTCTGTTGACTCGATCAGAGATTGAGAGGCTGAAAGAAGAGTCCACCAGTCTTTCTCAGAGTCTAAAAGCTCGTCAAGAGGAGGTGTGCCATCTCCAAAGTAATGTAACTTATTTGTCTACTGAATGTTCCCAAATTAGGTCCGAGCGGGATTCATTACGGGCTGTTTTAAAGAAGGAGCTAGCACAGAGAAAGCAGTTCAAAGGAGAACTTTCTGCCTAGAGGGAAGATGCAAAGCCAGCAGATGCTTTTTCCAAGCCGAATGTCTCGCCCATTTCTCCTTCTATCAGTAGCTATGAGATTTTTTAGAACTTTTCTCTGACTGGACGCTGATTCAAAAGTCAACCTTATCACTTGCAATCAGGGAAACAACGAAGTCTCGTTCGTGCCCCGTTAAAGTCATTGCAGAGTTTCCCTTTGAAGTATAGAAACGTAGCTTTTGCTGTAAATAATTTTGTCTCCATTTTGTAAAAATTAGCCATATATAATAATGAAGTTTGCTCTCAGCTGGGTCTGTGAACTGCAATTCTCAATTCAGTAATCAATCATTATAAAGTCGGCCAAGGGAATATTAAGTTGACTAGAGGGAATTGTGTACATCATTCGTGATAAATGTACAAAATTGTTACGGGAAAAATACTCCCTGAATTTCAATTTGATTTTGTTCAACATTGGAACGCATGATTCTGTCAACAACTATTTCATTGTGTCGATCATATATTATGATGTATCGCTCACTGACTGATCGGTAGGAGATCTTGTCTCTCATTTTTGATAGTGGAAGGATCCAATCGGGGAGGAGGATTTAATCGGGCTCTGCATATATTATCCGCTTTGGGCTGGAGCCCTCACGGTTTTGTTCTTGGGGACCTGCCCTAAAATGCTTATGCGGGGAGAGCTTTTTTATTTCACGCTCGGGATGGACATCGAGCTTTAGTGATGGAGCTTAGGTGTTATGGCCTTCTTCTCCAATCTCCTTAAGGCTTCTTTGCAGGCTTTTAACAAGCCAGACTTAAGGTTCATTGGGTATTATCATTATTTAGCTTCCCTTCACGTAATTTGATCTTTAAAGTCGAAGGCTTGTGAATATCGAGAAAGTTATCGATTAACTTATTTATATAGCTGACTACGCCATCCTGATGGTGGTGCTAATAACCACCCGATCCTCCTGGGGAGGATGTTCATCTTATCCGCTCTTGGCGGTGGCGCTAACAATCATCCGATCCGCTCTTGGGGAGGATGTTCATCTTATCCGCTCTTGGCGGTGGCGCTCTTGGGGATGACGTTAACGATCATTTGATCTGCTCCTGGTGATGGATATGTTCATCTTACCCGCTCTTAGCGGTGGCGCTCTTGGCGATGGCGTTAACAATCATCCGATCCGCTCCTGGGGATGGATGTTCATCTTACCCGCTCTTGGCGGTGGCGATCTTGGCGATGGCGGTAACAATCATCCCGATAGCAAAGTGATTAGAATTAAGGGACCAGTTTGCTGGAAAATAGATAAGTTTTTTCGAGTAATAATTATTAAATTTACGGAATTTAAACATGTACCTTTTGTTCTTAATTTGTTCTCACTTTATAGAGACATTCGTTTTGTGTATGTCGTGGCATTGGGGTTTTCAACAGCTTTTGCATGTTGCAGCTTTCTTCGTTTTTTTTTTTTGCTGTTACTTCAAGAATATATCTTTAGACGACAAAACAAATGATATTAAGATAGATCGATATTTCGGTATTTGCTACAAGAGGGTGAGAGAATATTCACATTCAGTACAAATTACAACAATTGCACCTAATTTGTTGCGGCTTTTGTTGACCTTTTCGAGAAATAGTTCACGGCTTTTGTCACGGCCTCCATTGCTTTTCCCCCTCCTTGACCACTTTAGGTCGATCGGCTTTCCTGTGCTTTCTCTTGGTGATCAATGGCATTCGCGGAGAATCAATGCTGATAGGGGTAGAAGTCCCAACTGACCGATTGTCGCGGCAGTCGGGTTTATCCCTTTCATCCCCGTTTCTCCTCTTTGAAATCCTTGAGAAGACAGGCTGTTTCGGCTTCTCCTCGACTCGATCGGATACAGGGGTTCTCTTGAATGGTCGACCATCCATGTATCGCAATCTATCCATCACGCTGGTCTTTCCGATGCTGTCGGTTCTAAGAGCATCATCTAATTGTACGCGTCGCCTAACTCTGTCCATTAAGTCGAAAAAACTACTTGGTGGTTTCGTAGTTAGCAATTCGGCAAATGGACGGTCTGCGATTCCTTTTGCTAAGGCCCTAGATGCCGATCCCAAGCTTACGTCCCCCGTTTCCAGCATTGCATCTTGAAAGCGAACAATGTAATCTCTGAGACTTTCGTTAGTTCTCTGGTAGAGGTTGCATAGGTCATTGGCTGACTTTGATATGTGCGTTCGCGCATGGAATCGCGCTCCGAATGATTCCTTGAGCTGTTGGAAGGAGGCAATTGATGCAGGGGGGAGTCCGAGGAACAATTTCAAGGTGGCCCCTCCTAAAGTGGTTGGAAAGACTCTACAGGCGATCCTCTCATCAAATGTATAGACCTGCACTTTAGTCAAAAATTTCGCAAGGTGAGTGGTAGGGTCTGTTTTACCTGTATATTTATTCATCACCACGTTTCTCCATTTGGGAGGCAGCTCGAACTCCAGAATTTCTCTGCAGAAAGGGGAGGTAATGTTGCAAACGTTCCTCCCCAACATCTCTCTCTTTGACTTCGCCGAGCCAAACCTTTTTAGTCTTTGTTCGAACCATTCATCCTCACTACTCGTCGCCGCAGGAGTGAACTCTCCTTTTGTCCTTTGGAAGCAAGCACGACTAGGCGCACATTCTTCCTGCTCATCAAAAGATGAAGTGTACAATCTACTGGAGGTATGAGAAACATCTCTGCTTGAAAACATCATTTCTTTGCCTTTATCGCATCTGTTCGCAGTTTTGACACTCGCCTTTTTTCCATCATGAGCGCCCAGCTCTCTCAGGGAGAGCCCCTTGTTTTTTCTTCTTTCAAAACCTTCTGCCATCAGGTCCCTTTCTTGATCGTCTTCAAGAGCTCTAGGCATGTTTTCGATTTTCAAGGCTTGTACCACGCTCTCAGTGAGGTGGTTAAGTACAACACGCATGTTACCTACAGTAATAGGAGCATTGTCCTGCTGCTGCGCCATCATATCACCGAGATCTAGGAGGGGACTCCCTCTAGGTGACGTTCTGAAGGATCTTTTCCTTTGCCTTGGAGCTTCAGATCTGTCCTGGTTATCGCGACTACGATATCGGTGAATTACATTTTCGTAAGATCTTGAGTCTGCCATGGCTTTCAACGAGAGCACCAAATGATAAGGCTGAAAATGCCTTATCTTGCAAGAAGAGCAGCTGGCAGTTCGAAGGCTAGATGGAAGGACCTGCAAAAAATGGAGTGTCCGGTCGGACCCAAGCGTTAGCACTTCGAAGCTTAAGTCAGTAATTTGGAAGTAAGAGCTAAAAGGAGAGAGAGAGTCTTCAAAATTCAATACCTGGTGCCATTGTATTTTTGGTTATTTATAGGAGATATTTTGGGAAAGGGGTGCTCGAGTACCTTGGGGAGATAATAACCGGCAGTCAGAGTAGGTGAGCGGTGATGTGACTGGAGGTAGGTGAAGAGTATAGGCATTGGCTTGTATCAGTGGACTGACAGAACAAGACGTCCCATCAGTCCGATCGGAGACCACACTTTCCTATGTTATCTTTTAGCTCACGCTATTTTTTTTATTAGCAGATTTGGACCGTCTTAAATACTTACTCAATCGAAATGACTGAATTTTTTGAGATGTAATTTCTATAGTTATCACTAATCAATTTTATAAATTGGTTTTGATTAGTTACTTACGTTGTTTTTATACGATGATATATATATATATATATATATATATATATATATATATATATATATTCTTTGTAGGGCGATCAAATATATAAAGTTGGCTGGTTTTAAAATGGCGTATAATGTAATTAACTCCGACAAAAAAAGTATCACTCCTGTTCCTGTTAAGTACCTCCAAGAGGCGCTTCTATGATCTAACCAACAAACGAGACTGTTTACTCTCTCTTGCGATCAAAGAAGAAGAAACAATGGCCATGACTAACAATTTTCTGTATTCTTCTTCTTCTTCTTCTGTCACTCAAATCCATGATCATCCTCGTCGTCGATCCAAGGATTTCACTTCTCAAATCATTATTTCTCAGGAATTCACAGTTAGTTTTTCTCTGATTCGCCCCAAGTTCTTCACCAACCGCGAAAGTGGAAACCCCTTCTATAGGAAAAGGTAATCCTGCAACCTGCATTTCTCTTTTCCTTTCCTCTTTCTTGTTAGGGTGAGACTATGTTACTGAATTCGTGTGGAACTAGAATTTTGCTTTTCGAGTTTAGAATTTCTTGTGGATTGCTTGATTTGAAATGATCGCAGTTAGGTTTGTATCTGCTCAGTCTTTTGGGAGATGGAGATAGCTGATATGCGTAGTTTCATTTTCAAATTTTGGATTTCAGTTGCTAGTTTTTTTTTTTTTTTTACAAAAATGAATCTATATTCTGACTCTTTGCTTATCGTTTATTTAACTGTTATGCAGGACCATTACGTGTGCTTCTACCAATAATACAAGTGCAGGAAGCTCAATCCCATTTGTTAGTTACAATGTTCCTTTTACGTCACTTACCTTCAAATTTTTGCATTTATGCTGCTATGAACAACCGATTTTGGAATTATAGACCGTTAATGCATTGGTTTTCTTTTTCAGAAAAAAAAAGTCATGGTTCTTAAAGCAATTTTCTAGTTTCATTGTCTAGTTAGTTTGGGGTTATTTTGTCTAGTTAGTTTTTCCTTGTCATCATTTTCTTTTTCTTTTCTCTTTCATTTTGCAACTTGCAATGCTAAAGAGGTTCTCGAAGGAAGCCATCTAATATTTGGCCGATGTGTTTCATGGTTAACATCTCTTTTAGACTAGTGCTTGATTATTATTTATTTAATTAGTTTTATGATCATCACCATTATAATTAGCATTACAATTGCCTATGATAGGATGACATTATCCTGTCAAGAGATCTTTGTATCCATTTTTACCCAAGTAAAATCCTATGAACTAAGGGATTATTTTTTGCTATGGCTTTTTTAGTTGACGCTTTTTTGTCAATACATGGTCAAATCCTTCTGTTAAAGCTAGATTCAAGTGAAATTTTCTTCTATTAACTTAATGTGCTTTGAGATGTGTGATCCCTTTGACTATCTTGTACTTTCGTGAAAATGACATGTACAGTAGGATGAGCTAGTGGTTAAACTGATTTGAGTGGAAAAATAATGTTAATTCATTCCACAAGAAACTGTTACATTTGGCCATTTTGAGGACCCTCATTTGAAGAATTGGAAACTTCCATGATTACATTGTAAAATCATAAAATATTCCTGTTGGATGGTGCTGATATGTAGATAGTCTGATGTATTGCCAAATAGAGATTTAATTGATTCATGTCCAAAATAGTTGTATTTCTGGACTTTGGATAGCACTGTGAGAGTCTTGCTTAGAAGGTCATCTAATTAATTGTGTTTGTTATTCTTGCCTTAGATAAGATGAAACAGAGATTTAGATGAATATTTTTGTGCAGTGCTCTAGATTAGCAGTTTCTGGATGGATTTTTCTTTGCAAGATGGAATTGGCAAGTTGAACCCTTTTGTGCATTTCTTTTTCCTTTTTCCTTTGTATTGGTTTTTTTGGTGTTGAATTGAAGTTTTCAAATAACAGATTATTAAGAAAAGGATGATGCAAGCCAAAGGGAAGCTCTAATCCAAGTATTTGTCCAATCTTTTCTCGGAGGGATGGTCCTTTTTTCATAGATTTTTCTTCAAAGATGTTTGATGTTTGAAGTTGATTCAAATATAAGTTGGATAGAGTTAAAGAGAAACTATGTGGTGCCCTGAGTCTGAATCCATATAGGTCTAGTTGAGGATACCGTTTAATTAACTAGGAAGTTTGATTCATGTACTTTGTGTTAAGTCATCCCAAGTTTAGTCTTTTAGCTACTGAAATAATATGGGAATTCGTTGTTTATGTTAAGCATGTGTGAGAACATGTTCCGCATGGGAGCGTAGTCTCATATGCTAGTGTGACATTGATTTTTAATTTTATTTTTTTTATCTTTGGTTGTGGGAGTTGGAGAATCTATAATTTATGGAGTTAGGCCCACTTTACTATAAGATAGATGGTTTTTATAAGGCTTGGTATGTTGCTGCCTTTGTATCTAGTTTAAATTATTCAGAAAGGCTAGGTTTTCTTGAAACTGTCCATTATTTATTTTGCTTGAATCACTACTCATTCTTCCCTCTTACTTGTAAACATTAAGGGAAGCATCATGCTCAGTTAACATAAAATTTATGAAGAGGAATAACGAGTCATCAACATTCATCTTTTGCCGCTAAACAACAAAAGAGATGTGGCTTATAATATGTATTTGTATATTTATGTATAATTTGGAATGGGATAAACAGTTTTTATAAGACTTGATATGTCACTGTCTTTGTATCATAACTAGCCACGGGAATTTCTTATGCAACCAAATAGTGTAGTAATTTGCTTAACTTCATGATCAAACATAGTGGATTTCCCAATAATAGATTAGTTTTTCACTAGAACATGCTTCATTTAAAATGGTCCTCAAGGGCTTTTTGATTCTAATTGAAATATATATTATAGCTGGAAGAAGAATGCTATTTAGCGCTGGCCTTGCTAAATTTTTTAGATGGTCCCATTATACTTTGTAATGACCCATACCTTTCCCTTGAATTTTTAGAGCGAAGTGCCAACATTGTACTAACCCATGTCAAGTGGGACAAATAGGTGGAACAAAAATGGTAGGATGTTTGGAACTGCATGCTACATAAGTTAATTACCTCTTCAGGTTGTGTGTGTGTGTATATATATATATTTAGGCTAACTAGTTTGCTATATGGACTTTTGTGGTCTATACTTCCAAGGTTAACTATTACAAATCAATTCTGTTGATTCTTGTTTATGTTAGCCAATAAGCATGCAACTGGAAGTTTTATAATTTAGCATAATACTTCATCTTAGCTTTTCCTGTGTTGAAAGTTGTCATTGTGCATGATGATCAATTTCTCTATTTTATACACAACAATTGTCCTGGAGTAATTGTTTGTGGTCCTCCTATTTCTCCTTCTCCTGCAAAAATACTTGGAATTCTAGTAGTTGTTGAATATTCTTGAAACTTTTAGAATTTGGGTGAATCCTTGTTATTGTGGTTGACCAACTTAATCAATACTATTTTCTGCACTGTTATTGTGTTGAATGAATGGCTCAAACGTGTTTTCTGTATAGAGTTCAGTATCTGTGCATTCATGTTAATGAGAAATGAAACTTTTAATGTTTTGAATTGGTATTTTGTTGTAAATTTCATTTGAAACATGTTAAAGTACAAGTGAACATCAGTAATAGCTTGCACTGGATCTTATGTGAAATTTCTGATATAATTGTACTCGCTAAAATCTGAACAGGATGCTGATTATGTTCCTATGCCAGTGGTTCTAATTGATCAAGATTCTGATTCTGATGCAACAATTGTTCAAGTCAGCTTTGGAGATCGTCTTGGAGCACTTATCGACACTGTAAGTAATGTTTGTGTGCTCATGTTCCTGAAACTTGGTCTTACATTGGCATATAACAAAGGAAACAGTGGGTTTACATAAAGCACAGTTAAGTCTTCCCACAAATTTTGCTTAACCCCAGCTTGTCTAGTTCAACCAATTGAGTTTGGCTGTGCCTTACAATAATGACTTCAATATAACTGAGGCAGAAAAGAAAGTTTGGATGACTGTTACCTAGTAGGGGCTCAAACAACCACACTGGTTCCATGTGTATAGCCACTAAAAAGAACGTATACATAAAAATATAACCAATTGCAAATAAATAAAACAATGTCCCTGAAACATAAGAAATACTTAAAAACAAAGCTAATGTAAGTAAAAAAACAAATTAATGGCCCTCAAAATGCTTGCATGGAGTTGACCAGTTCAAGGTTGGTTAAAATGTAATATTGGAAGGGCTATTTTCAGCAATCAAAGGACCAGCCTTGGTGTTGTGCTTCGGGATAGTTATGGTACTTTCATTGTAGGTCTAAATCCTAACTTGGCTAATCAAACAGAAATTGGAGAAAAACAGGGAAGTAAAGGGAGAAGAATGAAGGAAGAAGGAGAGATTAGAGAGGAAACAGAATTTTGATAATACTCATGTTAATTAAGCAAATACAAAAGGTAGGCCCAAATAGCTCTCAGCTGTACTAACAGCCAATAAAGTGTGAGACTTAAGGATGAGAGAATCCTGCCAGCAATTCTCTACTGGTATAACAGAATCCTTCATCAAGCTTTCTCTAACTAACTTATATTATTTAATTACAGCCTTACCCCTTCTCCCATATTTTACAGTCTGTCGGTTTTGTTTTGAATGTTCTTTGTCCAAGTATTGCTGAAGCTATGGCTTTGGGAGAAGGATTAAAATAGATAAGGTGTAAAGGGTTTAGAGAGGTGGATGTTGAATTGAATAGTCAAGAAGTTTTTGGCATGCTATTAATTCAGACCAGGTTTCACTCGATGAATTTGGTAATTGTCACTAAGGATTGTCAAAACCTTTGAAGCCATACTGAGGGTTTGAGTTTTCTATGGACCAGAAGGAAAGCTAATAGAGGAGCTCAGGTTTTGGTTGTGCAGCCTTAGTATACGCTAGTCTTTCTTTCTGGAGTTGTCGTCCCAGCTCTATAGCTGATGTTGTATTTTCTGATGCATTAGCTCTAGGATTTTATTTAGGGTTTATGGGTTGGCCGGTAGGCCAGGGTTTAGTTTTGGATGCTTTTGCTTTTCCTTTGGTTAGCTTAATAATAAACTGAAAAAAAAAAAATACGGTGCCTACAGTTCATTAGACCTGTTATAAGCATTGTTGACTAGACTTTGAAGCAAACTTATGTGACCAGATATTTTATAATACTGCAATTTGTCCTTGAACATCAGTATAATTTTTGTTAATCATCTTGGTTTATCCTTTGGCAGATGAAAGCCTTGAAAGATTTGGGATTGGACGTAGCAAAGGGATCAGTTAGCACAGAAGGATCTGTCAAGCAAACGAAATTTTTTATTACGCGTCTGTGAGTTTTCACTCCATTATCTCTTGTCATCCTCTAGACCAAAATTTCTTGCCGGTTTCAAATATATTGAACCAGTTAGTAATCTCTTGAGGTTTCAGAACTTTCATGTTTGTCATACCATTATTTACATTTTATTTCATCATTTAGGATCAGTCAAATCACCGACTTTGGATCTGCTAATCTACATAAAGAAATTAATAACCTTTTGTGTAATGAGTTCTAGAAAACAAAATTGATGTCTTTACTTTCTGGTCTAACCACCTTCCTTACTGCTGTGATGTATATGCTCTTTTCTGGACAGAAGCTTCATGGACCAAGTTTTCTGCTGTGGTCCCCCCTACCCAAATGATGGTTTTTTTTTTTTGTGGATGGGTGTGTTTTACTTAGACAGTTGGGATCATGCTCAACCTTATGTTGAGTATCCTTTGGAAGGTTGATAAAATTATTATAAGAGATGTTGACCAAATCAATTGTAAGGTTGTCAGTATCAGACTTTGAAGAACATTATCATGGACCTTGTGGGTTTATTACTTGTCTTCTGTTGCTGCATGGATACAGTAAGATTCATGAAGTTATGACCTTTAAATCAAAATAAGGCATTTTTCAGTTATTTTGTCAGTAATAAGTTGTTTGAGAGAAGCATGACCCCAATTAGAGGATTAAAATGAGCCAAATGCATCATTTTGTTAATCTCTTGCTTTTCTTTGAGAATCATATGCATTTAAATGTGTTATATCAATCTAAAATGAAAATTCATAAGTGGAGTTTGTTCCCCTGGTTTTGTGAACATTGGAAGTCTTTACATATGCCAGCATCACAACCCAAATTACAGAAATGCTGTATGTTCTGTTTCAAATCTTAGCATTTAGAGATTGATTTTGATTATGCTAGTGATAACGGGCGCAAGGTTGAAGATCCCGATTTGTTAGAGAGAGTACGACTTACCATCATTAACAATCTTTTGAAGTATCATCCAGTATGTATGCTGAATTCATATTCTTGCCTTAGTACTTGTGCTTTTGTTCTTTTTGATATATCATTTAAAATGGTCCTCTTTATTTATTGTTATATTATTTTGGGGTACAAATAGGAAGAACTTTGTGTTTTAGCATCTGCATTTCTTATGACAACGAATCTGTTTGTTTTGGTTCTTATGCTAGGAATCTAGCGAGCAGCTTGCTCTCGGTGAAGCTTTTGGAATAAAAGCTCCTGAGAAAAAGGTAAATTACTAAAGTTGTTGAACTAAATTCTCGTGACATTGCTAATTGTTATTCCTTTTCTTTCAAACTGATCAAATACTTAAGGTGTTAATTTCACTGAGGCTACTGCTTGCTTGCTCTCTCAAATATTTTCTTTAATTGAAAGTTGGAGCATGTTAGATTAGACAATCATTAAAAATTTTTCTGTAGAAGGCCAGTCAAATCATGATACTTCTGTTTTGTGATATGCTACTTTATGTTCAGACATTGCAATTTTGTGGGAACTTCAACACTTTTCGAACCAACTTGCATATTGACTACAAAGATCCCTACTTTATACCAGTCATCAGCATATTATAGGGTTTAAAATTTAGAGATGCCTTTGTTGTTTGTAAGGGACTCATGAATCGCCCTTAGAACTTGCATTTAGAAGTTCCCTGGCTCTCTCTGGTTTCAGCAAAACATTTGTCACTCTGAGTACTTCATCAATAGACTTTTGGCTTGTATCTCAACTTGCTTTTCTGGAATGGGATTAAATTCCTTTTGAGATAACCTCTAGATTCTAAACGATAACAACAACTATAACTAAGCCCTAATCCCATACTTGATGGGGTCAGCCTTATTGATTACTCTTTCCGTCTTTTTTATCTGTCACTTTTTTTATTTTTATTAGGATTAAAAAATAATAAATTGACTTAAATTTAATATTAAATTGCGTGATTAAAACTAAATTATCAAATTTAATTGGTTTCAATTTTATTGGAAAAGAAAAATAAATTGAGAAAGCAAATTAAATTATATTGAAAATTTAAAAGTGACAAATAAATAGAATTTAGTTTTTACTCAAAAGTGACAGATAAAAGAGAACAGAGGGAGTATATATCTTCAACTCCCTTTATCCAAGGCTAGGTTTGCCTCAAATATCCAGTACTGTAGATCTTTGGACCCTATTTCTCTTTGTACTCCTCCTACTTCTGCTCTTCTTCCTATCTTCTACTACTCAATTAGTACATTTTCAAACCAGGATACGTAGGAGTTTACATAAGTGTCGAAATGACCTTAAATGCCTTAAGATTCTAATAAAAGGCATAAAATCTGAACATTATTTAGAATCAAATTTTTATTAATTCTTGTGCTAAAATACCACAGGCTATTTTATAGAGGAAAAACAAAGAAAATCCTAATCCTATGCTAACAAGAAAAGATTCAATTCTAACTACAAAAGATAAAGATAGACCTATTCTAACTAGAAAAATTCAACAGTTATCAACACTTCTTCTAAAATTGGTGCATAGATATCGCATATGCCCAACTTGTAAACTAAGTTATGATAAGTCCTAAAGTTGGTGCATAGATACCGCATATGCCCACCTTGTAAACTAAGTTATGATAAGTCCTGTTGCTAAGCTCTTTAGTAAACACATCAATCGTAAGCCATCATGAATTCTACCAATGCTAATCCTCTTTCCGATTCGAAGATGTTGACTTATCAAAGTTGGAAGTGACATTGGAAGAGGAGTCAAGTTTGGACAAAAGACACCTAAGATGCTGGATTTCATTAGGAGAAAGAGTTTCAGCAAGAGTTGTATCCTTGGATATCTACCATCTCTAACAAATTTGTTGCACTTGTGGAGTTGTCTCGTATTCCTCCATTGCCTCTAATAGGTTGACAATGTAACTTCCAATAAGCACTCCTTCTGCTTTCCTTTCGTTGAACATAGGAATATGCTTCTTCAAGAGAGGGAAAAAAGGGTTTTACCAAGTATTTGAACTCTTATTTAATCTAGCCAGAAAATCATATATCCACTCCTTTTCAACTAGTTTCTGAAATTCAACTGCATCTCCAGTACACTTTGCCTTAAAGTCTTGATAATAATCCTATTCTTACCATAAGTCACTTAGCTTAGAATAGAACTGAGAAATTGTCATCTCACCTTTTTTTGTGCCATGGACTTTGTTTCAGATTTCAAAGATCTGAGCATCATTTTCCATGGGTGAGTAGGTGATTTTAGTTGCATTTCATATTTTCTCTGCAGTGTCAAGAAGTAAATAGTGTCTAGAAATCTGAGGTTGCATAGAGTTGATGATCCAAGTCATAACAAGTGAGTTTTTTGAGTCCTACTGGCTGTAGGTGTAATCAGAAGAATCTGGTTGATTTTTTTAACCCTAGCAATAAAATCCTATAACCTTCTAGCTTTGATAAACAATAAACCCGTCTAGACCAAGCTAGATATGTACCACTACTATCAATTTTCATAGAATAAGGGTTATCATTAGTCAAATTACTTTTCTCTACTGTCTTAGTGTCCGTCATAGTAGCAAAAAAGTGCTAGGACAATAAATCAGAAGAAAAACAGAAGGCAGAATTGGATATGGGAGCAGAACCTTAAGGACAGAGACTCAAAACCCAAGAAGTCCAACAATGGCCGGAAAGGGGCTGGTCAGAGTTGGAGAGAGCTGGTGAGCTGGTCGGAAGAAAGACCGAAAGCAAAGGGCAGCCAGAGGGCTCTTCATGCACTTACATGCTCCAGCATGTGAGTAGTAGCCAAAAGCTTCTGACAGCTCGTGGACTCGTGCACTGCAGCGGTTGGTGACCAAACTCTGGGGACAGGCCAATCTGGTGATGGGATTTTCTTCCTATGGGGCAGTGCCAATAAGAGGAAGGCAAACATGACCTCTTTTGGAAGGAGAAAACTCAACTTCACGAAAGAGCATGGCTCTAATACATGAAGATCTTTTGGAACAAAATTTCTTATGAATTCTCGCGTTAAAATACTAAGAATATACAAGCAATTTATAGAGAAAAAAACAAAGCAAGTCCTAATCCTATCCTAATAAGCAAAGATAAATTCTAACCAGAAAAGATAAAAGATGGACCTATTCTATCTGGGAAAATTTAACAATTATCAACAAAATCCAATTCAGTATTCCATTGAGAGTAAATTTGATTTATGATGTCTCCCTAACAAAGGTGGCAAAACTGAGGAAATCAAATCAGTTAACTGTAGTTTTGAGAGAGTGAGAAGAGAAGTGAGAAGAGAATAAAGCACATGGAGAGGTCCTTGGCATAATTGATGAGATCAAGGTGCCTGAAACAACTTCAAAACTCGTAAATGCACAGGATAAATAGCTGAGGAAGATGGTGATATGAGTGGATTGAGCACGAAAGTGGTTTTTCTTATAGTTTTATTAATTAAAACACATTACCTTTAGCTAAATGATGAACAAAAAGAAGATAATGGATTATTTTAATCATGGCATCAAATGTTTTCCTTCTAGAAATAATGTGGATCCCAAGGTTCTTTTAATTATGGAATAAAAAATTTTTCCCTTATGAAATTATGTGGATCCTAAATGACATCTTACTACACTTGCTAGCAAATAGCCTACGTTCTGTGAGAAAGTCTTTTGACAATAGTCTTTTGCTACATGTTTCTGTTTATAAATGTGTTGTATTTATCATTTTTTCTATGGCAGCTTGATGTTGATTTTGCAACTCATATACTCATCAAAGATGATGGTCCTAAGAGGAGGTATGGTTCTGGCCACTGTGTTTGATATTTGGCATAATGATTCAGAACTTTTATGTGCTTGTCTTCCTCTCTATTGACAAAATGGATCCAATCTTTTTTATCAGCTTGCTTTACATCGAGACAGCAGATCGACCTGGTTTGCTTGTAGAAATTGTTGAAATTATGGCTGATATCAATGTTGATGTGGAATCTGCGGAGATTGATACAGAAGTCTCTCTCTCTCTCTCTCTCTGTGCTTGGCATCTTCCTAGATATGCCCTGCTACATGTCTTAAAAGTGTTTTAGTTTTGAATTCTTTTGTCGCTAACTTCTCCTTTCTACACCTAGGGGTTGATGGCGAAAGACAAGTTTCATGTCAGCTATAGAGGGGCAGCTTTGAATAGTTCATTGTCTCAGGTAACTGGCTTAACTAACAGCTACGGTTACTTGGTTACTTTTAAACTATTGTTCTCAAATTAAACCTGCTTATGTTCCTACATTGACGATATTTTCTAATAAATGATGATTTTGGTCATTTGAAACCAGTGTTGGTCGTATAAAATCCAGAACTCAATACATAAATATTCCTTGTGATAGTTGTGTATAATTTTATGCTCTTTCAACATCTCGATTATTCTACTGTATCTGCAGGTTCTGGTTAACTGTCTGCGATACTACCTTCGAAGGCCTGAAACCGATATTGATAGCTACTAATACTGAGGAGCCACTCACTGGTTGTAAACTCAATGTAACGTTGTTCCTGTGAAAATGCTACGTTGTATGTACTGAGAGACTATTTTCTTAATTATAATCTGATGCTTGTGGGAGGAGAATATCTTAAACTCGTCAATTATCATCCTCAAAGGGTAATAATGGTAAATGTTCACTCATATTTTGCTACTTTCTCGTGTCTGTCTTTTCCTTATTAAACTAATATAGAATTTCAAGATCAGCAAGTTTTAAGCTCAACATAATAGGATTTTAAAACCGATATTTTTGAAGATTTGGCTGAAAATTTAATATGAGAATGTGGATTTTGATTCATGAAATGGAGAAATTAATCAAATGTAATTTAGTATAATACAAGGGCCTGCAAAATTTCAAATGGATGTTTGCCTATTTTTGAGGAATGGGGGTATGATGTCCTGTTTTGTGCTTAGCTAAGGTCAAATGCGTTGAGATGGTAACATCTTATGTTTTCTACCCCATTTTGTTGGATTTGCAAACAAAGAATTGTCACATCGGCCTTTAATCAGGCTAACTCTCTTTAATCATGAGTTCACCTCCACTTAGGCCACCTTTATTTTTGCCCCTCCTCAATCCCACACGCTGCATCTTCAGACTTGAGGCCCCCTTCCCAAGGATTAAATATGGACTAGCATTTTAAGCGGAATAATTTTTATTTATTTATTTATCATCACCCTTATACTTTAATAGGGAACTCTTTATTTCTCTAAATGTCATGTGACAGTGTGCGACATTATTAATATGATTTTTTTTTTTGAAAAGTATTCAGAATCATTTTATTATATATCGCTATTAGAATTTTAAGCTATTAGATTTTTGATACGTCATGCTTTTTTTTTAATTTATTTTTATTTGCTGACCAAATGGAAGCATTTTTCTTTTAGCCAATGTTGTATATGTATGGATATACGTATGTATACCGGTATGAATATGAGTTTGAAATACGCAAGTTGATTTATACACATATATTTTTTCTTTTGGCAAAAGAATTAATTTATTCGAATTGGTCAGCAATTTGGACATATTTTTATCAAGAAATGATTGCATTTCTTAGGACCAGGGAGCTTTTCGGCTTATGGAGCAGTTGGAATCTAGACCTTTATTGAAGTATAGACATTATATAATTAATATTTTACCTTTAGGCACACTCTTTGTTCAATAATCAACTTTAGGCACACTCTTTGTTCAATAATCAAATCCACTCAACACAACTCATCCTTCACTTTAACCAACTTCTCATTAATATTTCCCAAATGCAAAAGACAGAGTTGGTAGCCAACGATTCCAATTTCCCTTTCTCATCAAGCAAACCGCATAAAGCTAAAGACTTGCCTGCACCCACCGAACTAGAAGTTTTACCTTTGAGTGACCAAAAACCGAAATCAGTTTAACTTGTGATGGTTAGTCTACTGTATTATATTAGGATGTCACTCTGCACTCAATTTAATGATTTATCCCCATAACATAGAAATCCCCCCCCCCCCCCCCCCCCCCCCCCCCCCACAAAAAAAAAAAAAAAAAAGAGGGCAATAGTGTTCTTGTTTATGGAATTAGCTTCTGACCCTGATCCTCTTCGTGACTTCTGCATACTTAATGAAGGCTCAGGAGGATGCAAGAACTCATCAAAAGCTACAGTTGAGGATTCCATATTTTCGGGGCTAGAATCTAGCCGAAAGTACGATGAAATGGGGCTATCATCCATTCCCATGAATGCGAATGTGTTCCCAGAACTTAAAACATTAGGCCTTTCGCTTGTTGATGGGGATTTATTTGAACCCTTAGTCTCACTAAACTGCGTATAAGATGAGTAGGGTATCGTTCCAAAGGGAATGAGATAAATTTTGTATTGAAATCACAAAGAGTAGATGGATAGATAGCGAATAAAATATAGATTATGTATTTAAATAAATATCTAAACTACTTTGCATATATTAATGAAATTGGATTAAAGATGACTTAAATGATGGTATAAACATGCATTAGAAATATGAAATAGTAATTCATCTAAGAACAAGTACAGGTAATTGTATAAACAAAGTGACCGGAGAATTTAGCCAAGATTTTTTAAAGCAACTCTCGTTGTCAGTAAAGATGTTTTCATTTAGAGTCTATAAGCACTCTCATGTCATTATAGAGATAAACAAAAATTATGAAGCTCTATGCCAATTCTTTAACCCCTCAAAGTGAATTCCTTAAGTCAAATTAAAGGAATTCAATGCTTCAAGTACATACATTTATTTTTCCATCAAAGAATTCCAATTCTCGTTGCGAATAAATTGACTAACATGCCAAATATGGTGGCCAATCATACATAGCAAATCAAAGCACACAAATGGATGTAAATCATACTTCATTCATAATAATAATAAACATGTCTTAAACAAATACTAGTACATATTTATAATGTACAAAGGAAACTAGCCAAATACATAATTGAATTAAAGATAAACAACAGAAAGAAACTCATCTCTTGTTCTCTTGACTTTGTCCCTTTGTCATCATCTAATAAAAACTAAGTAAAAATATTATCCAAAACAAAACTATATTTCTAAAAACTAAACATTGATTTTTCTCCCTTTCTTCAGAGCTTTACTCCCATATTTATAGAGATTAACTCTACAGATATGTCCCCTCAGAAACCATGAAAGGCTGCTCTGAAAAGATATAATGTTTGGCTGAAAAATCGGGTACAAAAGGTCACAACATTTGGGAAGCAGTATCTTGTCCGACTTGTGAACACCCTCACGAGTCGTGAACTCCACCTAATCTTCTGGACTCGTGAGCTTTCTTCCTGAGTCGTGATCCATATCACGACTCGTGAACAAGATGTCGAGTAGTGAATGTTCCTCCTCTGCCTCACTCGTGAATCTCCAGTCCGGTCTCGTGAATTCTTGTCCGAGTAGTGAGCCACTTCACGACTCGTGAATTTCATCTTCGAATCTTCACCAGCTCTTCATTCTTCTTCACACGTCACCATCTTTAACCTAAAAACACACATAAACACATAAATTGAACATAAACACGTAAAATACACATAATATTACATACTTAGTTACATAAATAAAGGAAAACACACACTAAAAAGTAGACATATTACATGACATCAAATTCTCCCACACTTAAACCTTGCTTGTCCCCAAGCAAGAGAAGAGTGAGAAAAATTAATCCCAAGTTAAATTAAGTAAGTTAAATTATAAAGCATTGCTCAATTTTCACTTAAAATAAGATTGAGATGAAGTCAAACCCTTTAATACTCAAAATAGCAGTAAATCAAGACTTAAAACATGCATTTTAAATTATCAAGTCACCTAAGTTTACTAAATCCAACATCAAGAATATAAAGTCTCAAGACTAACCATTCTCAAGAAAGAAAATTGATCATAAAACTTAAGTGTTTAAGACTATAGTTGCCTTTTTGGACAATATTCAAGCACGCATACCTTTAAACCTATCTCATGGCATTTTTAGACTGCATTTTTCATTCTTTTCTTCTTTAAAGCTTTTTTTTTCTTTTTTAGCATGGAAATTCTTTAAAGCTTTATCCAATGTATTTTAAAATAGCAAGAGAATGTAGTAATGGGTGCATTTTACGCTCCATCCCATACTCTATTGAAATTTTTAAGTATACATCTTGCTTTTAAAATAGCATCATTTGTTTTTTTTTGCTAGCCCTCATCCATTATTGAAAGGTAAAGGTAAGTATTATGGCTATAGTTTCCATGAGGCAACAAAATCCTAAAATCTTAAGCTAAATGAGAAAATTATAATCTTTTAGAATAGTTAGTAAAGAGACTAAATAACCTAAAATGTTGAAAGAAGTAAAAAGAGATAACTTGAAAACATAAAATATATGCTAAAAAATCTTGAAAAACTAATCAAATGAGTATAGAAGGTAAATGACTCTTCATAACAACCTTTATTATAATCAATTGAGAGCAATACTTATAAGAAAACTTACGAAAAAGGTTAGTCTAAATAAAGAAAAAGACAAACAAAAACAAACAACACACATAAGGTTTATGATGCTCCCCCACACTTAGAACACACATTATCCTCAATGTGAAGGAACAAAATATAAACAACAAAAACAAAAACAAAAAGAAACAACTAAAGAAAATAGAGGAAAGAAAACTCCCCTAAAGATCATGGTGAAGGTGGAGGCGAAGACACCACATAGCCCGATTGGGCAATGAAGGCGTCTACCTTGTGCTTAAGGCGGCATTGACGTCGAACCAAATGGGAGGTAACTTGCTCCAATGATGTGAGTTGATTCTGAATGATGGATTGATTTTACAACAACTGGTTGAACATGGAATGAATGGAATGTGAAGAAGATACAACAATAGGTGGTGAAATAACAACCTCGTCTCTAGGAACATCCTCCATAGGAACATCTCCTTGTTCCTGTGCCTCATCCCCTGCCTCATCCAAAGTGCTTTTCTCAGCCACTTCTGGTGGAGTAGAGGTGCTTGGAAGTTCATTAAGAAATTACTCTATCCTTAAGAACAAGGAATTTATTACCTTCATGGATAGAGGAAAGGGGAAAGGGTGAACCAAAATCTACTTGTAAACTTGCTAGTTGTGCTTCATCTCCCCCTTGCTGATCCCTTGAGGTTGAGATGTTCTTGGTTCTCACCATTGTTGTTAAAGAGAAGGAGGCAGAGAGAAATGTGAAAACGTGAATGTATAGAAAAGAAATGTGAATGTATGGTGCAATGAAAGAAAACCAAGTAAAAAAACGTGAATGTATGGTGCAGTGAAAGAGAAAGGAAGTGTACAAGGAAAGTAAAAGAAAAGAAATGTGAAAAGTGAAGAAAAGAGTAACTGCAGTATTTATAGAAGATGGAAGGAGAAAGTGAAAAGAAATGTCGTTTCACAAACCCTAGGTTTGATTTATATCCGTTCCCCCCATTAAATTTAAGTTAATTAAGGGCAGTTAATCCAAATTAAAACCACAAAGATGATTAATTAAAAGAAATAAGAGTTAAAGAAAGAAATAAAAATGAATTGAATTAAAAAAAAAAGAACATGAAGTAAAAATCACGACTCGGTAATTTTGGAACAATGCATCACGAGTCGACATAAGCATCACGACTCTTGAAGAATGAAGCATTTGTGGCACAAGAGGAGATGTTCACGAGTCGGCATAAGAATCACGACTCGTGAAAAACAAAATGCAGGCAATTGAGGAAAATGTTCACGAGTCGGACAGCCTTTCACGACTCAGTATCATTTCCTTTTTGTGCTACTCGTGATCTTCTTCACGACGCGGTATAGTCTTCACGACTGAGTATATTGTTGCCTCTAGAACACTCGTGAACATGTTCACGAGTCGAACTACACTCGTGAACATGATACTGTGCTACAATTTTTCTGCAAAATCATACCAATCTCGAGCCAAAAGTTAAAATTACAACAGATAAATAACTCAATAAGAAAGAAAACTATAAACTACTTAAAACTTAACAAAAAATAAATCATAAACAAAAAATCTAATTCTAAAGCAAACAAAACACAATATAAGAATTAATACATCTAATAACTAATTTATATCATACAATCCTAAAACATATACTCTTTTGTATCAATCAATAAAAATTCATTCAAGCCGTTCCCCGGCAATGGTGCCAAAATTTGATGGGGATTTATTTGAACCCTTAGTCTCACTAGACTGCGTATAGAATGAGTAGGGTATCGTTCCAAAGGGAACAGGGTAAATTTTGTATTGAAATCACAAAGAATAGATGGATAAGTAGCGAATAAAATGTAGATTATGTATTTAAATAAATATCTAAACTACTTTGCATGTATTAATGAAATTGGATTAAAGATGACTTAAATGATGGTATGAACATACATTAGAAATATGAAATAGTAATTCATCTAAGAACAAGTACAGGTAATTATATAAACAAAGTGACTGGAGAATTTAGCCAAGATTCTTTAAAGCAACTCTCGTTGTTAGTAAAGATGTTTTCATTTAGAGTTTATAAGCACTCTCATGTCATTATAGAGATAAATAAAAATTATAAAGCTCTATGCCAATTCTTTAACCCCTCAAAGTGAATTCCTTATGTCAAATTAAAGGAATTCAATGCTTCAAGTACATACATTTGTTTTTCCATCAAAGAATTCCAACTCTCGTTGCGAATAAATTGACTAACATGCCAAACATGGTGGCCAATCATACATAGCAAATCAAAGCACACAAATGGATGTAAATCATACTTCATTCATAATAATAATAAACATGTCTTAAACAAATGCTAGTACATATTTATAATGTACAAAGGAAACTAGCCAAATACATAATTGAATTAAAGATAAACAAGAGAAAGAAACTCATCTCTTGTTCTCTTGACTTTGTCCCTTTGTCATCATCTAATAAAACTAAGTAAAAATATTATCCAAAACAAAACTATATTTCTAAAAACTAAACATTGATTTCTCTCCCTTTCTTCAGAGCTTTACTCCCATATTTATAGGGATTAACTCTACAGATATGTCCCCTCATAAACCACGAAAGGCTGCTCTGAAAAGACATAATGTTTGGCTGAAAAATCGGGTACAAAAGGTCACAACATTTGGGAAGCAGTATCTTGTCCAACTCGTGAACACCCTCACGAGTCGTGAACTCCACCTAATCTTCTGAACTCGTGAGCTTTCTTCCTGAGTCGTGATCCATATCACGACTCGTGAATAAGATGCCGAGTAGTGAATGTTCCTCCTCTGCCTCACTCGTGAATCTCCAGTCCGGTCTCGTGAATTCTTGTCCGAGTAGTGAGCCACTTCACGACTCATGAATTTCATCTTTGAATCTTCACCAGCTCTTCATTCTTCTTCACACTTCACCATCTTTAACCTAAAAACACACATAAACACATAAATTGAACATAAACACGTAAAATACACATAATATTACGTACTTAGTTACATAAATAAAGGAAAACACACACTAAAAAGTAGACATATTACATGACATCACTTGTTCGAGCTGATTTTGCTGTTGATGGCGTGAATGTGCCTCATTACCATCCAAGAGCAACTGAGGTAGCATATGTTCTTCAGGGGAAACTTTATCCGGGATTTGTCGATTCGCTGAACCGAGCTTTCGCGAAGGTGATTGAGAAAGGTGAAGTGATGGTGTTTCCAAGAGGTCTAGTTCATTTTCAGATTAATGTTGGTGATGAACCAGCCACTATTTTAGGTAGCTTTAATAGCCAGAATCTAGGCTTGGTAAGGATCCCATTTGCTGTTTTTGGATCTGGAGTTTATGATAAGCTTTTGGAGAAGGCTTTTGGTTTGAGTTCCAAGGAGATTGCCAAGTTGAAGAAAAGGTTTTCTCCCCATCACTAGACCAAAATTCCAACCGAATCGATCCGAAAAAACCAATCAAAAAATTGTAATTCGGATATAATCGTTCGGTTTATTGGATAGGGTTAGGTTAAAAAAAAATTGGATTATTCAGATGGCATTGTTAATCCAAATAACCTGAAATGTTTTGGTTGATAGAATGCTATGTCTGGTTGGTTGCATTGTTTTTGGTTTTGAATTCATTTTGTTGCAGTGTAGAAATACATATCTTAGTTGGGCTTCAGCTCTTACGCTGCAGGCCTAATAGGCTATTTAATGTCATTCTTATGTGGGTTCATTCGGATTATAATTGGCAATCCAAGTCATTGATAACTTAAGCCTTTCTACTGTTTTTATTTTTAATAATTATGTTTTGAAGGTAAAATAGGGTGAGATTCGAATTTTAATCCATTAAAATGCCAGTTGAATTTTCATTCGCTTGAATGACGCTTATATATATATAGAATTTTTTTTCTTTAACAATTAAGTCCCAAGAGTGTGTCTGGATTGGTTATATGTTAGTTTTTGTTTATAAAAACTAATTTATTTATTTTTCAAAATCTGTTTTCTATTTTTAAACATTGTACCATATTTTCAATAACATGTAAATGTATATCGATTTATAACATTCATGTCTCAATATGCATAAAAAATTAATATATTAGTGTTACTATGATATTTGAAAAATAGGTGATAATAAAAAAATGCCAATTTAACCTCTAACAGTAATAAGTATCTTTCGTGAATGAAGATAATAACTCCATATATAATTGTGAAAAAAATGATAATTTATGCGCTCTAAATTCCAAAAAAAAAGGTAAAATTTATGTCAAAAATATATAGTATGTTATAAGTGAAGTCATAATAACAATGTGTAAAATTAATGCCATTGGGTTATACAATGTTCGAGTCCTTCAATTTGAATATTTTCTTTTTTGGTTTCCCATTGGTTAACTTCTACATCTTATCCAATTTATTCATAAAAATATGATTTGAATTTTATTTGGTCGGTCAGTAATTTATATATTTATGATCTAATATGTTTGACATATTATGTGATTTATATAATCCAATTTGCTTATGATAAATTTATAATACAATTATATTAGTTGTAATTTTATAACTAGTTTTATATAACGTGAATATAAAAATAATTATTTTGATAAATTATATATGCATAAATTTATTTTTTAAAATAAAAAGTAATTTTATAAATTTTTATTCATTTAAAATTCATAAAAATTAAATCTATTTACAATCCGATCTATTTATAATTTGATGCCTGCTAATCAAACTATCAATTAATATACCCCATATGGTTGACAATCGTAATCTTTGCTTAGATAACTAAGGCAAAAGGAAAGTGGTTGATTAACTTAGTTTTACACGTTTTGAAAATGTAAACAACAAAACATAGTTACTATGGAAATTTCATCATCATCATCATCATCATCATCATCATCATCATTATTATTAATCTAGAGAATATCAGAAAGAGGGGATGAGATAGGAGCCGGTCGGGTTGGCTGCAGCCTAGAACTTGCAAAAAAGTTAGTCCAGTCGGATCGAATATTAGCACTTCGAAATTTAAGTTAGTAAAAAAACTTAGAGAGAGAAAGTGAATAGAGCCTCAGGAGTGTAATACCTGGAGCCCCTAGAGAATTGGACTATTAATAAGGTAGAGGTGAGAGAAGATGTCTACCAATAGAGGTACTCGAGTGGTAATAACTGGTAGATAGAGAGCATGGCCATACAATGATGTGATTGTCCAAAACCTGTTAAGTGTCTCAATATGACTAATATAACATGGCTTGTCAGACTGATCAGATTAGTTGGTGGCTAGCAGGCCTAATTGGACATTTCACACATGTTTGATGGGATTTCTCTTATGTGAATTGTTGTACTGGTGAGATGGCCTCAAATGACAATATGTATTATCATTTGTGCTTCCCTAAACAATCCGATCAGATCAAAGGATAACAAAGAGCCTTTTGGCAGTAAATTTAAATCGTATTTCAAAAGGAGCGACATTTCGCGTGCCTGATGGGACAACTGTTTGTCATAATAAGCTTTCATCTTATGTGCCATAAAATGCGACCCTTCATTCAGCATAACGACTATTCCAATAACCAGTGTTAGGCTTCCATGTGGCATGTCGACAGGGCTTTTCTTTCAAAATACACCTAGCTTGTAAGGGAAGCTATTGTTTATCTATAAATAGGTAGATTTATTTCATTTTTCCACTTTTCACAAAACTTCTAACTCTCTAAATTTTCTTTAAACTTCAGTCTTCCTTTTTTAACTTTTCCTGAAATTTCTTTAAGTTTTCTTCAGAGCTTCGAGTTCCAGTGTCCATTTTCCTTATTTTTTTCTACCACTTTTTCACCAGAATCACCAAGTAAGACCCCTTTTACTTGGATGCATTCACAACTTTTAGAAATGTCTTCTTCTTCTTCTTCTTCTTCTTCTTCCTCTTCCGTTGCTATTAAGGTCTTGAGTGTCCCTTTAGAATGACTTAGGTATTCTTTTATTGATCCCTTTCCTTTAAAGATGGCTACCAGTAGCGGTAATCCTTTATTTCCCATTGCAAATGAATTGGACACTTCTTTTTGACCCCACATAGTAAAAAACCCATTATAAGTAGGCCAACAAAGTTATTGCCTGAAGCAATTAGCCTCCAAAAAGAGAAATCTTCCTGACGAAGTGGCTGTTATAGCTTGCCTTTTCTCTATGTCTATAGACGAGGGTTCGTTTGAGAAAGATGATGAGTGGTTTATTTGCCACCAACCTAGCTTCGATATTGGTTTGCAATTCCCACTGCACCCATTTGACATTAGTCTCCTTAGGGGGCATGGATTAGCTCTAAATCATATCAATTTGATCAGGTAAAGGTTGATAAGTGTGAATTCTACTATGTTCTTAGTGTATTTTTATGTGTTTAATTTAGTTAATTTAATATTAATTTAGTTAATTTTAGGTTTAATTAGTTAATTTGTGTGTTTTTAGGTTTAATTGTTAGTTTTGGTATTTTTCACGACTAAATTGAAGAGAAAAGTGGTTAAAATGCAAAAAAAGAGAAATTGAAGGGGAAAATTGTAATATTGGGGAAAGCTGGCTTTGATTCATGAAGGACAGCCAAGAAGCACTTGACTGAGTGATTTAACACTCTCTTGAGTAATTTTGGCACTCACCCAAGGCAATTTCACATTTTCTATAGGAGGAAAGCACTCTCTCAAGTAAGTTCAGCACTCCCCTGAGCATTTAAGCACTCTCCCGAGTGACCAAGGTCACTCTCCTGATTGTATGTTGTATTTAGTCGATAAAAGACTTCCTATTTCACTAAAATATGAATTCCTTCAGTTTAGGAAGTCATAAGGCATGTAAATTCTCTTTTTGAAGGTTGTAAAAAGTGAAGAAGGCACCAAGATGTAGGGAGCCATTCCTAATTACGAAATTTCATTCTTAGTTTTACATTAGCTTTAGTTTAAATTTTGAAGATACAAAAGCTTGGAGTTGGGAAGCTTTGCTAGAAGTTTTACAGAATTGTCAAGGGAGTTTCTTGATTCCATGAGGTTGTATCATCTTTATTTACTTTGTTCGGTTTTTAATATGAAGTGTGGGTAGTTTTCTTAAACTTTTGCTAAATGATACTTGAATCCTTATACTTTTATTATAATGACTTAGTTTGAGCTTTAATTCAATGCAAGTTGATTATTTCTTAGTTTTTGAGCAACTTCTTATCTTTGATTGTATTGAGATTGATTGTTAATTTATTTGATTAATAGTTAATGATTGATTAATGTATGATCTATGATATGCATGTTCTTAGATTAGTTCATTAGTGTTGATGCATGATTATTTTATAATTTAGATATAATTTTGTATTGGTAAGAGTGGATTAATACTTAGAAAAGGTGAACTAAGAATAGGTTGGATTTAAGTTTACTTGAAAGAGGATTTAATGAATATCTAGGTGTATAAAACTGGATTTCTATGCTAAGTATTAAATTATTCCTAACAAGAAGGTTTAGTGCTTAGAATGATATTCTTCACTAAGATATATGGCTTTCTTTATCCAGTTTTTCCATAATCACTTGTGTTCTTTTGAAATTAAGTCGTTGCAATATTAGTTAAGGTGGATAATCTTTTAGTAGAAGTTATCTTTAATATTGATTTTTACCAATTACATTACTTGCTTTGTTTAAATTCTCTGTTGGAATCTCTACATAATCATTTTGATGTTATTGCTTCAGTTGTTAAATATTGTTTTTAGTTCGTTAAACTTTCATCATCACAAAACTTGGGATTTCTTTTACTCTTTACATAGAGTGTTCACTTTAAAATCTGAAATAAGTTGCACTTACATAGTTTCCCTTGGGTATAATATTTGGAATTTTAATCTATATTTTCTTATAGTACTATTCAATTTAGTACACTTGCTAGACATCGGTCAAGTTTTTGGTGCCGTTGCATGGGAAACATTGGTGTTTGTTTTTAGATTTGAAAGTGAATTTTGTGTGTCTTTCTTCTTCTTTCTTATTCTTCATTTTTTATTAATTTTATTCTTTTATTCTTTGTAGGTGTCAATAGTTTATGTAAAAGGTGAGCCAATTTTGTCTATTGACCCTGAAATTGAGAGGACATCCCATAGGATTAGGAGATTAAAGCAAAGAGAGATGAATTTAAAAGAGCAGGAACGTAACGACCTTAATAATCACCCTTTCCATGACCCACCATTGAATGATACACATCCTAAGATAGAAGGGCAAGTTAACCATGATTAAGCTCAAGGGGATGGATTTTAGGCCTAGTACCTTTAGAGACTATGTTATCTCTAGGTGGAATGAGGATCATAGAACCATTAGGATACCTTATAATCAACATTTTGAGATAAAACTTGCTACCATTGCCATGGTCTAAAAGAATCAATTTTTCGAATCTATGATAGAGGACCCTGCTCAGCATTTAGATATGTTTTTAGAAATTAGTGATACGGTTTAAATACCCAATGTGTATATGGATGCCATTAGGCTTAAGTTATTCCCTTTTACTCTCATTGTTAAGACAAAGGATTAGTAGCAAATACTACCAAGTCAATCCATTCAGTCATGGCAACAAATGCAGGAAAAATTCTTATGCCGCTTCTTTCCTCCTACCAAAATAGTTAGTATTAGGAATAACATCCATAATTTCCATCAATTATATGAGAAACCATTTCATGAGGTTTGGGAAAGATTTATGAGACTTTTAAAGAGTTGTCCACATAATGAAATCGCTATTCATTAACTAATGTCTATTTTCTATGCAGGTATGAATCAATCTACAAGATTTCTTCTAGATGCAGCTTCAAATGGAAGTTTCATGAATAAGATCCCTGAAGAAGCTTTCCTACTCTTGTATGAGATGGCCACCAATGATGCACAATGGGTAAGTGCAAGGACCATACAGAAAAAGCAAGTTATACATAGCGTGGATAAGGTAGCCATGTTAAAGGCATTAATAGATGCATTAACAAAATAGGTAAGTGGTTTAAAAGTTCAAAATGCATCTTCTTTATCTCAAACATGTAACACTTATGCTGGGACACGTATAGCATCGAAAATTAAAAGTGAGGAGAGCCTAAAAACATTAGTGGAAGATGTAAATGCATTGAATCCCTATAGCAATACCTATAATCCCGAGTGGAGAAATCGCCCTAATTTTTCATGGAGAGATGGAAACCATGCATTTACATCTACTAATCAACCTAGGGCTCCATTTAATCAAAATATAGTTTCTCATAGCAACAACCACTAGTCTAACCAAGCCCAACCATATTACCCATCCACATATCAACCCCCAAATTTTCAAACTAGAGCACAACCCACACAGGATAGAAAATCTAATTTAGTGGAAATTTTTGCTAACTTTATGAATGTCAGACCACATTTATGGCTAATTAAGATGCTAGGTGGAAATTATAAGATATTTGGATCAAAAATTAAGATGCTTCAATTAAGAATTTAGAAAATCAAGTAGGGTAACTTGCTAACTCTATCTCGAATAAGACACATGGTACTTTGCCATCTAACATGGACAGAAACCCAAAGGAAGAAGCAAAGGAAATTACCTTGAGAAGTGGAAAAGAGGTGAAGGAACCTGAAAATGGTAAAAAGTCTTCGAATTTGGTGGAATTGACACTGGAGGCAAGTATTTCTAAACCTAAATTTAATGATGAGATACCTCCTATTGTTGAGAAAAGTAAAGGCAAAGAAAAACTTGTTTCTACTATGTTTGATGAGTCTAAATTACCTTATCCATCTCTAGCTAGGAAGAAAAAGCATAATGAACAATTAACAAGATTTTTAGACATATTTAAAAAGTTTCTTGTAAGTCTACCATTTGGTGAAACTTTATTGCACATGCCTAAATATGCTAAGTTTATGAAAGAGCTATGTTCTAACAAGAAAAGTTAGAGGGTGTAGGAACGATTCAATTATCTGAAAATTTTAATACAATTTTAATGAACAAAATTCCTTAAAAATTAGAGGATCCTGGTAGTTTTACTTTGCTATGCACATTAGGAGAAAATTTTGGTGGACATACATTATGTGATTTAGATGCTAGTATTAAGTTAATGCCTTATTCAATTTGCAGAAAATTGAATTTAGGTGATATCAAGGAAATTCAAATGACACTACAATTGGTAGATAAATCAATAAAAGACCTAAAGGTATTATTGAGAACTTATTGGTAAAAGTGAAAAATTTTATATGTAGTCATGGGCATGGAGGAGGATCGCAAGGTACCCTTGATAGTAGGAATGCCATCTTTGAATACGGAAAAAACTTTAATAGATGTACATGGACAGACAGTTACTTTAGGATTCAATGAGGAAAAAATAGTTTTTAATGTGAATAAGGTGATGAAGCACCATTTCTATGATTTTGAAGAGTCCATTTACTTCATAGATAGTATTCAAGACTATGCGGAGGAAAAGCAAGAAGAAATTTTTTAGATGATGAGCTTAAGGATTGTCTAATGCATCCAAGGAATAAGGAGGAAGTTAAAAAGAAGGAAACAGAGCTAATAGAAGAATTAGAAAAATAACATGAAGATGAAAAAACAAGTGAGGATGAACCGTTCCCTCTTAAGGGAGATTTTGAACTTGAAGCTCTTCCCTCTCATTTAAAATATGTATTCTTGGAAAATAATGCAAAATCAGTAATCATTTATTCACTTTTGACAGATTTGGAGGAGGAAATGATTATAGAAGTATTGAAAAAGCATAAAGGAGCCATCGATTGGGAGACATCCGATTTAAAGGGAATTAGCCCTAATTATTGTACACATTAAATACCTATGGAGAATGATTTCAAACCAGTGGTATAACGTTAAAGGTCACTAAATCTAGAAATACAAAAAGTAGTAAAAAATGAGGTACTTAAACTACTTGATGCAGGTATTATCTATCCCATTTCTGATAGTAGTTGGGTTAGTCTAATCTAATGTGTACCTAAAAATGAGGAAATGACTATTGTGACTAATGAAAATAATAAACTTATACCAACACACACAGTGATGGAATGGAGAGTGTGTATAGACTATATGGGATTAAATAATACAACTAGAAAATATCATTTCTCTCTACCTTTTATTGACCAAATATTAGAGAGATTGGCGAGGAATAGGTTCTACTATTTTTTAGATGGTTATTTGGGATATATACAAATTTCTATAGCCCCTAAAGACCAAGAAAAGACCACATGCACATACCTTTATGGTACATTTACATATAGGAGAATATTATTTGGCCTTTGTAATGTCCCTGTCACATTTCAAATATGTATGATGGCTATTTTTAATGTTTTTATTGAGAAATTCATGGATATTTTTATGGATGATTTTACACTATATGGTCATGATTTTGAGTCATGTTTATCTAATATTGCTTTGGTCTTAGAAAGGTGTTAAGAAACTAATCTTGTTCTTAATTAGAAAAATAATCACTTTATGGTGAGAAAAGGGATAGTATTAGGGAATAAGATCTCCGAGAAAGGAATTGAAGTAGATAGAGAGAAAATAGATGTAATTAATAAATTACCTTCACCTACGAGTTTTAAGGGCATTAAGAGTTTCCTTGGTTATGCCAATTTTTATCGGCGGTTTATTAAGATTTTTTCTAAAATAGCTAAATCGCTTTCAAATTTATTGCTTAAAGATACTACATTTAACTTTGATGATAAGTGTTTGCAAGCCTTTAACATGTTAAAATAGAAGCTAATCACAACACTGGTCATAGCATCACCAGATTGGACTTTGCCATTTAAGATAATGTGTGATACTAGTGACTATAAAGTAGGAGTGGTTTTAGGTTAGCGGAAGGAGAAGATTTTTCATACTATTTACAATGTGAGTCACACACTTACTGGAGCTCAAGTGAATTACACCACCACAGAAAATGAGCTTTTGGCAATAGTGTTTTCTTTTGAGAAATTTAGATCATATCCCCTTGGTTCTAAAGTCCCAGTGTGGATGGATCATACGACTTTAAGGCACCTTTTTGCTAAGAAGGATTTCAAACCAGGCTTATTAGATGTGTTTTGCTGTTGCAAGAGTTTGATGTGAAGATTAAAGATAAAAAGGGAGTTGAGAACTTTATAGTTGACCACTTATCTAGATTAGATCATGTTAACATTAAACAAAGGGAAATTTCTGATTTATCCCTGATGAACATATTTGTGCTATTTATATATGTGAAACTTCAACTCTTTGGTATGCTAATATTGCCAATTTTCTTGCAAGAGGCTACCTTCTAAGGGATTTCACTTCACAACAAAAGAAGAAATTGCAAGCTGATGCAAAATATTATCTCTGGGATGACCCTTATTTGATTAAGATTTATTTGGACCAAGTTCTTAGAAGATGTGTCCCGACGGCAGAGCAAGAGGATACAATGAGACAATGTAATGGAGGAGAGGTTAGAGGTCACCATGAAGCAAAATGTACAATGCAGAAAATCCTATAGTCAGATTTCTTTTGGCCTTCTCTTTTCTCTGCTATTAAATATTTTATAGAATTATGTGATAGGTGTCAACGTGTAGGAAATATATCTAAGAGGGATGAGATGCCTATGAATAATGTGCTGAAAGTAAAGATTTTTTATGTTTGGAGAATTAATTTTATGGGGCCATTTTTGAACTCATTTGGGTTTGAATATATCCTAGTTGATGTGGATTATGTAAGTAAATGGATAGAAGTAATAGCTACTAGGATATATGATGCTAGAATTGTGCTTGAATTCCTTAGGAGGAATATTTTCACTAGGTTCGGAAGACCAAGGGCTAGTATAAGTGATAGGGGCAAATATTTTGTCAACTATCAATTTAGATCATTGCTTAGAAAATTTGGTGTATAACATAAGATAACTATCCCATATCATTCTCAAGCAAATGGGCAAGTTGAAGTGTCTAATAGGGAGTTGAAATTAATCTTAGAGAAAATCATGAATAATTCTAGAAAAAATTGGTATCCGAGGTTAGATGAGGCTCTTTGGGCCTATAGTACTGCATTTAAAATCCCTATAGGCATATCTCCATATAGGTTAGTTTTTGGAAAAGCGTGTCATTTGCCGATTGAATTAGAGTATAAGGCATATTGTGTTATAAACTTGCTTAACTTTGATTTGAGATGTGTAAAAGATAAGAGAAAGTTACAGCTCAATGAACTTGAGAAATTTTTAAAGTGGTCTTATGACAATGCAGCCCTCTATAAAGAAAAATCAAAATGTTGGCATGATAAAAAGCTAAATCCAAAGGAATTTGTTCCTAAAATTATGGTTTTAATATATAACAATCGACTGAGGTTATTCCTAAGAAAGCTAAAATCCAGATGGCTTGGGCCATATTAAGTGTTGTCAAGTAATGACTTTGGAGTAGTGACTATCAAAAGTCCGAAGGATGGGCATGAATACAAAGTCAATGGTCACAGGTTAAAACCATATCGAGTTGGGCAAATGGAGGTTACTAAGGCAACCATGGTATATCGTGAGTAATACAAGGGTTACAAGTCTAGCTGAGGACTTCCTAAATTCAAAACTAAGCTCTTTAACTCTTTATCTTCTTTTTTTAAAATTTTTTGTTTTATTTGTTGTTTTGTTTTGTTTTTGTGTTTTGGCGTGTTTTTGTTACTTAGGTGTTAGTTTGTTTTAGTTTGGTTTGATTTAGTTTTTGATTCATGAATTAAAAGGGAGTTTTGTCTATTAAATGCATTAATTGTTGTGTTGATATGATGATTAAAGGCTTCAATAAGACTTTTGCATGGTTTTAAGTAAGAATTAAGCAAGGGAGATTTATTGCTTAAGGTACAATTGAAAGTGAGTAAGTGTTAGTACATGTTGAAAGAATAATGTGCTGTGATTTGAGTTTGAAGCATAATTTTGTTGGGGTATGATTTAATTGAGTCAATGGAAAAACATGGTTTAATGATGTTTAAGAGATGTTGATTTTAAGATTTAAAGGTTCAAATAAGATGGGAAGGGAGCATAGTGCAAACAATTTTCAATGGAAGAATTGTGGTTGAAATTGGACAAAGAGAAAATTTTTTACAAGAGGGGGCAACCTTGAGTCACTCGGCCAGGTGACTATCTTCACTCTCCCGTGTGCCTGAGTGCCCTGCTGAGTGAAAAATCACTCTCCTGAGTGTTTCTTACAATTTCCTAGCCTTTTAGTCTAACCTCCCATTACTCTGTTGAGTGGTATTTCTCACTCTCCCAAGTACTCCCTCCTTGGTCCAAATACGTAAGTTTCTTTGTGTTGCCTTCATTATTTTCTTCTCTAAACCATGACTCCTCACTCGGCCAAGTGAATATTCACTCACCTGAGTGCCTCATCTTTAAAAGCTCACTCTTTCACAATTTTTCATTCACTCTTGTACACACTTATTTACATATTTTCTCACTCACCCACTACATAGATTTCACTCTCCTGATTGCTCTTAATTCAAGCTACATTTTATCATCTTTGTTGTTCAAATTAACCCAAATAAGTGACCTTTGATTTCTTGTTTATGCTTTTGCATGTTTAGATTGTTTATTTTTCCTTAGTTTTGTGCTCATTTAGGGTTGGTTTCCACTTGCATTTGAGCTTTAAATTGTGTTGTTATTGTATTGATCTTTTATTGAGCTTGTTGTGTGAATTTTAGTTGTGCATCTTTTTAATTTTGGTGTAATTTGAATTTCAATTTGGTCTTGCTTTAGCTTAGGCAAAATGTGCACACAAGGTGTTTGATAAAATGCTTTAATGACAACAATTTTATTTTTAGCTTGACTTTTCTTAGCTTATGCCATGTTTATCTAATCTCATCTTTCATGAGCTCATTCTCACTTATTCTTTGTTCATTAATCTCAATGTCTAGTATACTTTAGCTATGATGGTAATGTGATTTCATATGCTTGATTGGTATTATTGAGCTGTCAATTTTGGTCACATTTAGCTCTATGTTTGCATTATGTTACATTATGATAAAATGCCACTTTTGCTACACTTGAATTATGATTGTTACTTATTTGGGGTATTTCATCTTGTGTAGTGCCTCCTAAGAAAGCTAGACATGCTAAAGCTTCAAGCTCTTTCGATTTGCACATCTCAGTGTATGTGGATAAGGGGAAATACTCATTGTATAAATACTTTAGTGTATGCACCTATGTCAAGCCAGCATACTTGAGTGACATTTACTTAGATATAGCTAATGGAAGCCTGTGGGATGAAATTCTAATTTTAATCAACAACATTGGTTGGACTGATTTCATTAAAAAAAGGCAAAAAATGTTTCCTTTCCTCGCAAGAGACTTCATTTATTCATTGAGTGCTACTTTAAGGGGGAGGAAGATCTTCGTAAAGTAAATTTCAAGTTGGGAAGGAAGGGTTACACAATGGATTTTCCTTAGTTCACAGCACATTTAGGCTTCCTGGAGAATGCCATTAGTGAGTTACTCAATGCTATCTTGCAGGAGAATTAGGAAATTGTTTGAGATTCGATTGATCCAGTGTTATGGAAAGGAGGTAAGATTAAATGTCACTCTTTGAGAGATCATGCCTTCCGTGTCCTTCATCGGTATTTATCCATCAACATTTTCAATTTCTTTAGCGGTCTTAATGTGGTAAATTCAACGAAAATTATGTTATTAAGGTGTATGGTTTAAGGTATCCCCATTAATGGTGCAGTAGCTATAACTCAAAAGATTAATGAGTTACAAAGGAAACCTCACATTGTTAATGACATTTCTATTGGATGGACTGCTACTATATTAGCAACTGCTGTGCACCACATAGATTTAGGATATCCTCTGAAAGGTGATCTTGAGTACATAGATTACTCAATATTGAAGCAAACAAAGTTCTTGTCACTTAAGCCTCGTCGCCATTGGACTACTAAAGAGGAATATTTGCACATGAATGGAATTTAGGTCAATGAGCATCAAGATGAGGATATCGAGGAAGCAGAGAAGCACCAAGAGGCACCATAAGCTAATGATACCTCCACACCCCAGGTGATATGTAATGGCCTCAACATCGGGTCAGCCATGAACAGTATTTTCCGATTGTGAATAGTACTTTTCGGGTCCAAAAAGACATCTGAAAGTCAAAAATATTTTATTGGATCATAGGAAAGTATTGGTTATAGTGAGTCCAGAGTTGAAATTTAAAGTAAAATTGAGATCAAATGAGCCTTTAAAGGTCAAAAATATGAAAAAGTTAGCGAATCAATTTTCCTAGTAGGAAGGTGACTTGATTATATATAAATTATTAAAAATAGTAAATGAACTCCAAAAATTGTCAGATTTTGTATGTATACATTAATTTTTATGTAGAATATTTTAGTAATGAGAATGGAATTTTTCGGTGACACCGGTAGTTATCGAATCGGACCAATAAATTTGAATCGGATCGATAACGGACTCCAATTGAGCCAAAAATTTGCATACTAGATATTTTTGATGTGATAAAAGTGATGGAATTATTTTTGGAGTGATTTGAAGGCTGAAAGAGAGATAGATTTTATTGGACTTTAAAATGCCTAAATTGCGCCTTAAGAGTTAATTGGGTTTAGCCCATTGGTTTAGCCCAATTTTGAGCCCATTGAGGGGATATATAAGAGCCAAAAATCTAAAAAAATTTTTAAAAATTTTCTCAGCTCCCTCCTCTCCTCTCTTGGCCAAGCCTAGCTCTCATCTTTCCTCTCTCTCTTGCTTCCTAATCACTCAAAATCTCCCATAAATTCCAACTTAAGAGTTGTAGTTTCATCTCTTTAGATTACCAAAATAGCTTCTATTGATTGATTTGAGTAAGAAAAATGGATAAATCAAGTAGAGAAAGAAAAAGGGGTAAGATTGAACTTGAGAAATTTATTGATTTAAATTAATTCTTTAGTATTTTTTCATAGATTTTGAGGTATAGAATATGGTTATAAGCTTGGATTTTACATTTGAGAACAAAAAAAATAAAGAAAACTAAGGTTTATTGGCTGGTCATGGTAGGTGGTAAAGAAGGAGAAGGTTTTTCAATAGACAAAGGCAAAGAAAAAGAGGCTTAGACTTCCTAAATCAAGTGAAAATTGTAAGTGACTAGTACATTTTTATATTTTCTAAGTTTATGAATTTAATTCTATTATGTAATTAGGGTAAGAAATTTTTAAGGTTATTAATTGATGAAATTTGTTTAGGGCAATTAAAATTGAACCTTAAAAAAGATGAATTGGACGATAAAAAGAAAGAAATAATTTTTTTAGAAGGACTTATGTTGGTGGCCGAATTTATTAGTAGTGGAAAATGATAAAATTTTTGCATGAAAATAATATATGTTAGCCTAAATTAATTGTAGAAATGATAAATGGTGTCCATGAATTTTTATGAAATAATTAAAATTTATTTTGGAATTTTTAAGATTATATATTGTGTATGTATATAATGAAAATTGTGAAATATTGTGAAATAATTGATAATTTTAGTGAAAATTAATAATAAATAATAAATAATACATAAATAAATTTTATAAAAATTTATTGAAATTATTAGAATTTTATTGAAATTTTAATATGAATATGTGTAATAAAAAATAATTGAATTGCTAATGAATAATTGCACAAAAGTTACTAAAAAGGTGAATTAATATGGAATTAAAATTATAGTTAATGAAAAAGAAATGAAAAGTCAAACGTTGAATTTTTCGAAAACTAAAAAGGTTATCAAAGTAATATTTTTCTGTGCCTTTAGAATTAGTCTGGCAGTAAAACCTAGTTCTGAATATAACTGGCTAGTCATAGGAATACCCTTTACCATAGTGCATGTCATGGCGACTTATTTTGCTATGGGTAGGATCTTTGATCTCCATAGTTTAAGTGTAAAGTGAAAATGAAAAGTGCAGTATTTTGGAATGATTCATTTGGAATCATTTCTCTTTTAGTAAGGCCCGTGGGGTCCATGTTCCGTGTATCCGGTCTGAAATTTTTTGTCGGATCTGTACTAGGGGCATAATGGAAGTAAATTAATAAAATTGTGGAAAGATAATGATAAGTGACAATAAAGAGTGAAAAAGGACTAAAGTGAAAGAAAAAAAAAGTTTAGGGGCAAAATAGTAATTCTCCCTAAATATGTGAAAAGTGAGTAAATTAAGAAGGAGTTGCTTAAATTAAGGTAAAATAGTTAAATAATAGCTTTATTGCCTAAAAAGTGAATTTTATAGTCAACGAGGACTAAAATATAATTTTGCATATAAATGTCAAAATAAGTATATAAGAATGTAAAGTGCCTCAATTGTTAATCCAAAGATTAAAAAAATAAGCTTTATAAGAGCAAATTTTAAATTTGTGCTAATAAAATGAAAATATTATAGAGAAAATTAAAAATGATGTTTTAATAAGAAATTAATTGATTTTATGTATATTTTTATAGATCTTATTTAAGAATAACGGTGACAAATTTAGGAAATGTATCGATTTCTAGTCACCACAGAGCATGTTAAGTGCTCAGCGCGTAGTTTTTACTGCGTGCAGGAAATATGGAGCGGGAGCAAGAATACAAGTTGCACGACTTCTTTTAGAAGCATTTTGTTATTGTAACTTGGCCTGTATATAAACTTTACTTGTGGTTATGTGAATGTTAAACAGGGATTATATTAGTGAAACTGTAATTTTTGGGTATGTATGAGATGAATGAATAAATATGTTTGCTATTATTTATTTTTGTGCCTCTGAGAGGCTGTATGAAATTGTCTGCGTTTCAGGAGGCTAGTACAATGTACAACTGTCTTATTGCAAAATTTTTATTAAATGCATAGTACAATTGGACAGTTATAGGTCATCGATAAATTGTTGTTAAGATAATTAAGTATATGATAATGAGATGTAAGGAATAAGTTGGAAAAAAAAAATTTCGACCTTTGATACACCAGTACAGTATTGGGAGTGATAAGGGTGTTACATGATATACCTTCTAAACTGAATTAATATTCGATTGGATAACATGCAAGGTAGAATGGATACAATGTAAGAGAGCATTGATGAGCAAAGGCAGGATTTTAAGCGGCTCATCCATAGCTTTTGGAAAAGATTTCCACCACTGCCTCTACCACCGTAGTGATTTGCTGAGGGTAGTAAAATTTTAACAAGGGGGCTAGAACTTACCCAAGCTCAATTTTATTCAGGATGTAGAGAAATTTTCACACTCCTATTTTATTCATGAAATTTCTTTTGTGTTTTTGCAGTTTGTTTTTGTTTTAGTACTTTAGCTTTAGTTTCTATGTTTCAGTTCCTTGTTTTAATAATATAGACTTTATAACTTAGTTAATAGTTCTTTTAGTAGTTGGTTGCATTAAGAATTTAGTTAGGTCAAACTTGTTATTTATCTTACACTGAACTTAGTTCGCCCTAGTTTTACTCTCAAATGAACTATTTGAACTTGAATTTAGAATGTGTAATGTTCAAATTTTTTTATTTAGCATTAAGACAAGTATGTTGTTTAATAAAATTTTAGCTAGTTTAGAATTCAACTTGACTTATATTTGTTAGTTTCTACTTTTTGAGTACAAAAGACTAGTTTTAAAAATTTAAGAGAAACCAATGCATTGATTTAGTTAAGTGAGAAATTTTAGAACATTAAAACCTTTCTCATCGCCCTTCGAAGCATAGAAGCAACTCGAACAACTTGAAAAGTGATCTAGGCAATATTTTCTTGTTTAGCTATATTTTAGCTTATATCTTACCCTTTTGATATATTTATCCCTTGTTAGCCATTTTGAGCTTAATGAGGCATTCTTAATGTGTGCCATTTTTAATTTTTCTTGTTACACCTATTTTGTTATTACCATATAGCCTAAACAACTATTACCTTCCTTGTGAAGAGTTGTCACTCTATGTTTGGATGGATTAATGGGAATTTAGTTGTGAGAAAGGTGTAGTAAGATGATTTGAGATATTTAGCAAGGATTAGAATGAAGTCAAGTTACAGTATTGATCTACCTTGTAATTCACCTTTGTACTCTATTATTGCCTTCAATGAAGGAAGAAAGAAAGAAAGAATAAAAAATTTGTAATAAAGTTAGTAGTATATGGCAAAACTTTAAGTGTGGGGTGTTTACAAGGAAAAAGAGTTGTGACTCCTAAAAAGGGAAGAATTGTGAAATTGAGAAGAGTTTCATTAATCTTTTCTATCAAAAAGTGCTTAATATATATGGAATTAAGTAAGCAAGTATAACAAAAGGGTTGTACTTAGAAGATTGACATTTTGAAACATGGTCTATTCGAGCATAGAGTGGCTATTCATTTTTATTATATATTGTCCATTTTTTTATAACCACACCCTAACCTCATTAAAACCTTAAATACCTAAGTGGTTCTAAGTTTTTTTTGAGTTTTTTAGCGGAGATGACCTTCGGGTTCCGGTGCTAAAGGAGAGGCCTATGGTATTTCTAGAGTTTCAAGTGCGAAACCATATGTACAGTTAGGTGTACATCAATTCTTAAGCTTGACTATGAATTTGCATTGGTATTTTTATTTTCGAAGTGCTTAAAATATTTTGGTCTTGCACATACATAGAGAAAACTAGCTTATATTGTCTTGTGTGAATTTATTCTAGTTGGAATTTTGTTGAGAGCTCTTATTAATTGAAAAGCATAATTTTGAATTGCATAATTCTTTGTTAAAGTTTCAAAATTTTGAGGAGTTGGTTTGTTTAAATTTTCTCAGTGGCGAGCAACGACTAAGTGTGGGGTATTTGATAAGTGTAAATTATTTTTATATTTTTAGTATATTTTTATGTGTTTAATTTAGTTAATTTAGTATTAATTTGTGTGTTTTTAGGTTTAATTTTTAGTTTTGGTATTTTTTAGAGTTAAATTAAAAATAAAAGTGGTTAAAATGCAAAAAGGAAAAATTTAGGGGCAAAATTATAATATTAGGGAAATATGGCTTTTGATTCGTGAAGGACAGCCAAGAAGCACTTGGCTAAGTGATTTAACACTCTACTGAGTGCACTACAAGAAAAAAGGCTTTCAAGGACGGGAAATACGGTCCTTAAAAGTTCCAATCCGGTCCCTAAAACTTAACAAGGACGGGAAAAACCGGTCGCTATCCCGTCCTTATAGGCTCCGCCGCTAATGAGAATTAAGGATGACATACAACTACCGGTCCTTAAAACTTTTAATGACCGGGTAATAAACTGGTCCCTAAATAGTATTAAGGACCGATTTTCCCATCCTTAATAATACGAAGTCACGTGATCTTTAGAGTTATTAAGGACCGGATGTATGGTCCACAAAACATATAATAACCGTAAAACCATTAGGGACCGGATAAAATCTGGTCCCAGTTAGTATTAAGGACCGGCTTTACCGTCCTTAATAATGTAAATCACCTGCTCATTACAATAAATATAAACCAAAAATCCGGTCGTTAAAATATTACATTTTTAATATTTTTAAGGACCAAACAAAAATTCGGTCATTGAAATATAAATAAAAAAAGAAAATGTCATCCTTAAAAGTAATAATCATAGGACCATATGATAATTCTTTTTACCCTGTATTTTTAATTTAGTATAACAAATAAAGCATCCAAATTAAGATTGCTCAAGAGCATAGACAATTAATAATATAATACATTCATAGATAATTTATAATTGATACGTATATAGAATTATCATCGAAAAAATCAATGCATTGTTTATACAGCCCTTTTGCAAAAAAAAATATATATAACAAAATAAGATAATGCTTCTCTATCTAGCCAAAAATCTAATGTTCTTTTGAATCTTCGTATTCAATTTGGTACTTCAATGTTTTGTCCATACCAAAAACTGTAAAATGTACAAGGAAACAAAAATGATTATGGCAGAAAATATATAAATCTACTATAAATAATTAATTAAATCTACAAATATTTTGAGAACAAACCTTAGAAAAAGTATATGTCCTTCAAGTGTAAATATATACACTTCAAAAAGTTAGCATATGAACCTCAAAAAAATATAATTCCACCAAGTGCAACTATCTACACTTCAAAAAGTCAGCATATATGAAAGGGGCTGCAAGATTGGTGAACAGAAATTAGTTTTACTATAAATTAAAAGCAATGAGATTCACATATATAAAATGTAACCAAAATACAGCTCTAATAGCTGAAAACAAAGCTAAATTGATAGTTCTAAAAACAACCTAAAAATGAAACCTATGCAACAGCCCGAGGAGATCTAAAGCAACTCTGAACAAATCAAAAAGGCCAGCTAAATCTAGAGAGACGAGCCATATTAATTATGAACTTTGCAAACAATATGAAACTACCCAAACAGACAACCCAATACGCAGTTCCATGTAACTCTAGATATAAACTCTGAAGTATTGAGAATTTAAACAATCAAATTAAATAACATACATTAAATATACTTTCCTTGCTGCTTACATCTAAAATCAATAGATATTTATCAAACAAAACATCGTCAATGAATATATACATAATTCAAGCAGAAATATCAATCAATATTGCCATATTTCTATTAAAATTAGCAAAACACACGTATTTTTATAAAATAACACTTTTTGTTTATGCCCCCAACAGATAATTACCAATAAAACACATCATTAAACAACATACAAGTCTTCTAAAATTCCCTATCAACATGCAAAATCCCACACAAAAAATGGATAATAACAATATTTGAGGATTATATTTCTATTCAAGGATTATAACCAATAAAACACACCTGTAAATATGCTTTTAGCAGTCTAGTCACTCCTTTGAAAGGGTGTTGATGGAGACTGGACATTGGATTGTTGAACTAGCAAAAGTTCTCTTAATTGTTTAAGTTCATTCACTTGAGATTCCACAGCTGATAACCGATCCTTCAAAGTCTGATTTTCCTCTCGAGTATCTTTTAGTGCAGACAATAATTCACTTTTAGAGGAACTACTACCTTTCAAATCCTTTGTCTTAATCCCACCACCAAGGACAGCCACATGATTGCGAGTTTGAGGACCAAAACATCTTTCTACTATCTCTATGCTAGAAAGAGATGGCTCGGATTGTACCAATTCTAATATTTCAGCCTACAAAAACATGCAGCAGGTCATGCTATTAGTTGTTTGTCCAGAAAAAAGCCTAGACTAAAGCACATTGCAAGTTGAATACTTTAGACATACATGTTTTTTCAGCTCTTAAGACTCTTCCAGGTTGCCTAAAGAGAGATAAACCTTCATCAGAACTCCTTACACCACCATCATAATTTCGTTCAGGCCGATTGAACTTTGTGTCCATTTTATGCAGATATCTTGAGCATAAGGTCATACATTCATTGGCAATGTAACCTTCTGCAATAGAACCTTCTGGACAAGCCCTATTACCAATGAGAGATTTCAAAAAATGCAACCATCTCTCCACAGGATACATCCACCGATAATGAACTGGACCACCAATCATGGCTTCTCTAGCTAAATGGATAGGCAAGTGCACCATGACATCAAAAAAAGAAGGAGGAAAGACCTTTTCTAACTTGCAAAGAGTTACAGGAATTTGCGCTTCAATTTCTTCTAACTTATTTATGCTCAACACTTTTTCCCCAAGCACATTAAAAAAATAAGATAATTCAATAAGCGGCTCGTACACTGATTTAGTCATCATACCACGTATGGCAATAGGGAGTAGATGTTGTAAAAGCACATGGCAATCGTGGCTCTTTAAACCACAAATCTTATAATCTTTAAGGTTTATACATTGAGAAATATTGGATGAAAATCCATCTGGGACCTTTAAATTCCTTAAGAAGTGGCAAAATATGTGCTTCTCTCTATGTGACAATGTGTAAGATGCAACAGGCAATCCATCACTAGCAAGTCCAAGTCGAACATTACGAGGCTCAAGAGCAAATGATGTGTGTAATTCGTCAAATGACTTCCATGCCATTGAATCAGCTGGGTGCCTCATTAATCCATCATTAACTCTTTTATCTTCATGCCATCTCATTAGAGAAGATGTCTTTGTAGACATAAATAACCTTTAAAGCCTAGGCTTTAGAGGGAAATAGCGTAAAGATTTTGAAGGTTTTTTCTTACCATTCTTACATATAGGTTCTCCACTGTGTTTCTTCATTTTCCATCTAGATGCACCACAAACTTTACAAGAATCGAGAAATTTATCGTTCTTCCAATACAACATACAGTCATTTATACAAGTATCAATTTTATTGTAAGAAAGGCCGAGATCTTAAATTATCTTCTTTGTCTCGTAATATGAATCTGGCAAATTGGATCCATTAGGCAACAACTCTTCCTTCAATAGTTTCAATAACATTGTGAATGACTCATTACTCCAATGGCCAAGACTTTTAATGTGAAGCAATTTAATCAAAGTAGAAAGTTTGGAACACTTTGAACTTTGATACAATGGCTCCTCAAAATCCCTTAAAAGCCTATAGAATTTTTTTGCTTCAACATTTGGTTCCTCTTCTGTTAAATCATCGCTACTAGTGTTCATTTTGTCTACATCAAAATCTGGATATAGATCTCTCAAAATACCTTTAATTTCATCCTCACTAACACCCTCTCCTAAATCATTATCATCTTCATCTTTGCAATCTGATTCTAGTTCACCTAACACTTCCCCATGGTGATACCAAAAGGTATAATTTTGAATTATTCCATGGATGCTCAAATGTGCTTCGACTGACTCACGTGTTCCTAAGGTTGTGTTGCAACATTTTAAACATGGACATCGTATTTGATCTTGTTCCCCTGTTCTTTTAAAAGCATAGTCTAAGAATTTTTGCACCCCAACCGAATATGCCTCACCAAGTCGATCATCAATAAGATGCATCCACTCTTTATTGGGTGCCATAACCTTATAATTTATATTACAATATATTAGAATATTATTTAATCAATAAGCTAGGAAGGGGATATAATTTATTTAATATGTAATTTAATAAAAAGGTCATTTTTAAAATTCCAACTTTAATCATATCAAATAAATGATAATTACATAGCAAGAACATGAACCCACATTAATAATTTAGAAATTCAATAAATTCATAGCTTATATATATTCTAAAATGCAGATTATTACATGCAAACCTTGGTGATGAATCAAATCCCTCCCCAAGATGAAACCTCTTGTCCAATTCACTAAAAAGACAATGCTGTCAAATCATGTGCAGTCTCTAAGACCTCCAGCACGATGAAACAAACCTGTTAAATGTCAAAGCCTACAAAAAATACAACAATAGGGTCTGATTCAATTTAAAATGCAGCAGAGCCTCTAACTAATGTGAGCTTAAATAACAGCACAAAAAAACATAGATAACCGAATTAAATATAAAAAGCACATATTACATTAGTTGTTACCTTTCTTAAAACAGATATTCCTCTCTCCTAAATATACTTTTATTTTTTATTTTTATAATTTGTATGAAAAAAAAGTTAATACTCTTTTTACAAGGTTTGCAAACAAAGGTTGTACACATGCCATATTTCAACCATTTATGCCATTAAGACTATAAAGTTAGCCCAAATCATTTACTTCCAAACATAATAAAAATACAGCTCCTTCTCAAAACATTGTCAAATCTTAAGATGCAATTCCTTATAATATCATCAAAATTTCCTTAATGCTGTAATAAATATAGCATACAAATGAATTTAGTTAATACAATAGGCAAAATATTAGAAACAGTGGCCAAATGAAGAAAAATTCCCATATTCAGATACACCAAGCAATCCTTTTTTTTATAATCCAAAATAATCATTTTTTTAATAGGCCATAACATATTATTGATTAATTGAAGAGTACAGTGAGCCAAATGTGCAGTAAGACTTTTTTTTAATTATTATTTATTATTGTTGTTGTTAGACTTGGAAAATGTCCACAGCTGTTTTCACATAATTATATAAATTATATTCCATTTCAGATATTATATTTTCATTTGACTATCCCAAAATCTAAAAATATTACTCATAATATATATATATATATATATATATATATATATATATATATATATATATATATATATATATATATATATATATATATATATATATATATATATATATATATATATACATCAATGTAATTATCCTATTTTATATGTAAGTTTTCTATTTTCAGACATAATCGAGATTAAAAGTAAAAAGTAAAAACGTTAAAAGAAGAGCTTTAATTTATAAAAGTATGTAGGTGTGTCCATTTTTGTCTTATATACAGATTTTCTGATTGCATAAATATTAACTACATCAGTTCATACAAACTGTCCAAAGAAGAGTAAAACATATTATTTTTTAATTGAACTGTGTACATTATTACATATAATTAACACCTCGCACCATATTTATACTCAGTTTTTAGGAGACCAATCAATGAAGTAGAAATTATAATTATTTCATTTTCTAGTTTCTTACAGCTCCAACTCCAATAAAAAGAAAATGAAAGCAACAGTTCTTCTATACTCTCTTTCCTTAAATCATTGCTTTCCTTAAATCATTGGGCCCATTCTGGGCTTCAGAGACCCATTCGTCAAACAATCCCTTTTAAATAAACCCACATTGTTGGCCCACGAACTACATGAGACCTGCAGCAAGAGCAAAATCCCCAAAATACAAAACCTGAACCTAAACAACTCCACCAACAGCAACACCATGTCTACTAGAAAACAAAAGCTAAAACCAGACAGCCAAAACTAACAGTTAACAACAATAAAAAAGAGCAATTTGCCAACCAGCTTGAGAATATTGACCACACGTCTGGGACAAAGAAAGCAAAAAACCAATATACAGAAAATTTCCTACCTACTAAACCGCAACAACCACACTAACCCAGAACTAGCACAGTACAGTCACCGAGATTATCAAAATAACAATACAGTCACCCCTTTCAAAAAACAATTGAGTTTTAGGGAGCAGCAACAGACCCCGAGAGATCAAAACCATAGGCCAACAAAACAGAGAAATCAACCCACGAAGAAAACAAGCAAACGAAACAAAAAGTTAGAATAGGAAAACCAGAGTATTAAACAAAATAGACTACTAATTCCTTCCTTGATAAGTGATAAACTCCTAATCCGATAGAGCAATAAACTCCTAAACTCCTAATCGAAGAACAACCAGACCCATTAACCTTACACAAATAGACCTATGTTTTATGACTAATTAAAAATAAGAAAATTAAATTCAAGTCTCAAACCTTACACCAATGCCTGCTTTCACTCCGATTCGTGTATAACAGGAATCATGAACAGAGATCTGGCAGAGATCTGGCCCTTTTTCTGTTATGAGAAACGTCTTCAGCTATCGATTGTGAAGCACATCGTCTCGGAGCTGTCCATCGCGGAGCGAGTTGGAGTTCGATCGACAGTGAAGCAAGGAAGGCAGTACGTAATATGAATCAAGTTAAACCCATCCTTTAGGGCAGAGAGAGTTTCGTTGGAGAAGGAAAATAAAACAAAGAAAATGGGTTTAATGATAAGTTTTGTTAAAAAATAAATAAACAAAGTAAATGGGTTAACAAAAGGATATGTTTTTTCAGGAGTGGCGCGGGTTCATCCCGCCTAATTTTAGTCATTTTAAGGACCATAAATTAATGAATTTTAGGACCAGTTTCTATCCCATCATAAATAATATAGATTAAATTGAAAATTAATGACCATAAAAAAAATTGGTCCTTATTTATATATTTTTAAGGACCATAAAACTGACTGGTCCATAAACTGTGGTCTTTAATAAACCTTTTTCTTGTAGTGGTGATTTTTGCACTCACCCAAGGCAATTTCATGTTTTCTACAGGAGGAAAGCACTCTCTAGAGTAATTTCAGCACTCCTCTGAGCATTTAAGCACTCTCCCGAGTGACTAAGGCCACTCTCCTGAGGATATGTCATATTTAGTCGATGAAAGACTTCTTATTTCACTAAAACATGAATTCCTTTAGTTTAGGAAGTCAGAAGGCACGTAAATTCTCCTTTTGAAGGCTATAAAGAGTGAAGAAGGCACCAAGATTGAAGAAGCCATTCCTAATTACGAATTTTCATTCTTAGTTTTACATTACCTTTAGTTTAAATTTTGAAGATACAAAAGCTTGGAGTTGGGAAGCTTTTCTAGAAGTTCTATAGAATTGTTAAGGAAGTTTCTTGATTCTATGATTTTGTAACATCTTTATTTACTTTGTTCGGTTTTTAATATGAAGTGTGAGTAGTTTTCTTAAACTTTTGCTAAAGGATAATGGAATCCCTATACTTTTATTGTAATGGCTTAGTTTGAGCTTTAAATCAATGCAAGTTGATTATTTCTTAGTTTTTTAGCAACTTCTTATCTTTGATTGTATTGAGATTGATTGTTTATTTATTTGATTAATAGTTAATGATTGATTAATGTATGATCTATGATATGTATGTTCTTGGATTAGTTCATTAGTGTTGATGCATGATTATTTTATAATTTAGATATAATTGTATATTGGTAAGAGTGGATTAATATTTAGAAAAGGTGAACTAAGAATAGGTTGGATTTAAGTTTACTTGAAGGGGGATTTAATGAATATCTAGCAGTATAAAATTGGATTTATATGCTGAGTATTGAATTATTCCTAACAAGAAGGTTTAGTGCTTAGAATGATATTCTTGGCTAGGATATCTGGCTTTCTTTATCCAAATTCTCCATAATTACTTGTGTTTTTTTGAAATTAAGTCATTTGAATATTAGTTAAGGTGAATAGTCCTTTAGCAAAAGTTGTCTTTATTATTGATTTTTACCAATTTACATTACTTTCTTTGTTTAGATTCTTTGATAGAATCTCTGCTTAATCATTTTGACGTTTGTTAAATACTGTTTTTAGTTCTTTAAACTTTTATCATCACAAAATTTGGAATTTTTTTTACTCTTTGCACATAGTGTTCACTCTAAAATTTGAAAAAAGTTGCACTTACACAGTTTTCCTTAGGTACGATTTTGGGGTTGTAATCTACATTTTTCTATATTACTACCCGATCTAGTATACTTGCTAAACACTGATTAGAGGTCGATTGCTGGCTTTAGGCTGTATGTAAGAATCTACACATTGCCCTATCTTTGGAAGTATTTACACACTGCTTTTACATATTCGGTCAGAGCGGCGAATCGAATTATTTCTCACTAATAGGTAAAATAGGAAGTGCTTCACCCTCCTTTCTTTTCTTAAAGGTTACAAGGATACATTTTTTTTGGTTGGGAGGAAGGGAGGTTTTAGAGTAAGCTTATTCGATAAGTGATACGGATCCAAGAGGGCTGACTTATGCCATTAAAGAGGGGCAACCTTATGACTTTTAAATGGGTCTAAATGGAGTTCAAACACATAAATATAAGATCCAAATGTCATTAGGGCGTGCTCCAATTTATAGGAGGCAGATTTGGGCGTTAAGCTATCAAGAGCTTTTAACAACTTTGGGCTTAATTGTACAAGTCATGTGCTTCATTTAAAAGTCACATGACTCACTTAAGTTGTATTATTAAAGGGCTAAGTGTGTGGGCTTTCTTTTGGGCTTAGTTTAGTTAGTTTGGTTATTTATTTTAGTCTTTCTTTTGGGCTTTCATTTTAGGCCTATAAGGTTTATTAATTAGTTTGGTGTTAAGTGTTTTTAAGACTTATTTGGGCTTAATTGGCTTGTAAAAGCCCAAGAAAATTTGTGTAAGGCCATATGAGCCTTTAAATTAGGGTTTTAAAGAGTGAATTATGGTTAGCCACCTTATAAATAGGCTAACCTAGGTTGTAAACTTCATTATCATTGAATCAAGTTATAAACTTTTGAGAGTTTTCTCTTGGTTTAGCTAAAATTCCTTAGAGAGATTGTGAGATTACTTACTTTCTTTTCTATTGCATCAAGAATTAAGATTATTTATCAATCATTTGATTGTGGCATTTTCTTATTCTTCTTATCCCGATTATTTGCGTTTCTATTCACGTATTATTTAGGGGTTCAATAAGGAGGGTGTTTGTCTTCTTTGCGATTTGAGATCAAAGTGTATGTTCAAGGGGTTTCGATTTCTTTAACCTTGGGGTTCCGCATCATTTGGTATCAGAGCCAAAAGTAAGGTAAATTCCTATTTATCTTAGTGTTAGGTTTGTGTTTCTTTCTTTGATTTTCTTTAGATGCATGCCGAAATTAGTATTAGTAACATTCTAATTTTTGTGGTCTTTGTGTGTTAAATTAGTTTTGTTCTTTCATTACTCTTTTGTTTTGATTCTTAAAAAAAATAGTGTGCACTGTTCATCATTACTGTTCACGTACTGTTCACCTACCGTTCAACATTACTGTTCATAGCTACTGTTCACCTAATGTTCAACGTTACTATTTACCTACTGTTCTTTGTACTGTTCACGTACTGTTCATAGTTACTGTTCACTTACCGTTGTCATTACCGTTCATAGTCACTGTTCACTTACCGTTTGTCGTTACTATTCATGTACTGTTTTATTGTACTGTTCATTGTTGCTATTCACGTACTGTTCATCAAAAAAAAAAGAAAGAAGAGAGAATACATTGTGTCTAGAGTCTTCTTTCCTAGTTTTTGAGCTATTTTTTGTTAGTTATTATTTCCTTGCTTTCTTAAACGTGCTTAAGTTTTTGATTTGTGATTTACATTTCGAAGTGCAATTTTGAAGTTGCAAGTTTGAGAGGAAAAAGGCAAGAGAGTGAGAGGACATTAAGAGGGTAAAAGCCAAATTTTAAGTGAAACATGAGTGAATGTGAGAATGTCTTATTACAAATCCAAGCGATCTTTACATCAAGATGAAAGGAATGCATTTAAGGAAGATATAAAGTTGTTAAGGCAAGACCTTAATAATTTAGAATGGATGGTTAGACAATATTTCGAACCACACATTAGAATGGAGGAGAGCAAAGTGAAGATAAAGAAGGAGAAAGTTATCATAGAAGAAATAATTTGTGAACCTGAAAAGGGTGATATAGATATAGACTTTGATAGTGAGATTACTAAAGACCATGGAGAGAATGTTGTTGATGAGTTTGATGAGGAAAAAGAGGTTTTGGGTGAAGTTGAAGATATGAAGGACGTGCTTAAAAAGGTAAATGAGGTTGTTTTGGAGGTAGAAGAGGATAATGATGTTGTGCATAATGGAAAAACATTTGAAAGTGAAGATATCATTGATTGTTTGAATGAGAATGAAGAAGCTAATTTAGTGGAGATGGAAGATCTTCATTTTACAATTTCTCCTCTACTGCATAAGGAGGATAAGATGCACATGGGAAGTGATGAAGGTCAAAATCATATCACTGTATTAAATACTAACCATGTTTTGCATAGTTCTTTTGTTTATAACTTGCAGGATCATTATGAGTTCTCTAATGAAGAAGCATTCATACTATTTCCACCAGTGCCGAAAATCACTTACGAAGATGAATGTATTCCTTAAGTGTCAATTCCCAACTATTGCAAGACAAAGATTCGAGGACGAATCTTTTCTAAAGAGGGAGGGAATGATACGGATCCAAGAGGGCTAACTTATGCCATTGAAGAGGGGAAACCTTATGACTTTTAAATGGGTCTAAATGGAGTTCAAAGACATAAATATAAGATCCAAATGTCATTAGGGCGTGCTCCAATTTATAGGAGGTAGATTTGAGCGTTAAGCTATCAAGAGCTTTTAACAACTTTGGGCTTAATTGTACAAGTCATGTGCTTCATTTAAAAGTCACATGACTCACTTAAGTTGTATTATTAAAGGGCTAAGTGTATGGGCTTTCTTTTGGGCTTAGTTTAGTTAGTTTGGTTATTTATTTTAGTCTTTCTTTTGGGCTTTCATTTTAGGCCTATAATGTTTATTAATTAGTTTTGTGTTAAGTGTGTTTAAGATTTATTTGGGCTTAATTGGCTTGTAAAAGCCCAAGAAAATTTGTGTAAGGCCATATGAGCCTTTAAATTAGGGTTTTACAGAGTGAATTAGGGTTAGCCACCTTATAAATAGGCTAACCTAGGTTGTAAACTTCATTATCATTTAATCAAGTTATAAACTTTTGAGAGTTTTCTCTTGGCTTAGCCAAAATTCCTTAGAGAGATTGTGAGATTACTTGCTTTCTTTTCTATTGCATCAAGAATTAAGATTACTTATCAATCAATTGATTGTGGCATTTTCTTATTCTTCTTATCCCAATTATTTGTGTTTCTATTCATGTGTTGTTTGAGGGTTCAATAGGGAGGGTGTTTGTCTTCTTTGCATTTTGAGATCAAAGTGTATGTTCAAGAGGTTTCGGTTTCTTTAACCTTGGGGTTCTGCATCAATAAGATAGGCCAAAAAATCTCGATGATATGGCTTCAAGGCTAAACATGTATGCCTTAAAAGGTATGAGAGGCAGCCTATGAGCGTTAATTTTTTGTTAGCTAGGGATGAGACTAATCTTTTCGGCCCTTTCGATGCCTTTAGGCCTACTGGTCCTTTTAGGCTATTTAGACCTTCAAGTCCTTTTGGGCCTTCAGGTGTTGAGGCTAAATGTGAGCTTTTAGTCTTATGCATAAGCATCATAATTGTTTAACTTTTTATTGATGAAGTGCTATGTTGTTTTCATTTAATTTTGTAGCTTTGATGGATCCAGCAATTTCCAAGGAGTTGGTCGAGTGGACCAAGAAGCTCCAAGAGGAAAAGAGGGCGAAGGAATTGCAAAAGAAGTGATCCTTCTAGTCTTTTGATTAGGGTGTAAGGGTTTTAAAGAGAAAATTCATTCTTAAGGCCTAATCGTCCTAAGCTAGGTGTGCTTTAAAACTTAATCTAGTGTCAATTCCTCTAACTGCCCCTCTGCTGAGTGTTTTATCAAATTTACCTCTGATTATTCCTCCCCTTAATGCTAAATTAGAGGTGCTTATGAGTGGTCATTCTCCCCTTTCTTAAGATCTGACTGTCTCTGGGGGTCCAGGGGTTTCTTCTAACATTCCTCCTACTGCAGTGCCTCTAGCTGTCGAGTCCCTTACCATGAAAAGCTTCATGCAGTAGAAGTTTGGCAAGAACTGTTCCTTTTGTGATAGCTAGGTATTAGACTTTACCAATTTAGGCTTCATGTTCGAGAAGGATATGAGGGATATAAGGTCGATCAATTCGTCGGCTGAGAAGTTCATTAAATTTAACTGTTGCATCGCCTCTGTAAGTGTTTTTTTACTCCTTTTACATTTTTTATTTCAATTTTGTTTGTTGGAATAAGTTATCCAGAGGGCCATTCATCCTTATAAAGAGAACTTGGGCTAGCAGGATAAGCTATCTCAAAATCCGATCGAAAAACAAATTGAAGGCAGAGGTCAAAGCCCTTAAGAAGGAGCTTAAGGACCTCAAGAAGAAGCATGAGCCAACCTTCAAAAAATTTGATCGGAGCATTATGCTCAGGTGGCGGGTCTTTCAACCCAGGTTGAAAAACTAATGGCTAAAATGGCCTCTATGAAGTCAGTCAATAAAGGCTTTCAAGCCAAACTAGATATGCTCCACATGTCATATTAGGAGGAGTTGGTGACACTGAAGATTCAGTTATTGGACCAGACGACTCAAGCTTAGGACGACCTCATCACTTGGATTTTGCTTGCTTGCGAGCAACACTATCCAGGTAAGGAATTCACTTTTCTGGAAGACCTGACAAGCTAGCTCGAGGTTTCTCCTGAAGACGATGATGATATCCCTCCAATCAGAGGTGATGATAGCGGCGATGGGGCGCGTCAATAGTAGTTTTAGGATTTTATTTTGCACTTGTATTTTTTCCTTTCATTTTTTGCAATGAAAAATTCATTAATGAAAATCATACATTTTTTTGATCATTTGTCATTCAAAGCGCTTTCAGAACAAGTAGATTTTGAATATTATTTTAATGATTATTAGGCTTTAAGTCCCATCATTATGGGGACAATCACCATTTTAACTTTGATAGTTAATTTAAATATGTTAAGTTAATGAGCATCGTAATCCGATCGCCTTTTTGAGAATGGTTGCTATTTTAACTTGGGAATGAAATGTTTGTAATGAGATTAAAATTGATCGTTTAATGAGACATCTATCATGATTAATTTCATTGATTTGTTAAGTTGCGATTGAAAATTTATCCATTGACCATTTCAGTCGGGAAAATAAGATATTACAACTGAAGTTTGCACATTAAGCCATATATTTCTTCAACACTTTTGCATTCCAAAACCTTGGGACATCCAATCTATATAAGGTTTTGAGCTTATAAGTGCTTCTGCTCAAAAAATTTTGAGATTTCATAAGGTCCCTCCTAGTTAGGCATGAGCTTTCTGATAATGGTCATTTATATAATGTTTTTAGTATGTTTTTAGGTGTTTAATTAGGTTAGTTTTGTGTTATTTAGGTTAAATTAGAGTTATTTAGTTAATATTTATGTTTTTAAGGTTAATTCTGTGTTTTGTATGATTTTTAGGGTCAAATTGATAAAAAAGGGTGTAAAGTGTAAAAAGTGCAAAGTTTTGGGCCAAAAGTAAAAATTTGAAGAAATTAAGCAAGAAAACGAGCATCTAGTCTAGAGCTTTAAGCCGTGACCACGTGAAAATATTGAAGGATAAGATATGTGGCCACGTGAAGAAGAATTAGTGAAGAAGCCGTGGCCATGTGAAGAATTAAAGAAGGAGGAATGAAGACCACGTGACCACGTGGATTCTTTTGAAGGACCACACGTGGCCACTTGTGGAAGAGAAGCTTGTATACACGTGGTCACGTGTAGGAAGTGCACAAATGGAAGCGTGGCCACATGATTTCTACTCCCATACCGCGAAGGATTTTCTCGAACTTCCTATTTTGGTCAGAGTTTGCTTCCTATTTGATTTTGGAGTTTGAGAAGCGATCCACAACGTCTTTTGCCTATAAATAGAAGGCTTAAACACCAAAGAAAGGATCCAATCTGAGAATCAATGGAGATCAATTAGAGAATTAGGGATTAATCTTAGAATTTAGTTTAGTTATTGTTTTCTATTTTCTTTATTTTTTTTCAACTTTGTCTTTAGTTTTTAAATATGTTTAGGAAGTAGTTTTTCTTCTTTTGCTAATGGATTCTTGAAATCTTAAATTTTCATTGTTATGACTTTGTTTTGAGCTTAATTTCAATATCGGTTGATTATTTCTTGGTTTTAAGCATATTCCTATCTTTGATTAAGTTGAGATTGATTGTTGGTTTATTGAATAAATAACTAAAAATTGGTTTTGACATAGTTAATGATTTGCATGTTCTTGGATTAACTCTTTAATGTTTATGCATGATTATTATCCGAAATATGAGATAATTATGTGTGAATTTTATTGGTTAATACTAAGAGAAAAGGAACCAAGAATGAATGGGAGTTGAATCTCTTGAGAAAGGCTTCAATGAATATTTAGGAAGTTAAAACTAGACTTGCATGCTAAGTATTAGATTTGTCTATGAGTTTAATAGTAAGAATGATATACTTGGATAAAGATATCTTGCTTTATTACTAGTTTTTCCATAATCACTGGTGTTTCTATTGAACTTAAGTCATTACAATGAAAGTTAAGGTGGATAGTTTCTTTAGCAAGAGAATTTCACTTATTGCTTTGTTTTTTAATTCATGTTTTAGCTTTTGTTTTGTTTAATTGTTTATTTTGTTTAATTTTTGCTTCTAAATCAAAAGCATTTGGGAAACAATCTCAGATTAATTTAATTCATACATAGGTATTATCCTTAGCAATTCATATTCCCTTGGGTACGATATTTTGGGGTCTTAATCTATATTTCCCTATATTACTAGCCAATCTAGTAAACTTGCTAGAAACCGGTCAAGTTTTTGGCGTCGTTGCCGGGGAACAGCGGTGTTGTTTGTTTAATATCTTTGATTGAGTTGATCTGAGATTTTATTTTTATTTTGTTTTTAATTTGGTGATTGTTCTTTGCAGGAAAAATTCTTAACATCTTTCAAGATGATGCAAGATGAGGTCCAAGATTATGAATTGTTTCATTTGAAACAACGAATGAATAATCTACTAAAACAAAGAGAGGAGATAGAACAATTGCGTGCACAATCACAAAATCCTTATTCATCACCATCCATTGCTAAAGAGTCTTATTCTCTTTGGATTTTGAGAGCACAAATGGTAGAATTGAGAAGAGAGAATCAAAACCTGTGATACTCAAAAGAGGCCTATATCTCCGAAAATCAACGTCTTCATAACCAGCTTATATGTAAGGACGAGCAATTTTGGGCTGACAAAGAGGAGTGGGAGGCTACATTGAGGGGTCAAGAGGAGAAGATTAGGATTCAAGAGGAGAAGTTTAGGATTCAAGAAGAGAAGTTTTGGGTTCAAGAGGAAAAATTAAGAGTTCATGAAGAAAAGATAAGAACTCAAGAGGAGACAATTATAAATCAAGAAAATTTATTAAGGGATAAAGAGCATGGAATTGAAAAGTTGGAATCCAAATTAGAACTTTTGAGCTCTTTTATGAAAACTCAAGGTGATGATGGTAAGGAAAAGGAACCAAATCATTCATTTATGGAGAATAAGGAACAAGAGGAACAATTCATATTTGAGGATAAGTCATGTGTTTATTTAGAAGGTGTAGGATCTTTTGTAGAGAATTTATCACCAAAGGAGCAAGAAGGAAAGGATTCTCAAGTGGAGATACCGAATTCAGTCCGCTTGAAGGATTTATTTAGGCTAGAAGAGCCGGTAGAATTCGTGATAAATGAGCCAAAGGATGAGTCATATTTTATTGAAGATATGGAGTTTCCAGCTTTGATAAACTATGACAAGTTTCTTCTATCAATGGGAGAAAATGAGGAGCAAAGTCCGGAGAGACCTATGTTTGGATCACAAGCTCGACCTCCCGAGAGTAACAAGAGTCGAGCTGGGACTCAATAAACCAGAACTTCTTCTCTAACTCTTATCTTTAAATATTCATCAATTTATGTTATGATTTTTGTTTTGCATGTTATTTTTAATAATTTGTTTTACCCTTGTGATTTGTTTTTAGTTTAAAGTTTAATGCATGTTTTAGTTTGTGTCTTTTAAGTCATGAGTTTAAGATATGGGTTTGAACAAAAAGCTACTTCTAATGATTTTTATGCTTCATGATTAAATTTGGATTAGTAAGTGCTTTTAAAGGAATTAAAGAGCTAATGTGATTTTTGAGGTAAGTAAAATTGAACTTGTCAAAGATTTATGAGTTGGTTAGATGTGAGTTTGATTTTAAGCTTCATGAACTTAGCATGTCTTGAGTTAAAAGTGGACTATAATTGGAATTTAATTGATAGATGTGCATATTATTTGCATAATTCAATTGTAGCTTGGAAAAAGTAAATGCATAAATAAGTGAGTATAAGCTGTAATTGGTTTATATGGTTCAATGCTTGATTTACATTGTTAATGTGATTGATTGAAAATGGTTAAAGATGAATTAAGATGAATAAAAGTTAATTTGGTGCTTTAATGTGCAGGAAAATGAAGGTCGAGATGTAGAAGTGAAGACCATCGCGTGCCCACGTGAAGGAATCAAGCTAGTAGATGCGTGGCCACGTATTGGAGTTCTGCCTGGAAGTAGCCTTTCGCGTGCCCATGTCCTCCCTCTCCAATTCCTATGCGTGGCCATGGGTTGCTTCCTTTCTCAGTCATGCATGGCCATGTGACAATCTTCCAAAGGATCTTGCGTGCCCACGTGAGTGAAAACTCCCTAGCAGCAGCTTCTTACGTCCCCACGTCTTTCTTCTCCAATACCCCAGGCGTGCCCACGCATTAACAAACTGCCTTGCCCCATGAATTTCACGCCCCCACGCAATCAACCTCACCTTCCTTTATTCCTCCACGTGAATGTATGTCTGTTTAACAGTAGTCCTATGCGTGATCGCCGTGTTATCTAATCCTAGGGCCTTAAATTTTATTCAAGTTATTATCTGCAATTTTGATACATCAATGTTTATATATACATTTAGTTGAGCATATTATGGATGACTTGATTTTTATTAATATCTTTATGATTCATGGCATGGCTAGTTGAGACTTTTATGATGAAGCATGTTACATTTCAAGCACACACCTTTTCCATAAGGCACACACACTTAGTTTTTCATTTGCATGATGTACTTAATTCACATAAATTGGCATAGATTTCAGTAGTGTTGAATATAAGTTTGCTTAGAGATTGATTTTCAGTTATGCATTATATTTACTCTTAGTTACTTATTTTTTGACATTGAACTTCATTGTGGCTTCATATAGGTTGAGTTTGTATTTGAATTGGCTTATTTTATTTTGTGCTTACCATGACCAATTAAAAATTTTCTCTTCCTTTGATTTAAGCCTAACCATCACCAATTATTTTTAAACTTGAGATTATGCATTCATACACTGTCCACCTTGTCACCTATGGATAGTATGCATTGAGCACTTAAGCAAGATTGGCCTAGTTACATTTATTCACTTAGTTACCATGTTTATTAAGTCTTGTTCATTGCACTTTATTGGTTTTAGAGGCATATAGGCTTGTTAACTTTCCATTGACCTCTTGCCTTCTTTTTGACTTGATTATGGTTCTAAGTATGGTGAGCTTACATTTTTGGTCACTAACTTGTTTCTCAAAAGTGATAAAGTGTGCTGAAATTTCCATACTTTGCTGAGGACAACAAGGTTTTAAAGAGGGGGATAGAGCTCAGCTGAGCTAGAAATTGAAGATCCAACTAAGGGAGTTTTTCTTACCTTACTCATTTTCTTACTCATGAATTATGTTGTTTTAGTCGGTTTGTTTTAGTTGTCTAGTTTTGTTTTTAGTTTGCATGTTTAGTTTTTATTTTATATGTTAGTTTAGTTCATTCATTTATCATTTATTGTACATTTAGCTTAGTTCGCCCTAGTTTTTTCTCAAAAATTGAACATTTTGAACTTGAATTTAGAATGTGCAATGTTTAAAATTTTTGTTTAGCATTAGAACAAGCATGTTGTTTAATAAATTTCTAGCTAGTTTAACATTCAATTTGACTTATATTTGTTAGTTTCTACATTTTTAAGCACTTAAGACCAGTTTTTGAACTTAAAAGAAAAATAATGCATGAAATAGTTGAGTGATGAATTTTAGAACACTAGAACCTTCCTCATCACCCTTCAAAGCATATAAGCAACTCAATTCAACTTGGAAAGTGATCTAGGCAATGTTTTTCTTGTTGAGCCATATTTTAACTTGTTTTCCTACCCTATACGCATATTTATCCTTTGTTAGTCATTTTGAGCCTAATAAGGTATGCTTAATGCGTGCCATATTTATTTTTCTTGTTACACTCATTTATTTTACCATATAGCCTAAAAAGATTTTATCTTCCCTTCTAGAATTGGCCACTCTAGGATTGGATGGATTAATGGGAATTTGAGTATCTTGATGAGTGTAGTAAGATAATTTTGAATTTTATTAAAATCTAAAGGGCTATTGTTGAAGTCAAGTGAATAGTGAATTGTGATTACCCATGTTATATTATTGTACTACCAACATCAAAGCTAGTGAAAAAGAAAAAGAAAAAGAAAGAAATATTGAAATAAAGCTAGCATGTATGGCAAAATCTTAAGTGTGGGGTAGTTACAAGGGAAAACGGTTATGACTTCTTGAAAAGGGTATGAATGGTGAAATTGAGAGAATTTTAAGATTGTACTTTGAATGGTGAAGGGTTGGGAAGATTTGGCTAAGTTCTTTATTGATTAAGTTAATGGGATGAAATTTGTGAACTTTTAGTCTATTTTATCTTAGAGTGGCTATTCTTGTTGTTGATCTTTTATCGATTCTTTGATAACCAATACCTTAGCCCCATTACAACCTTTAAAAGACCTAAGTGATTCTAAGTTTTGTTTTTGAGTTATTTAGCGGAGATGACCTTCGGGTTCTGGTGCTAAAGGAGAGGCCTATGGTGTTTCTAGAGTTTCAAGTGCGAAACCATGTGTATACTCATTTATACATTCATTCTAAACTTGACTATGAATTTGCATTGGTGTTTTGGATTTTGAAAATACTTAAAATGTTTTGGTCTTTCACACACACAAGGAAACTAATTTATATTGTCTTGGTTAAATTTATTCTAGTTGAAAATTTTATTAAGTGCTCTTGTTAATTGCTAAACTTGGTTTTGAAATACATGATTCTTTATTGGAGTTTGATTATTTTGAGAAGTTGGATTGTTCTAATTTGCTCGAGGGCGAGCAAAGTCTAAGTGTGGGGTATTTGATAATGGTCATTTATATAATGTTTTTAGGTGTTTAATTAGGTTAGTTTTGTGTTATTTAGGTTAAATTAGAGTTATTTAGTTAATATTTATGTTTTTAAGGTTAATTCTATGTTTTGTATGATTTTCAGGGTCAAATTGATAAAAAAGGGCGTAAAGTGTAAAAAGTGCAAAGTTTTGGGCCAAAAGTGAAAATTTGAAGAAATTAAGCAAGAAAAAAAGCATCCAGTCCAGAGCTTTAAGCCGTGACCACGTGAAAATATTGAAGGATAAGATACGTGGCCACGTGAAGAAGAATTAGTCAAGAAGCTGTGGCCATGTGAAGAATTAAAGAAGGAGGAATGAAAACCACGTGACCACGTGGATTCTTTTGAAGGACCACACGTGGCCATGTGTGGAAGAGAAGCTTGCATACACGTGGTCACGTGTAGGAAGTGCACAAATGGAAGCGTGGCCACGTGATTTCTACTCCCGTATCGCGAAGGATTTTCTCGAACTTCCTGTTTTGGGTAGAGTTTGCTTCCTATTTGATTTTGGAGTTTGAGAAGCGATCCACAACGTCTTTTGCCTATAAATAGAAGGCTTAAAAACCAAAGAAAGGATCCAATCTGAGAATCAATGGAGATCAATTAGAGAATTAGGGATTAATCTTAGAATTTAGTTTAGTTATTGTTTTCTATTTTCTTTATTTTTTTTTCAACTTTGTCTTTAGTTTTTAAATATGTTTAGGAAGTAGTATTTCTTCTTTTGCTAATGGATTCTTGAAATCTTAATTTTTCATTGTTATGACTTTGTTTTGAGCTTAATTTCAATATCGGTTGATTATTTCTTGGTTTTAAGCATATTCTTATCTTTGATTGTGTTGAGATTGATTGTTGGTTTATTGAATAAATAACTAAAAATTGGTTGACATAGTTAATGATTTGCATGTTCTTAGATTAAATCTTTAATGTTTATGCATGATTATTATCCGAAATATGAGATGATTATGTATGAATTTTATTGGTTAATACTAAGAGAGGAAGAACTAAGAATAAATTGGAATTGAATCACTTGAGAAAGGCTTCAATGAATATTTAGGAAGTTAAAACTAGATTTGTATGCTAAGTATTAGATTTGTCTATGAGTTTAATACTAAGAATGATAGACTTGAATAAAGATATCTTGCTTTATTACTAGTTTTTTCATAATCACTGGTGTTTCTATTGAACTTAAGTCATTACAATGAAAGTTAAGGTGGATAGTTTCTTTAGCAAGAGAATTTCAGTTATTGCTTTGTTTTTTAATTCATGTTTTAGCTTTTGTTTTGTTTAATTGTTTATTTTGTTTAATTTTTGCTTCTAAATCAAAAGCATTTGGGAAACAATCTCGGATTAATTTAATTCATACATAGGTATTATCCTTAGCAATCAATGTTCCCTTGGGTACGATATTTTGGGGTCTTAATCTATATTTCCCTATATTACTAGCCAATCTAGTACACTTTCTAGAAACCGGTCACTTTCCGACTCTTACATTCCCCGATCCGATCTCAGCCTTCCTAAGGACCAAGTCACCAAAATTAAATGATCTTGCCCTCACTTTGCTATTAAATTACTTGGCTATTCTTTCCTTATAAGTTGCAATCTTCACATAAAGTATCCTCCTTTCTTTCACTAGATTTGTATCTCATCTTCTTTCCTGCTCATTGTTTCAATCAAAAAAGAAAGTTAACTGATAGGAAGGGATTTCAATCTCCGTCAGTATAACAACTTCTAATCCGTATACTAAAGAGAAGGGAATTTACATGGTTTCGGCCTTTGGTGATGTTTGGTAGGACCATAAAACACTTTGTAGTTCATCTATATAATTGCCTTTGGCCTTCCCCAACCTCTGTTTTAATCCTTTAAGGATCATTTTGTTGGAAACTTTTATCATGCCATTGCTTTTAGGATGGATGACTATGGTAAATCTTAGGTTGATCTTCAGATTGGTATAGAAGGATCTAGATGTTGTGCTATTAAATTATTTGCTATTGTCGGTGATGAAGACCTTTGGTAGGCCATAACTACATATGACTTCCTTCTATACGAAATTCTTTACATTTACAACAGTAATTATGGCCAACGACTCAGTTTTTATCCACTTGGAAAAGTGGTCGACAACTACAACTAAGAACTTCATTTGTTGCTTACCATGTGGGAATAGGCCTAGGATGTCTAACCTCCATTGGTTGGATGGCCAGAATATTACGATTGGTTGCTGCTCAAACACTAGCTACCTTATTATTTTACCACGGATTTAGTACTGCTGGCATCTTTTGACCCTTTCCTAAGCATGTTTGAAAAATATTAGGCAAAAAATATCCAGTCTACAAAACCTTTCTAGCTATTGCCCTGCTGGCTTCATGGGCACCGCAAATCCCTTTATGGATTTCTATTATAATGTAATCTCTATCCTTCCTTGAGATACATTTAATCCAAGGATAACTAAATGCCTTCTTATATAGCTCGTCACCAATTATAAAATAATTGAGTGACTTTTTAGTGATCTTTCTAGCTTCAGCTTCATCTTTAGGCAACTCTCCCGATCAAAGGTATCAAATGATTGAAGTCATCCATGTGTCTTTTTCTTAATCTATCTCTATCATTTTGGGCTTATCGAGGGAGGGTTTAAGCATTTCTACAACAATTATGCTTTCTTTGATTAACTCCTCATCTAAAGTAGGGATTTTAGTCGATCGGCTAGCTAGGTTTCCTCTCTTGGTGCTTTCTCTAAGCTCCAAGCAATTCCAACATTTTCCAGCTTTTTGAGCTCCACTATAACCTTAGTCGGGTATTTCTTTATGCTCTCTCCTTGGCTTCAAAGCTTTTGAGAACTTGGCTCTTTACTAACTGTGAGTCACTTTTGATCCTGAGGCTTTCCGGTCGGATATTCTTGACCAACCTCAACCTTAGAGGAGTGCATCATACTCTGCAGCATTATTAGATGCTTCAAAACTTAGCTTTATTGTGTGCTTGACAGTTATGTCAAGAGGGCCATTGATTGCAATGTCGATGCCTCCTCTCCTACTGTTTAAAGCTCTATCTACAATCATTTCCCAAGTTACTTTCTTGGGTTCTTCAACTTTCCTTTCCCTTGTAAATTTTTCCATAAAATCTGCAAGAGCTTGCACTCTGATTCCATTCTTGGGCTTGTAATTACATCAAATTACTGTAGTCCGACCACCCATCCCACCATCTTGCCTTTCAAATTAGGCATTTGAAGTATTTTTCTCAATGGAAAGTCCGATTGAAATATGAGAGTATATGCTTTAAAGTATTGCCTTAGATTTTTAGTACACATCATTAGTGCAATGATAAATTGTTCAGTCAAACTTTTCTTCAGTTTTGTTCCTCTTGGTATTTGGCTGACATAATAGATTAGCAGTTGTTGACTCCTCTCTTCTCGGACTAGAGCAGATGCCACTGCTTCTCTTAAAGTAGACATATACAAATAGGGTTTTTCACCTAGGATTGATTGGCTTAATAATGGTGGGTTCATCAGAAATTGCTTCAACTCTTTGAATGCTCTTTGGCAGTCTTCATCCCATTTAAAACATTGTTTTTCCTCAACTTTTTGAAAAAAGGGGTGCAGCATTTGGCTAAAAAGGAGATGAATCTGTCTAAAGCTATGATCTTCCCATTTAATTTATGAATATCCTTCATGTTGATCGGAGACTACAGGTCTAATGTGGCTCTAATCTTCTTTGGATTAGCTTCAATCCCTCTTTGTGATATCGTAAAGCCCAAAAACTTTCTCGAAGGTACTCTAAAAAGGCATTTCTCTATGTTCAGTTTCATTTGAAATTGATTGAGAGTGGCGAATACCTTATTCAAATCAGCAGCATGCTTTTCAGGGCTCTTTCTTTTGACGATCATATCATCCACATAGACTTTAATGTTCTTGCCAATCTGCTCCTTAGAAATTTTGTTCATCAGATGCTGATAGGTTACTCCTGTGTTCTTTAGTCTGAATGGCATGGCCTTATAACAGAAGGTGCCATTATCGATAATGAAGCTCATTTTCTCTTGATCTAGCAACCACATCAAAATTTGATGGTATCCGACACAAGTGTCTAATAAGGAATAGACGGCATGACAAGCTAATGCGTCTACAAGTTGATTGATGCTAGAGAGTGAATAACTATCTTTTGGGCAAGCTTTATTCAGATTGGTGAAATCAATACACATTCACAGTTTTCCATTCTTCTTCTTCTTCTTTATAGGCACGACATTTACCAATCACTCAGGATATTTTACTTCTCTAGTGGTTCCAGCTTTAATAGCCAATTCACTTCCTTAAAAATGAATTTTTTTCCATCAAGCGCATGCCTTTTTAATTTTTTTTTTCATAGGAGGGAAACTCGAATCTACATTCAGCTTATGTTTTATGACTATTGGGTTTATACCTGCAATATCTTCAGGTTTCGAAGTGAAAGAAGCTAGGTTGATCATCAGTATCTACATCACTTTTTTTCCACTTCCTTCATCATTCCCAATCTAATCTGAACGTTCTTACCTTTGGCAAGCTCTTTAGTGGTAAGCTCTTCCTCAAGGTTTATCCTATGTCGATTGGCCTCCTCTTTCTTCTCCAAACCTGGTTCTACTATATAAGCCTGCTTTGATTCCTTTACATTGCAATGCAGGCTTCCCTTGAAGCCTTTTGATTTCCTCTTAGGATTGCCACTCTATTTTTGGTAGGAATCTTTATGACTATGTACTGAATGCTGGCGACTGCTCCAGTTTCAAACAATAGAGGTTTTCTAAAAATTATATTGTACACGAAGTTTAAGTCTATCACCATAAAAAGTTTTTTGGTATATGTGTGTCACCGCTTCGTCACTAAGCTCAACGAAAAGCTGTACCAATTTTATCACTAGGATGGTGGCATTGCCAAATCTGATTAATAAGGAGGTACGTGGCTTCAATTCTTCAACTGGTAGCCTCATCTTTTGATAGGCCTTTAAAGTGAGAACATTCATTGCATTTCCATTATCGACTAGAATTCTTCTAACTTGAAATTTGGCAATGCTGGCCTTCACACCTAGGGCATCCTTATGAGGAAATTTCAAGTCTCTTATTTCCTCAGGGGAAATGATGAGTGGCTGTAGCCTTTCGAATGCAGCTAAAAAATACATCCCTTTCCTTTCTTCCTCTTTGAAATGCTCTTTGCATAAGATGAGCCCATTGTAGTCATGTTAATGACGCCTAATCTTTGCTTTAGTCTTTGTCACGGCTTATCAGATTCCTTAAGCCTTCTTCTTTCATAGTTGTCTTCATCAGAATCTAATCAGCCTTTCCCTTCTTAAGGTGGTTTGTAGGAGCCTAACAGCGCTGGGCCTACAAATCTTTTATAAGAGCCTCTCTGTAGGAGTCTTTTGATCTCCTCCTTCAATACATTGCAATCATCAGTGTGTGTGACCAGCATCCTTATGAAATTTGCAGTACTTGCTTTTGTCCCTCAAGGCATAGGACTATTCTAACATCTTTTTTGGTTAGTTTATTTTTGTATGCGTCTCATTGATCCATATTAGAATTTATGATGTAGAAGCATTGAGTGGAGTGTAAGTTCTGGCCATATTGTTTGCATAGCGCTCGGATCTACCTTTTTTTCCTTCTTTCCTCTTTCTTTAGTTTTTTAATAAGTTGCCCCTTTCGGGATTTCTATTTCTTTTCTCGTACCATCCGATCAAATGCATCCAATTAGAGTCTAAGAGTCTTCCATTTTCCCTCAGCACATTATCTAATTAGATGTATTGGTTGGCCCTATCCATCAAATCTGCGAAATCTATTGCAAGGCGAGTGATAATAGAATAAAAAATTTGTGCGCTTCTTGTACTTCTTGCAAAAGCATTTGCTGCTATATTAAGATGTAATTTTTTTTTATTCCAAAGCTTGAAACTTGTCGATGTAGTCTCTTAGACTTTCATCAGTTTCTGTATTAGGTTGCATAAGTTTTTGACGGATTTAGGAGTTTTGATTTGCACGATGAATCTCGTTGTAAATAAATCTCTGAATTGCCTAAAAGAGTGGATCGATTCCATAGGCAGATCGTGGAAACAATCCAAGGCATTACCTATAAGAGTTGTTGGAAATACCCTACAAAATACCTTATCGTCGAAAGAGTATATCTAGATTTGAGTTAATTATTCAGAAATGTGACAATTTTGGATCAGATTTAACTATATATCTAAGCATTTTGATCTCTTTAAATTCGCTCGACAACTTTGCTTCTCTAATCTCTTGGCTAAAGAGTGAGACTATGTTCCCATTGAAGACTAATGTCTTCGAATGGACAAGGCCAAACTTCTTGACCTATTGCAAAAACCATTGTTTGTTCTTGTCTAGCACGCAATCATCGTTCTCCTCTTTTGCCTTTTTTCATGAACCTTCTTTTAGGAGTACATATGTATCCCAAGTTATCATCTATCACCAATGAAAGTGACCGCCTTAATGTGCACAATGAGTTATGTCTCCTTTTAGCAGTGCACATGTATCCGAAGTCATCATATATATCAGTCGAGGGAGATCACCTTATTGTGTTGTAAACATCATCTTATTCATACATCTTTCCCTTTCCTTTTCCCTAATTAGATTCTTAGAATTTTGAGTGGGTTCCTATCCTGCTCTTTCCTTCTCCAATCTATATTCTTGCATTTCTTGGTCTGTGTCTTTTGCAACTTTCTACCTTTGTGTCTCTATCAAAGGTTTAGGGCCATTTCCCCTTCTTGATCATTTCGATCATTTGTTGCATGAAATCACTTAGGATAGCCCTAAGGTCTTTAGCTTTTACCAAAGTGGAATCTAGCTGCACCAAGAGCTCATTATTGAACTTGGGCAAGAGGTTGTTAATGGGAGATGTTGGCGGAGATATATTAGGCTCTCTCTCAATACGGGACCTCAATCATATTCGTCTCTATAGGATTAATCCCTGGTTCTATACTTTGAATGCTCAGACATTCCTATCGTTGTTCCTCTCAATGAGAGCAGCAAATGATAATTCAAAGAATATTAGAAAGAAGGGATAAGGTAGGAGTTGGTTGGGTTGGTTGTGGCCCAGAACCTACAAAAATGCTAGTCGGTCTGATTGGATATTAACACTTCGAATCTTAAGTTAGTAATAGACTTAAAAAGAGAAAGTAAACAGAGAATTTCAAGAGTGCAATACTTGAAGCCCTTAGAGGATTGGGCTATTTATAAGGTAGAGGTGAGAGAAGAGGTCCACCAGTAAAGGTACTCGAGTAATAGTAGTTAGTAGATAGAGGGTATAGTCATATAGTGATTTGATTGTCCATATCCTGTTAAGTGTGTCAGTACAACATACAAAATATAGTTTATTAGACTGATTGAATTAGTTGGCTAATTGGTAGGCCAAATTGGATATGCCACACGTGTTTGATGGGATTTCTTTAATGTGAATTGTTGGACCGGTGAGATAGGTACTGGGCCTCAAATTACAATATGTATTATCAATTATTATTATTATTTTGTATGTGGGGTTATTTTACTTCAGATTCCAAGGTGCTAGAGTCGAACTCTTTTGTCCTTGCCTCTGTTTCCCTTGGTCCTAATTAACAATAAGCTTCATGCTTGAGAGATCATTGAAACTATTCTAATTTTGCCACTTTTATTTATTTTATTAATTTTTTTGTTTGTTCGATGCAACTGGATATCTTCGCACTAATGCAAATCTACATATTTATTATTTTCCTGAAAATCCATGCGTGCACATTTCAATTTTATTTTATTATTAAGTGCATTAGTTATCAATTATAACTTAAACGTGCAAGCATGATATAACTTTTTCTTTCTATTTATTTTTTAGTCTACCATACTTTTCCTTTTTTTTTTCTTTTTTCCTGCCAGATAATATTTTAAATAATATAATTAAATGATCTGATAGTTAAAAAATAAAAGATGTTATATTATAAAAATTAATATTCTATTTTCTCGTTTTGAAGAAGGGCATGATGAACATGGGAAGCCGAAAGATTTGTCCTTGATATATAATCACTAAAGTTGAAGCTCTTTTAGTTTTTTTTTTTTTTTAATTTAAATGAAAAGCTACTAAACGAATTTACAGAAGAGAGAAGCTAATGATTATTTGAAGCAACAAGAAGCTAGAAAAGTCACAATTTTATACACTAAATTACAACACCAAATAACACAAATCAGTAGTAAATAAGTAGCAAACATGGCAAACTCTAAGAAATACCAAAGCCTGAGATCAAAAGTAGAATTAGAAGATGGAGTAGTAATTAAAGAATAACACTTAACATCTCATTCCAAGTATCAGGGACCCCAGGGAGGCACCAATGGCTACAATCAGAAGAAAATTGATTTGAAGGATGTTGACTCTCTTCTTGGCTAATTGGTCTTCTATAAACTGAAGGATGGCCATCTCTACGCAGAGCAGACATTGTGGTTATGTCTTGTAAATAAACTGGGAAACTCATCTTTCTCACCACTTCTTTTAATACTACCACTTGTTCTGGAACATGCTTGTGGCTGAAAAATGCCAATGGCTCCCTTTGTTTGTAGCATTTCCATCCATTTTCCCTGTCCCCCACCAGTGTTTCATTTTCTCATTGCACATTATAGATAATGCAACAAAATTCTATTTATGTTGTCAATTAAAATCAGTTTTAACTTTATTCTCTAAGCCACTATATATAATTTTACTACTAAGTTTTTAACTTTTATTTAACATAAATTGAGACATGCTTAATAGAATACGATAATATATATATATATAAAGTTTAAGTGTGTAAAATGAATTGGGCCTTAATAAATATAACAACCTGTTGTGTCTGGGAGACATGCTTCGGAAAATGACTCTGGTTCTACGAGGATCAAGATTTAAATCAATCCATTTTGCCCATGTAGTGAGTCCTTTCTGATAAGCAATCATTGGATTCATAGTTTTTATTAGAGACTGTCCTTCCATGTAGTAGTTCCATCTGTCAAATATTTTCAAAATATTTAACCTTGCATGTGCAATTAAATTTATTAATGACAGTACGTATACTACTACATAAAATGTCTATTACAATATATTTTTAGTAATATAGTTGAAAAATGTTGCCTTAATTTATACAAAGCAACATTTACCAACATACTTAAAATATTGTAAGCTAATAATCATACGTTGTGTGAATTGTGCCATCCGATCAACTGACCAGAAAGTCAATATATTTTGGCTGCTTTGGTCTACTTATCAGACGGAAAATACGTAACGCGCAATGCATCAATACACACTATGTACCGGATTAACACTCTAAATATATATATATATATATATATATATATAAAGAAAGAAAGATTTAAAAGGAAGTTAAATAAATTTCTTACGAACTCCATTTGTCTGAATGAGTCCACCAGTGAGCTGAATCAAAGACAAGAACATCAACATTTCTCCAATATCTTGCATTCTCTTCAATCCGATCTAAATGCAAAATTCTCTTATTTCCAGCTTCTTTCTTCAATTCCACTAGCAGTGGTGCCCAACTAAACTCAATTGATGTCTCAAAGTCCTGTTAAAAATTCACATAGATAATTTTTAAATAACCAATATAATTTAATTTTTTTTCCTATATTTTTCTATTTCTTTAGCTAATCGAATATATATATATATATATAAAGAGTAATGAATATATATTAATCTTAGCTAGGACCGTGCCAAATTGAACCAAAAAAATAAAAGGATCTGGACAATTCGGTTTGTTCAACTTGATTTATTCGATTCTTATAATTAATGCGAAGTTTGGTTTATTTGATTTGGTTCTTAAAACTCTGAAATCAAAATAATATATAAATCAGAAAACTCAATTGGAAAGAACCAAACTAATGGAATATAATTCGATTTGTTCGGTTATTAAATTTATAAAAAATTTGGTTTTTCAATTGGTTCGGTTAGAAAATGAACCGAACCAAATGCCCACTTCTAGTGTTAGCTTACCAAAGCATGGAAGGCCATGGAAAGGCCATTATAAGTAACCATTTTATGGCCGGTTGGAATAACTCCTTGCACTAAGCAGACGAGAGACTCCCATTGGTTCCTCATTATTGAATCACCAACTAGCATTATTCTTTTCCTTCTCATCTTTCCAAGAAATTTCAGTGCATCAAACCTATACATATACATATAAACATATAATTGGTCATTCGATCGGATGGTGCATAGTGCAATCCATTTGCATAAGCAGCAATTATCTAGGGAACAAATTGAATAATTATCTTGAAATTACTGTTTAATGAAAGCTTAAGCAGCAATTACCTTGGGATTGAGCAAGCATGAGGCTGCCATTTCCATTTCTCATAATCGGAATCAGGCCTTCCATTTCTCTTACAAGTAACTGCTGTACTAAGATAAGGGCAAGTAGTATCATAAAGAGGGTAAGACTGATCATAAACCCATTTCCCTGAAGTAAAATCACATCCACTGCTTGATCCCTGAACCATATCAACTTCACTATCTTCTTCATTCACCCACTTGGATAACACTTCATCTTCTAATAAGCCAAACTTAGAAGACTTGCCACTGAAAAAGCCAACCAAAATGGTTAACCAGAAGAAGAAGAAGATGTGTGGTGTAGCCATTTCGTACTGAAATTAAGGAGAAAGCAGAATGGAGGTCTTAAGGGTCCCAAAGAGTGTTGGTGAGTTGAAGAAGATTTACAAAGGTTGAAAAGATAAAAAGTTATTATGTTTAAGAATCAAGGCATGAGTTACGGAAAAGATAGGACCCTCACCATATCGTTATGCTCTTCTTCTAATCATCACTGTTCCTCCTACGCTGCACGGTAATTCTTTTACTCTTTCGTATTCCATACCGTGCTGTCTTTTTTATTATTAATTTGAGCCAATAAATAAATCATGGTGGTATAGTCATCAAATAATAGATGGCCTAGCCATGCAATCGTTGGTGATGGTTATGGCCAGATTAAGAGCAGTCATACTAAGCCTAGGCATTGATTTGGGTTCTTAGCCATTGTCATATGGCCTTGAAATATAGGCACTGTGTATGTGGTCTAATTAATATGATTATTTGATTTTTTTTAAAAAAATTAAAGTTAAAACTCGCATCCAAATTATTTGTAAATCTTATAATTTTCTTTTACATTCAATGGTTTCGATTAATTTAGTAAAAAAACTTTAAGTATTTGATAAAAAAAATTATTCTCCATTTCTATTTATATATTAAATAACCATTAACAAAATGTGATGATTAAATAACCATTAATAATATATTTCTATGTAATTTACAGATATAGTTATTTTTCATGTATATACAATTTTTTTTAATTTTCTAAGAATAGAATTGAAGCCAATATAAATATCATTTGGTGATACTCAATATATAACCGTTATTTGTGCAATTATGGGCAATTATATATATATATATATTAATTTAATGACAAAAATATTTTGTAATTAATAAGTTTTATTTAAATTGTAATAAAAATAAGTTTTAATTCAGTAATATATTTAAATAAAAAATAGACTTAAAAAGGATTGACTGAATTAGTAGCTGATTAAGATCAAAATTGACTATCTAACAACTAATTTTTAACCTCACCTAACATATCCTAATTAACCACCGTTTTTTTGTTAAATCGGTGTAAATAAAAAGTTTTAAGATAAAATTGAAATATTTTTCGGATTAAAATATAAAATAGTCAACGTAAAACTAAAAAGCATTTTAATTTTTTTTAATTATTTGTTAAATTTTTAGATGAACTAAAAGTATATTTTTTCAATTTTCTAGTTGTTTCTTATATGGAAAAATACATGAATAACATATATCTTAACCCTATGTCAAAATATGCATATCTTGATTTTTCAAGATATAGATAATTAAAAAATTACGTGACTTTTTTTATTTGATGGAAACACTTGAAAAGATTGAAAATATTGAAATAATTTTATTTTCTTTTTTATTTCAATCTTTTTAAGTAAATAATTCATCTGTAATGGATTCAATTAATTTTGATCCGTGCCAAATAAGCACATAAATATAACAAAACACACTCATTAAAACTCTTAAAAAATATCTCTATATTTACTAGGACTGAGCAAAAAAAATTGGTAACCTGAAAAATCGATCGGTTAACCGAACTGATTTTTATTGGTTATTGTTTAAAGAAATGAGATATTTCGGTTTTCGATTTTAGATTCGGTTTATGGTCTGAAAAAACCAACGATTTCAATTAACCGACTGCTTTATATATATATATATATATATATATATATATATATATATATATATATATATATATATATATATATATATATATATATATATATATATATATATATATATATATATAACCTAAATCTAAAATGTTAGGGTGTTTTTCTTGGCCGCTATCTCTTACTCTAGCCATCTGCCTCTTCCTTACTGGCGGTCTCCTTATTACTGTTAGCTTCTCCATCACGCTCAACATTAATCATAAGACAATATTTTCAAGTTATTTAATATTTATAATAAAAATTTAAGATAAATATAGTAAAAAATTACAAATATTTAAAAAAATTAATCAAATATAAATTATAATTTTTATTTTATTCTTAAAAAATTCATCAAAATTGTTTGAATTTTAATTATTTTTTGTTTATATTTTAATTTTTCAGCAAAATACAATAATATATGAATATTTTTGGCAAAAATTTATTTTTATGTTTCAAATCAGTTATTTCTAGTTTTATCTGGTTTAATCGAAAATTGATTCATACCAATTTTTTATAATTTTTTATCAATTCGATTTTATATATTATTAAATCGAATAAATAAGCGATTCAGGTTAAACCGAACTGATTATAATAACATTGGTGGGACTTAAAAGTTTAAAGATGGAGGCGTGACAAGCGGGAAGTAGGCCATCCACATTACTGCTATAGTTTCTTTTATAGTCAAAAGAGCAAAAAGTGGGATAATTGTATGAGTAAATGCAAGTAAAGGAAGTTGGAATAATAATAATAATAATTACGGTTATGTTTGTTTTGGCTCAAAAGTAATACGTAACCCATCATTGTACTGCTTTCCACTTTGTCTTAGCTACGTGTTACAGTGTTGTTTCCTTCTCCATCCATCGTTTCTTTTTTTTTTTTTTGAACAAAATAAAATTGCAGGTTTTTGTTTTTGTTTTTTTGTTTTTTTTTTCTGCAAAAGCCAATTTTTATGCTTGGCATTCCAAATATTTCCTTCTCTATGTGTCATGAGGATTTCGTCCTCTTTGTCTTTGAAATGTTCTTTCATTTACTTTAGCTCTATTTATTATTTAAAAACTATATCCTATGCCATACACAATAATCATAATGGATCCAAATACATCAAAACATATTAGGAGTCAAATACGTTGGATTGAATTTAGATCACTTCTTTATACACAGTTTGAATTGGATTAAAATATGCTGCATCTAACTTAATATTTTAAAAAATTAATAATATATCATCAACTCTTCCAATTCAAATTAAACCCAATAGATTAGATGAGATGGTACTTCCCTTTTAACTATAAGTTTTAAATTTTAATTTTGAAAATCAAATATTTTTAAATACTTACAAATGAGCATTTTATTCTATTTGTAGATCTATCCGATGCAAATATAAATTAATCGGACTAATGAATTAAAAAAAAAAGTACTCATTATGGTTATACATCCTACAAACTTGCACAACCTTACAAGATTAGCCATACACTAGTAAAATTGAAATTCTTGAAGTGCATTTAGAAATTCCTATCTTCTGTGAAAAATATTTATTCCATTAATTTGACAATTAATTAAATTTTTCATTAATCTAACTTTTTATTTATTTAGATTTTTTTTTAAAAGATAGATACTTCTAAAAACAATTTAAAAAGGGTTTTGCAGACTAGGTTTGATTTGTTTGACTACCCAATCTCCTTGTTTGATCATATGCAATCCCACATTCTTATTAAAGGATCTGTTTTTTTTTTTTTGGGTACAATTGGTCATGATATAAAGCTTAAAGCCTCTTTTCTCTAATGTTGCCAGTTGCTTATAAATTTCGAACACACTCAGTCTTAGGAATTTTTTATTCCAAAACTACCCTTAAGGACTTCATTTTAACTTCTTTGGGTAAAACAACTTTGATCCATATACAAGCTAGAGAGAATGGAGTGGCTCCAGTTGAGCTTCTAATTGTTGTGTGGTAATACCCACAAGGCATATGGCAATTTATCACTCCAGTCTTTGTAAGAGTACCCCAAAGTAAGCCTAGGAAGGATGGAGCTTGTTTTACAAGGGTAATTACTGAAAATGAAAAGGGTTTAAGCGTGTGAGAGCGTAGATGGTTAGTAGGGACATTATGGAAATTTTTATATTTGATAGGTACATTTAAGAAATTAGATAATTTTAGAATTTTAATGAAATTAAGGGTAAAATCACCAAGAGAAATGAAAAATTCACTGCAAGAAAAATGCAAAATAACGATGACAAAAGTTCTAATTAATTAAATTTTTTCGTTGCTAAATCAGTTTAGCGAGAACTTAGCGATAACAATATTTTTGTAACAAAAGTCATCCTAGCAGAATTTAGCGAGGAAAACAAGGCGTCGCTAAATTTTGGCGTTTAAGCATAAATTTTGTTATTGCTAAATATTGCAACGACAATTTTGTCGCTAAATTTTGCGACAACATTCTCACTACATTTTGCGACAATATATTCGTCATTATATCGCGACAACAATATTCTTGCTAAGTTTTGTGAGGACATGACTTTCGTTGCCATATAATATATTTCTCTGCTTATTTAAAGACAAAATATCCGTCTTTAACATGCTCTCGCAAAATTAGCTAGAGTTTTTTATAACTAATTTATAGCTAAATAACTGTTGTCTGAATAGCTAATCTCATACTAAATTCAAATTAATATGGAATTTTCACTATATTAAAAATAAACCACAAAATACAAATTTATATTTAAAGACTACTCAACATTTAATTATTATTATATATATATATATATTAATTAAAAGATAGTTATTTATAATTGCATACCATTGTTAATTGTATACCTAAAACTAATATATATGAAGCATATATAGCTTTTCATTTGCTCACCCAAGTGCTCCCCTCACTGATCCATTTCATGTTCAAGCTCAATCTGCATAGTAGACAAATGTTGTAAGTATAGGCTATGAGAAACAGAGGAAAAATTAATATAAGGGTGTGAGGAATTACCGGACAACTTTCTTGGTTTTCTCAATGGAATAAAGTTAGCTCCAATTGCTAATGCAAATTATAAATCCTCTCACCTCCACTCCTAGAAAATAAAATCCACCATATTAGTGATATTGGCAAAGTACAAAAAAAAAATTAAGATAATAAAACAAGGATAAAAATAACCTAACTTTTTTCCAGCATAATGGCTTACCAGATATGTATACACAGCTTGTGAGTGAAGAAAGAATCCGCGAATACCAACTCTTGTGATGCTCATACATAAGCAAGTAAACAAAGGGGCATGCAACAAGGAAGAAGAGCACATAAAACAAATACTTCATTGCAAGGTCATCATATTCCTTGGTTTTATTCCCTGCATATGACTCGGGATCTCTAAATCTCAACATAGGTATCTTTCCACTTCTATCAATCTGAAGACGTGACAACAGGGTAAAGAAACAAATGAAATAATTAAAACAACAGGGTAAACAACCAAATATGTACACACAACCATGGAATTCCCCTTTTTCCACAATTATAAAAAAAAATTGATCATATCTAAATACAAAGAGATTCTTATGAGCTGAACAAGAAGTTCAACTGTAGATATGCTCTTTCATTAATTATTCATTCTAATAAAATGAATCATGCAGGTACAATAACAGTAAACTAAGAGAGTTAAACTCTTTGCAGGATTTTCTTGAGAACCAAACAGAAACAGCACATAAGTCAAAGATGTTCTAAAAAAAAGGCACAAAATCAAATAATAAGGTACTCTAGTTCAGAAAACATTGATGGCATTTGTTAATATTTAAACTAAGCAGGTGACTGCCCGCATGCTAATCAGGATCACAAGCTTCTGGAAATAATGATAAATAATCAATGAAATGCTTACGCAAGAGTGAGTCATAACAACAAGCACATAATGCATTCCAGGAGGCAGATTGTCTAAAATACAGTCACCAGCAAGTGAGAGCAAGATAATCATCATTTAAGCCAAACCCATACAAATTATGCATTAAAATAATAGGCTATAAGAGCATATAACCAAATACAAGCACTGATTAACTCACAACTGCAATAAGAAATGCTGCTTTCAGATTTCCGCATGCTTCACAACAGGCTCTACTCATTAAGAAAGGAAACCATCTGCCTCAAAAAAAGTAACATCAAATGGCATAATTAGCACTATACCAATGTGAAAAACTTAAATAACAGTACACTAGCATGAAACCAAGTGTTAATTTAGAAATACAGCATAAGGACATGAAACAAAATAGGAATTTTCAGGATTAAATAGCATAAAACGTTCAGAAGTAGTAGAGAACATAAGAACTTGAGTATAAGCATGTCTACAAAAACATGCTTTCACCGACGACAATATTAATTAGATAATCCACATCAGTTTCAGAAAGTACAGAAATTGATATAATAAATAACTGACATCAAATTCTGAAGAGATTTTAAGAAATACAGAAGCAAAAAGTTGAAGTGAACCAAAGTAAAAAATGATTTATCAATGAGTGACTACTGTGTTTTAGGAGATCATATAAATCTCATAATCAAACGGATCAATCAATAAATTAAGCTAAATCAATCTTACAAATTACTTCTAGTGATCATTTATAAAATATTGTCCGAGACTAATAATATAAAGCATATAACTCAAAAAATAATTTTAAGATTGTGTGTGTGTGTGTGTATTTAAGTAGAAGATATTAGCATCAATTCAAAAGTTTTCACCTGTTCCAGCTCCCATTAGCACCAGAAAAAGATCCTAACATATGATATCAAATGGCTGCTAGATCTATCGTAAGCTAAGTAAGAAATCAAAATGTAACTACCTAATAAATCAGCCAAAAGGGCACGAGTAGGTCCCTGCAAGTTATAGAAAGCCTTATTATTTGCTTGCTGTTGGTTAATATATTTTGTTAGATAATAGGTTGTAACTAAAAGTAGAATAGTAATTTTTCTTTTACTACTTGTATACCTATAAATATACACTTGTATCATTATTTTAGGATAATTCGAGATAATATAAACTCTTGAGTTCACAAAATCTTCATGGTATCAGAACCACTGTCGTTTCGAAGGTCGAGTTAACTCCCTTCCGTAGTCGGTTTGTTTTCGGTAACCTCTATTTTTTCGGCGAGTTTAGAAGGTTATGTTCCAAACCTCCTCTTTCGACACCACCCCCATAGAAAGGTAGATCGGGTGAAGATCGGTCGGTGTCCCAATTTCCAGCGCTGTCAGAAGCCGCGCGTGAGCTCACATGCCGATCAAAGGATTCTGCCCTTTCTCCACGCGCTAGCGCGTGTGACGCATGCCACCACCTCCGACCACCTTTTGCTTCCGTTTTTTCTGCCGACCTTCTCGCCGCCCTTTTCCGCCTCCAATCCACTGATCTCCGATGACTTCCGACCATCTCGATTTCTGGGTCACGCTTGAACAGGTTCTGTTTTTCTGGGTTAAATTTTTTCTTGCTGTTTTTTTTATTCTTTTTGGTTTTTTCATTATGTTAAATATTAAGGATGATCATAAGAAAGTTGAGAAACATCATTCCATTAATGACAATTCCTATTCTCAAATTAGTCCAGTTAAACTTGAGGGGAGCAGTACTTATTTAGCTTAGTCTAGATCGTGTTTATTGTCGATCAAGGCTAGAAGGTTGCAGGCTTATATCGATGGAAGTAAAAAATCACCATCTGTCACCGATCCTAATTTTAATCAATGGAACTCAGATAATTCACTGGTTATGTCTTGACTCCTAAATTCGATGCATCCTAAGATCTCTAGATAGTATTTATTGCTTGACATTGCATAGAAGATATGGAAAACTGCAAAAACCACCTACTCTCGACTGGAAAATGAAGCTCGTATCTTTGAATTCGGGAAGAAAGTTCATGGTACAAAACAAGGTGAGCTTACTGTTTCAGATTATTTCTCTGAATTGGGTAATTTATGGCAGGAACTGGATTATTATCAAGACTTTCAAGCAAAATGTGTTGATGATGCGGTGCTGATTCAAAAGATGATTGAAAATGAGAGAGTTTATGATTTTCTAGCTAGTTTAAATCCTGAATTTGATCAAGTGCAAGTTTAAGTTATTGGCAGAACTCCTTTTCTTTCACTTGAGGAGGCACATTCTTTAATTCAGCAGGAAGAGATCAGGAGAGGTGCTATACTTTATACTGCACCTATTGACAAGTCAGGTTTAACTGTCCATACCTTTCTTGAGCAACCAAAAAAGATTCTTTTTGATAAATATCATTTGCTCTGTGATTACTATAGTAAGCCAAGGCACACTAAAGAGACTTGCTGGAAGTTGCATGGAAGACCTAGTAGGGGCCATGGGGGAAAACAAGTTAATCCAACAAGGGCTCAAACACGTGTTAGAAATAGTGAAATAATCTAAGGAGTCGGCTTCAGTTGAGAGTCCTCTGATGAGATTTTGCATTTCAGGCGTTTCCTGTCTCAGCTTACTTCTTCCTCTAGTGCTACCTCTAATTTGATCAAGTCAGGTACTACTTTCTCTCATCATAACTAATGGATTATTGATTCTGATGCGAATAGACATATGACAGACACTTCAAAAGGCTTTTTTAACTACTCTTCTTGTTTAAAAAGGGATAGTATCGAGGTGGCTGATGGATTATTAACTCCCATTTCTGGGACAGGTTCTGTTGTTTGTACTCCTAATATTAAATTGTCTTCTGTTCTTTATGTTCCTCAATTCCCTGTCAATCTTTTATCTGTCAATGCTATCACTAAACCTCTTAACTGTAAGGTTAAATTTTTTTCTGATTTTTGTATTTTTCAGGATTTTCAAACAGGGAAAAGAATTGACAGTGGTAGAAAGCATGATGACTTATATATGTTGGAAGACAGTTAAGAGTTGGCTCTTTTTGGGGGATATCAGGATGTCAACCAGGAGATCATTTAGTGACATAGGCGATTAGGACACCTGTCATTTTTTATTTTAAAAAAACTATATCCTTGTTTATTTGTTAAAATTCGGTTTGATTCTTTATTTTATGATGCTTGTGAGTATGCTCAACATATTAAAAACTCGTATCCTTTGAGTGATAATAAAGCCAGTAAGCCATTTATGATTGTTCATTTTGATGTTTGGGGGCCTACACAAACTGTCTCTTTGTCTGGAAATCAATGATTTGTTACTTTCATTGATTGTTGCACTAGAATGACTTGAATGTATTTGATTAAAGCAAAGAATTATGTTTTCTCTTATTTTCAATTTTTCCATAAAATGGTTATCACCCAATTTGATGCTAAAATAAAAGTTTTGCGATCTGATAATGAAACAGAATATATGAATAGTGGTTTGATACTTATTTGGAGTCTCATGGAATTATTTACCAAACTAGTTGTCCTTATACGAGTGCTCAAAATGGTGTAGCTGAAAGAAAAAAATAGGCATTTGTTAAAAGTTGTTAGATCTCTTATGTTTACCATACATGTTCCAAAGTCATATTGGGGGGATGCTGTACTAGCGGCTGCCTATCTTATTAATCGAATGCCTCTCAAAACTCTTAACTTTAGGACTCCAGTAGAAGCCTTAACCAAGAAAACTGGCTATACTGTTTTATCCAAGATTTTTGGATGTGTTTGCTTTTTTCATACTAGGAATGTTGAAAAATTAGATCCGAGAGCACTGAGATATGTGTTCGTTGGATATTCTCTAACTCAAAAGGGATATAAGTGTTATCATCCTCCATCTAGGAAATTCTATGTGAGTATAGATGTTACCTTTCGGGAATCTAAACTTTATTTTGGCAGTATCCAATCACCTATTCAGGGGGAGAATAGTGAAAAAATGGTGATGAATGTACCCGTGCTACCTCAGATCTAGTTCAAAGGAAAAACGAAGGGATTGTTATTCAGGAGCAGAATGTTGATGTTCAGGGGGAGGAGAATGTTGTTGGTGTTGGTGGTCGTTTAGATAGATCTGACTTGTTGAGATACTCGAGGAAGAATAGGTCTGAAGAAGCCGTCATGCATTCTATACAGTCAGAATCCTCGGGTGAGTTACTTCTTGATTCTGATTTAAATTTGCCCATTGCTCAAAGGAAATGAGTCAAGTCGTATACAAAACATTCCATCTCTAACTTCGTCTCTTATGATTCTTTGTCTCCTTCCTATAGAGCCTTTGCCTTGTCTCTTTCCTCTATGTCTATTCCACAGGATTGGAGAGAAGCTATCAAGGATCCAAAGTGAAGAGAAGCTATGGTTGAAGAAAAGAAAGCCCTCTCTAAAAATGAAACCTGAGAACTAGTTGCATCTTCAGACAAAAAGTTAATTGGTTGTAAGTGAATGTTCACAATAAAACACAAAGCTGATGGTTCAATTGAAAGATTTAAAGCTAAATTAGTGGCAAAGGGATTCACCCAGACTTATGGAGTTGACTATCAGGAGATATTTGCACCAGTTGCTAAAATGAATACCATTAGAATCTTGCTATCTTGTACAGTTAACTTGGATTGGGATTTGCTGCAATTTGATGTAAAGAATGCATTTCTTCATGGGGACCTGGAAGAAGAGGTTTATATGGAGATTCCTTTTGGTTTTGATGATGAGTGAACACAAGGAAATGTGTGCAGACTAAAGAAAGCCTTGTATGGGTTGAAACAATCTCCGAGAGTTTGGTTTGACAGATTCAGTAAAGTTATGATATCTTTTGGTTATCAGCAAAGTAATGCTGATCATACCCTCTTTATGAGCCACTCCAAAGGTAAGATCACTCTTCTCATTGTTTATGTTGATGAAATAATGATGACAAGGGATGATAAAAAAGAAATGGTTCGACTGAAGAAGCTCTTAACTCAGAAGTTTAAAATCAAGGATCTTGGAAAGCTACAATATTTCTTGGAAATTGAAGTTGCCAGATCAACCAAAGGGATCTTCATTTCTCAAAGAAAATATGTTCTGGATCTTTTGGATGAAACTAGTATGTTGAGATGCAAACCAGCAGATACACCCATTGAAAGTAACCATAAGTTACAAACAGGGACTGAAAGTTCAGTTGATAAGGGAAGATATCAAAGATTGGTCGGTAGACTTATCTATCTATCCCACACTAGACCAGATATTACTTATGCAGTTAGCTTGGTGAGTCAGTTTATGCATGATACAAGAGAATCTCATCAACAAGCTGTTTTCGCATTTTGAGGTATTTTAAATCAGCTCCTGGAAGAGGTATTCTTTTTTCAAAAAATGATCATCTAAGAATTGAAGCTTTCACAGATGCAAATTGAGCTAGATCTTTAGATGATAGAAGATCAACTTCTGATTATTGTACATTTGTGGGAGGTAATTTAGTCACTTGAAGAAGTAAGAAACAGAGTGTAGTTGCAAGATCAAGTGGAAAAGCAGAATATAGAGCTATGGCTCAAGGTATTTGTGAGTTGTTATGGTTGCAGAAGTTATTAACAGAGTTGAATTTGGCTAAAAGGGACTGAGTATTTTTGTATTGTGACAACAAAGCTGCAATCAGTATTACTCATAATCCAGTTCAACATGACAGGACAAAACATATTGAAATTGATCGACACTTCATCAAAGAAAAATTATCTGATGGTGTTTTAAACTTATTTCATGTAACGTCGGACAAACAATTAACTGATGTTTTTACAAAAAAACTCGGTAATTGAGCTTTTCACGCCATAATTTGCAAGTTGAACATGTGTAATATTTTTGCACCAACTTGAGGGGGAGTGTTGGTTAATTTATTTTGTTAGATAATAGGTTGTAATTAAGGGTAGAATAGTAATTTTTCTTTTACTACTTGTATACCTATAAATATACCATTGTATTATTATTTTAGGATAATTCGAGATAATAGAAACTCTTGAGTTCACAAAATCTTCACTTGCATATACAGATAATTCCATGTCGTACATAATAATTTAAGAAAAAGGAAAAAGGAAAAGAAAAAATAAAAAAAAGATGACAAAATACTACTATGTCACAAAGATCTGCAGTGTTGTTAGCAAGATCAAGCATCCAGAACCCAATTACATAAACAAAAGCTGCTCTTATTCGTGTGCCTTTAAATGTACTGCATGTTCGTAGACAAGATGGCAAGTCTTAAATGCACATATGAAATAAAATACAAGGAATAGAGAGGAAAAAAAATACCTGCAGTGCTCCTTTGTGTCCCTTAATATATACCCAATGTCTGCAGAAAGTCCACTTATTATCACCTAATTGCAACACTTGGTTTAGTTAATACATAGCACAGCACACAACAATAGAGATAAGAAGAATTAAAGGTTCATGAATCCAATTACATGCGTAACAGATGTTACAACATCTGGAACAAAAAAATCATAATCACATATATGTAGAAGAGTGTTTCACCTTAGAACGGAACGGAAAGAAATCACCCAAGGCATTGAGCAAATTTTCCATTTCCGCAAATTTAATTTAAGCTACACAAATATACATCCTCCAGAATGGAAATTTGGAATCTACCTACTTATTAACCTATACAACTTCAATCTTCAGTAGAAGCAGATATCCTTTTTGTACAATAAGATCTTCCCCGAGCATAAACTATAGGCCATTAACAGGTAGAACAGATACTGAATAATACAGAATTACATTGGAAAGGACAGAAGGAACTAAACTTCATCACAACTTCATAATACAATAAGTCCTATAGAAATAAAACTAAAACCAATTATATTTTCTGATATCTTGGCTGCAAATCTAGAGTTGTATAGTTTTAAATTTTAGATGACATGTATAAAAGAAGAAGAAAAAAAAAAGAGAGACATTTATCAGGTCAAGACATTCTTTGTCAATCAAAATATAAACAACACCAAAACACACCAAAATACAGGAAATTTGAAAAACAAACTGTCTTAGAAAGATAAAATAAGGGGCTGGAATTAGATAGGTTTCAATATGTTACCCATCAAAACAACCAACAGAAACTATCCAATAAAAGAAAAAGAAAAAGAATAGACCACTCATCAAAAAATAGTCAGGAGCACATCTGTCCAATGTCTACCTCATGCAAAGCTGGAGCACCATTGGTCCCATCAGCGGTTACTGCAACAACCTCTCTTAACATATTTTTCAAATTACCAAGGTGTGTTTATCCAAAGGTAAAGACCTAGCCATTACCTGTGTCCATGATTAGCAATTAAGAAATGCAAGCCATAATATTTAAGCAATTAAATCCCAAAGAAGTTTTTCAGAAACCTGAATTTTTGGTATTATCTCCTTCATCTCTTCAGGGGATTTGCTACAGAAATCTTGTGCTTCTATGGCCAATCCAACCTAAACTTTGTCAAAGTGAATCCCTTAACCCCTCTTGAACTTGCATGGCACAAACGGATAATGCCAACTAATAGATGAGTTAAAAAAAAAATCAGACACAAAGCAATGCAAATAAAACAGAAGTTGCAACCAAAAAAATACCTAATTTGATTATGATCTTGCCAATGATTGGAAGTCAAGGTATTGGAAGAAAATTATAAACATACATGGCTAATTTATATTGGATAATAGATAATAAATTTATTATTAAGATTATTGCTTTAAGAATCAAAAGAACAATCTGGACTAAAACTTTTGTTAGACAAATCTTTGCTAATCAGAATATGAGAGAATGGAATAGAATTAATGGCTCTAAATATACATACTAGTTAATTTTTATTTATAATATATGTTTGGGTAGAGCAGGTGAAATTCCAATCATATTGAATAACATGTTTTAATTACATAAGTGTTGCATTTCTTGATTATGAAAGGTTCATTTATTCACTAAACATAATTAGTAGCTGCTACTGATATATTCTTTTTTTTTTCTAATTTATATATTTCATCTTACACTAATTAAGAAATTAGGGAGTAGAAACATACCAGAATGAACCTTGATTATTCTCTTCTATTTTTTTTTTCTCATCTCTTCATAACAATCCATAGATAGATTTCTATTTAACATCAAGATCAGCTTCCTAGAGTCTGTTACAAGATACCTTGTGATACTGCAGAAACATATCAATCAACCTTCACCAAATTAATCAATTAATTGTTAACAAAAACCAACTGTATAACACTTCAAAAATAATAAAGTAAATAAATAGAAAAACATACTCAATTGAGGGACCGAAATACTCGTAAAGCTTTGTAGAATTTGAGAAATTGACGAGAGAAACCCTAGCATCACATAAAACACAGATCTCTTGGGCCATCTTCATAATCTCCTTTCTTCTCTTTGGATAAGTAACGTGTCTGTTGACTAACTTCACAAGTTTTTTTATCTTTGAAAAAGCACAGCCCATTTCTTTACGTCTTCTACTTGCTTTCAGAAAAACAAAAGATAGTTACGAAGAGAAGATAAAGGAAAGCTATTATGGGTTCGTGGATTCCAAACTCTCTCTCTCTCTCCGGTATGTAAAGCAATCGAGAGGGAGCGGAAGAGAGAAATAAGCAGCGAAGAAGACCAGCGACAGTAATTTCGGTGATGAGTAGAGAAAGAGAGAGAGAGAGAGGTGGGGGGAAAGAGGCGGCAACACATGAGGGAATAAGTTGTCAGGGACCTAGAAATTTTTTGAACATATTGTTTGCATAAAACTGTTAAATTTTTTCTAAAAATTTTTTATAAAAATTATAAAAACTATATTTATTTTAATTAATTTTTTAAAATATAAAATAAAAAATATTTTTTTTAATTTTTCAAAATAAATAAAAAATTAATAAAAAATATTTTTCAAAATTTTTAAATAATTTTAATACTTTCACATATATATATATATATATATATATATATATATATATATATATATATATATATATATATATATATATATATACATACATACATACATAAGTATATGCATGTGCATGTATATACAGTATATGCATACATACATACATATGGATATGTATATATATGTATGTACATACATACACATACATATGCATATGCATATGTATATATATACATACATATGTATATATATGTGCATATATACCCATACATATGCATATACATATACATATATATATATGCACATACATATACACATATATATATGTATGCACATACATACATATATATATATACATACATACATACACATATACATATGTATTTATGCACATATATGCATATACATACATATATACATATGCACATACATACACATACATATACATTTATATGTGTATACATACATACATATGTATGTGTATGCATATGTATGTACATCCATATATACATACACATATATATATGTATGTACATACATGCACATACACATACATTTACATATATAATACATATACATATATGTGTGTATGTGCATATATTCACACACACACACACGCACACACACACACACACACATATATATATATACATACATATATATGTGCGTACATACATACACATACATATACATGTATATATGTGTATGTATGTATATATATATACACATATATGTACATATATACACAGACATATGCATATATATATGTGCGTTTGTGTGTGTGTGTATATATATACACACTTTCCAATTTTTCATTTATTGATAAATGAACATATTTTCTAAATTTTTTACAAAAAATAAATACTCCAATTTTCTAAGAAAATAGAAAATAGAAAACAAAACACTGTTTTCTGTAAGTGACGCACACTTTATATCCCACTCAAAAATTTGGGCAATTAGCTAAGGAAGAACTTTCAGCAAAATTGGCGAGAACCTTATTCCTAGCTAATTTTGGGAGAATATTAGGGGTGTGCATCGGTTGGGTTCGGGTCAACCCGAACCCAAATAACCTGAAACCCAAAATTTTAGTAATACCCTCACCGACCCTATTAACCTGTCGGAGCCCAACCCGATTAATTTCGGGGCCCGAACCGAACAACCCGATTTTTAATTTCATTTTAATTTACTAAACAAAAATTTTAAGTAAAATACAATTAAATACTATAAAATATATTATAAAACTATAACAAAACAACAATTTTAAAATTACAACAAACATATATTGCATAATAAATAAACACTAAAACAATAATTAAAATAAACATCCACAAATAACAATAACAACAATAATAAAAATAAACATCCAAAAATAAACATAAAAAATCAAATTAAACATCCAACAATAACTAACATATAACATCCAACAATAACTAACATATATTAAGAACGACATCATTTTCGCGCTTGAATTTCTTCATATCATCCTAATTTATAAAATATGAGAAATAATTAATTATAAAATTAAGAACCAAATAAAATAAAATTTAAAATATACTTAAATTAAATTAATTATACTCACTCAGCCATACTCATTAATCAACAGTTATGCTTTCCAAATTTGATGATTTCCCTTGATTTACACTTGATGATGTCTCTTGACCGGCTTGAACTTCACTTTGATTAAATTTCTCCAACTCTACAAATTAAATAAACAGTTATAAAATAAAAAAATACAGCAATATAAAATATTAGTCAAAAATATAAAATACATACCATCCTCAAGTTTTTCAATGACATCTAAATCTTCTTCAATCTTTATGTGTTCATTACATCCTCGAAGCCAATCCTGTGTGCATATCAAAATTTTCACAATTTTAGGAGTCAATGAACTCCTAAATGGATCAAGAACTCTTCCACTAGTACTAAACGCCGACTCTGAAGCTACCGTAGAAATTGGGACTACCAAGATATCTTTAGCCATATGAGAAAGGATAGGAAATCGCTCTGAATTCAACTTCCACCATTTGAGCAAGTCAAAATCCCCCTTATCATCTTCAAATATGGCCTCATTTAAGTACAAATCCAATTCAGTTTTCTTATCCCCCGCAACACAACTTTTTACTCTTGCACGCTTAATTCTTTGCTTTAAAATTCCCCTTTCCTCAACATTGGATCTAGAGGAAATCAAGCTTGGTCGACTTTCAACTCCAACAGTTGAATTAGGCTGAAGCTTCTTTTTATATTCATCAAATAACTCATACATTTCAATTTTTACACCTTCAAATAAATGCTTTCCCTTTTTATCACCATAAATGGAAACAAAAACATCCTCCATATATTCAAATTTTTCCCTAGGATCGAGGACAGAAGCAATGTAAATGAGTTTATTCATTTTGTCATAATCTTCCCAATATTTGTCAAATTTACATTGCATTCTCAATCCCATTACTTTCAACTCACTATCAGTGCTTGATTTCTAATCACACAACTTAGCATACAAGTCACTAATTTTAGTCCAGTATAAGTTAGATGTGACATAAAGCGAACCAAAAACACATAGGGTAGCTACATAAATTTGTTTGAGCATGCTTGTAATTCTTTCTATGGACCGCCAATCAACCCAATTTGGTGCACCATGTAAATCAGTATTTTCAGGCATTAAAGCATCCAATTCAATTTTGAAAGATGGATCAATACTTTCAAAAACATCAAACACCTTTTCATATTTCAGTGTTGTGCTTAACATCAAAAATGTAGAATTCCATCTCGTTACCACATCTAAACATAATGACTTTGACCACTCAACTCCCTCATCAATGCTACATTCTTTAAATTTCTTTAATCTAGCAGGGGATGATCTAACAAATTTACAAGCATTTCGAACCCTTTTAACAGACAAATCAACATCTTTTAAACCTTCTTGCACAACAAGATTAAATATGTGAGCAATACATCTAACATGCATGTATTTGCCTTCTGAAATAGCTATCCCTTTTGCTATAAACTTATTTTTTACAGTTGCAATCATCTTGTCATTTGATTTTGCATTATCAGTTGTAATGCAAAACACTTTGTCATAAATTCCCCATTCCTTGAAACATTTTTCTAAATTCAGAGCAAGCATCTCCCCCCTATGACTACCAACAAGACAAAAATTCACAATTTTTTTTTTGCAACTTCCAATCATTATCGATAAAATGAACATTCAAAGCCATGTAATTGATATTCTGTATGGAGGTTTATGTATCGGTAGTTACACAAACAGTTTTAGCATGCTCTTTAATAAATGCTCTCAAAGTTTTTTTCTCATTATTAAACAACTGGTTAACATCACGTGTCACATTCCATCTAGAAGGGAATTTAAACCAAGGACATAAACTAGCAACAAACTTCCTAAATCCTTCTCCTTCAACAAAACTAAATGGAAGTTCATCAAGTACAATCATTAAGGCAAGACACTTCCTACTATACTCTTGATCAAATTTCCAATTACTCAGTGTTCCAGTAGAGCTAGATGTACCATCAACATTAGATGCTGGTTGCAAAGACAATTGTGTTTGTCTTGTTTCTACACTATGTGGATGTTTTTTACAATTATTCATGTGATTCTTAAGTGTAGTGGTACCATGCTTTTTTGGATCACAATAAAACTCTTTAGCACAATGAATACACTTGCCTTTTCTGACGCCTTGTACATCATAAATTTGCGTGAAATGCTCCCAAACAACAAATCTTTTTGCAGGTGCCTTTCTTTGCTTGGAGGCCATTGCAGGAGTCCTTGACTCCTCACGTGTGTGGCTACCATCTTTGGGTCTATTAGCCGTCTGTTCATGCGTGGCAGGAAGTTTAAATGGGTTTGCTGAGGCGATGTCTTCGTCCAATTCAATTTCATTCAATTGAGACATCTACAAATTTAGTCAAACAAAAAATTAAATCAAAATTATAAATATAAACATTGATATCAAAATAATAAAATTATTATTTTAATGACCTAAGTAAATTCCAATATCAGTAAAATAAGAACTAGAAGCTTGTATAGGAAATCAAGATTAAAAAACCAGAAACCAAGTGACCATCACAATGCATGCATATATTCCTATGCAGGAAATCAATTAAAATTACATAATAGCAGCTAATGGTGAAACATTTGAGATATGCAAGAACTATGTGACAAAAGCAGCATAAGAGTAGAATTGCAGCATCTATATCAAATGATGCTTGGCACTCAAAAATAAAACTCTTTTAGGCCATGAAATCTCAAAAAAGGAAGAAAAAAAATGATGCAGCATCTATATCAAATTTAAAACTATAGAGTTCATCAAAAATTATATATATATATATATATTAGTACTCTCTTATCGAACAATATAACTCTATCTGCTGTACTCAAACTTCAGAATATCTAATGTCTCCTGCCTCTTTAGCCTTTTTGGATTTTAAAGCAGGGCCTTCATTTATTTTTCTTTGCATCTGCGTATCTCAGCTTTTTGAGTGAGAAGAAGGCTGCATTAATTTATAACATGAAATTCTTAGTTCCCACATGAAATTTTATATATACTTATGGCTGCCTATTTGAGTATACATATATCCCTGGCCCAATATCTGTTTATTCTGAATAGTGAGGATAGTCTCATTTTAAAGTGGATTTTGGTTTTGTGATGGCACTATTCTTTCTACATTTCAAAGAGAGGATGAATATATCAGTATTCTTATATCAAAGAGTTGAATTGTCCTTTGTTCACCCGAACAGGATTTTTTCACGGGTGCTATTAAAATTTATATATTTCTAGATTAGTTTTCTACATGAGGTGCATTATATAAACACCTCCTAATTATTTTTTCATGTAAAATTTATGTCCAACTAGGGTGATAAACACCACCAGGCTATCTTTTACTGCTTCACAGATTGGGATAAATTTTAAGACTAATATTTCAAAATTAAATTATTTTTTCATTGTAAAATTTTTGTTATTATTAACTTTCAGTATTATTTGTTTCTGGCCTAATATCACAATAGGTAAAGAAACAAAAATCTAATATCAAATTACTCACTTGATACTCCACTTAAGCATATATGAAACATGCTAAAAATAACTTCAAATGAATGTTTTCTTTTGTTTTTCTACCCCATCATATACATAAAAAATAATTCGGCACTGAATTCTCAATTTTTATCCACACATTATGTAATCAACCTTAAATTACCAGCTAGTTGATATTTATCCACACATTAATTATCTTTTTTTTACCGAGATTACTGTTTTATTTATGTTTAATACAAATAGTTTTGTTTGCTTAATTTGGTAAAATACCAATAATATATCTACCGGATAGGGCAATCACCATAATATATTAATAGTAATCAACGTAACAATACTGTATATAAAAAGAAAAATAATCCCAACTAATTATTCATCTACCGGACATCGACAATAGAGAGGCCTCTTTCTTTTTTCAGAAATTTCAAAATTAAGAAATAAGTCACATTAGAGTATAATGATTAATGACAATTTAAAAAGAAGCTTCAAGAACAAATCAGAATGAAGAATCAATTAAGAATAAGCATGTAAAAATCAAAAATTAAATCTTCAACAGCATAATAAGAAAGATAAGTGAAAAAGAAAGAAGAAATCAAAAAAAGATAAGTAAAAGTAAAAAAATCGTCGCCAGAAATATTATCGAAAAAAACTGGGCGGTGCTTGAGTTACAATGGAGAAAAGAGAGAGCGTCGGCGACAGAGGCGGCCAAAAACTCTTAGGGCAGCAGAGAGGAAGGACCGAAGGAATGAAAGAAAAATTAGGGATTTTTAGAGGAGGGACCGAGAGAATGAAAGATAAATTAGGGATTTTTTATTTATATACTGGGTTGGTCGGGTTGATTTTTGTATGGTTTTCACCTGACCCGACCCGAACTCGAATAATTTACAAACCTCTCCCCGACTCGACCTCTATAACCCGATTAACCCCACCTGATTTTGTCGGTTCGGTTCGGGTTGACCGGGTCGGGTCAGTTTTTACACACCCCTAGAGAATATGGTTCTCGCAATTAAGTTACTTAATTATATAATTAATGATAATTGATATTATTGGAGGCAAAGGTAATAATTTAATTTAGTTAATTTAAAGTAAGAACAATGTGATTTATCTTAGTTTAGCTAGGAAAAATATACTAGCTAAAAAATAAATAAAATTTAAATATTAAGAATCAAAATTATATAAAAATAGTTAGGATATATTTCTAGCTAATTACCTAATTTTTGCTTGAAAAACTACTCTAGCAAAATTAGTTAGACTAAATGTTGGCCTTATTAAATGTAAATAAAATATAAATATTAAGGATGAAAATTGTATAATTAAAAATAGTTAGACTTAATTAATTAATTAATTTTTTCTAGGGGCAACTGTTCTAGCTAATTTTACTATGCTAAATACCTAAGTTAAATTAGCTATTATCGAGAACATATATCCTCGCTAATTAGCAAGAGCCTTAGTCGTAAGTAAATTAGCGAGAACTTGTGTTCTTGCTAATTACTTCACATGCCACATGAATTAGGCATTAACGAGAAAAAATGCTCTCACTAAATTAATGAGCATAGAAGTTCTTGCTAATTAGTTCATATGCCACATGCCAAACGAACCAGGCATTAGCGAGGACAATTTGTCTTGCTAATTAACGAGAGCCTCAGTCATTTCTAAATTAGTGAGACCTCATGTCCTCGCTAATGACTTCACATGCCACATGAATTAGGCATTAGCAAGGAAAAATGTCATCGCTAAATTAGCGAGGATAAATTTCTTGCTAAATAGTTTACATCGAACATGCCAACTGAACAAAGTAGTAACGAGGACAATTTGTCTCACTAATTAGCGAGAACTTTAGTTGTAGCAAAATTAGCGAGACTCGTGTCCTCGCTAATTACTTTACATGCCACATGAATTAGGCATTAGTGAGGAAAAATGTCATTGCTAAATTAGCGAGGACAAAAGTTCTTGCTAATTAGTTTACATCTAACATGCCAACCAAACAAAGTATTAGCGATGACAATTTGTCTCGCTAATTAGCAAGAAATTTAGTTGTAGCTAAATTATCGAGAACATGTGTCCTCGCTAACTACTTGACATGGCACTTGAATTAGGCATTAGTGAAGAAACATGTCCTCGCTAAATTAGTGTGGAAGAAGTCCTTGCTAATTGGCAAGGACTTGTTATTCCTAGCTAAATTAACTAGTTTACTTGACTATTATCTTCACTAAGTTTTCGCTAACTTTTACGGCAAAATTTTGGCACCTAAATTAGCAGCAAAATCTCGATGTTCTCGCTAAATTGTTGCAAAATATATGTTCTTGCGTATCTACACCAACATTTACGACGGATCATTTTTTGTCGCAATTCTATCGCTATATTAGTGATTTAGCAACGATTTTTCTTATTCTCTCTAAATTTCATTGCTATTTTGCAATTTTTTTGTAGGGATTATTCATGGGGTAAAATAAATTTAAAGAAGGGACTAAATGGAAACTAGACAATGATTTATTTTTGTAGGCCAATTAAATCAGGTAATGTAATTTTGTTCTAGATTTTTCCTTAATAAATGAGTTGGGAAAAACGAAATGATATTTCTGAGGAAGATTGGTCAGCCAAGCTAGAAAAAGAAAAAAAAAACTTAACTTTTTACCCTCTTATTTTCTCTATTGATTCTTATCAAAAGAGCTACCTTGGCCTAGTGAGCAGAAGAAAAAAAGGGAAAGACAAAAAGGGTTGGAACCTTTAAGTTTACACAGTAAGTATAGAGGTTGTATGAGTGGAGACTTGAATTACTTTTCCTTTTACTTTATTTTTTATAGGTAAAATTTTAAGAGAATATGATGGATATTAAATGATTTGCAATTGGAAATTCATGATGTTAGTTGAAGATCGAGGGAGGAAACAAGGGTAAAGAGAGGGTATAAAGCAAGAAGGAAAAGCTATAATGGGTATGCGAATTCTTCTCTTCTTTTCCTATGTGTATAAGTTAGGTTGATGACAATAAGTAAACCTAAAAACTTGAATTTATTCTCGGGGCCTAAATTCTAAAAGTGCAGATGATACAAATAGCTAGTTCAATTGAATAATGTATCGTATGCTAGGGGGAGTAAACCTATTTTAGTGTTATTTATTATGTTCAATTAGGCTTTAGAGAACATCCAATAGAGGAAAATAGTGATCAATTAGAAGTTGGTATTGATTGATTTAAAGGAACTATAGATGTTTGCCATAGAACAAAAGGAGGTTATCTGCAGAATCAGAAATTTTGTAGTTGACTTAGCTGGGACGGTTTTGTCTTAGTCAGGTAATTGCCTTTTGTATTGCAGCGTGACCACTGACCTAGCTGAGCTATTAAGTGTCCCCATCGGATTGATTAGGCCATTTGGGTATAAAACTCCTTTTGATCAACTAATTTGAGTACTTAATCCAACTTATTTATGGATTTATCTATCTATAAGCTGCTTATCATGAAACAAACCTTGTGAAATGTGAAATGAACCTCATAGAGCTAATAATTAATGTTATATATATATATATATATATATATATATATATTTGACTTAGGTAATCAAATGCTGAGGCATGTATCTAAGAGAGCAAGTTATAAATAAACTATGGTTACATAAGAGATAAGGGATGGGATATTGGTGATGTTGTCAATGTTTATATTTATATTTTATTGCTCTTCAAATAATTCAACGAATCATATTGTAACTACAATTGCTAGTGATGACACCCGAAGGGCATCTAGTCATTGATACCATTCAGTATCTAATGTGATGAGACTGTGTCTCTAGTGAGTGATACCATATAGGTATCTAGTGTTTTTTGTGTTTCCTATTTAATCAAAATTTGAGTAAATTAATATGCATATATTAAAGTAATGATCAACATTGTTATTAGTAAATGCACTAGAACAGTAGAATAAAATTGAGTTGACGACTCTTAATATATATATATATATATATATATATATATATATATATATATATATATATATATATATATATATATATATATATATATATATATATATATATATATATATATATATATATATATGCATGCTTGTCTTAATAAGTAGTTAATTGCAATTAAATTTTCTTTGTTTTCTTAATTTTTGTTTTGTCTTCTTTTCGTGAGTGTGCTTATAATGGTATGGTTATATTGTTATTCTCCATTGGGTTTTGCTCAGCTAGGATCTTCGTTGTAGGTATACTGGGTTAGAAGGTTGAGGTTTCTTGTTGCCATCTATAGGCTATAAAAAGAGGATAACTTGAAGTCAGTCTAGGGTGTGAATTTTTTTTAAAGTTAGTAGAAATCTGGTTTTGTAATGATAACTATATTTTGTTATTTAAGTTAATAATGAATATATTTTTGTATTAACTTGTGTATTTTAAGAAATGAATGAATTTAAGTTATTTGGTAGTCATAATAGTATCTTATAGAATTTTTCTTAAATGAGGAAAACTTGTAATCAAAATATTTTCTTAATTTAATATTCAAGCAATTTAATTGAATCATTTTTGTCTTCGATGCTTTTTTTTTCCTTTAAGGGTGTTACAATTTTAGTGTATCAGAACATAGGTTTAGTCGATTCTAGATTATGAGATGTTAGAGAATCAATTAGGCGTGTGTGTTAAGTTAGTGTTATGGCTTTAATGCAGATGTCATTCTATGTAGGGTAAAGATAGATTCTGACCTTAGTGAGGATGTAGGTGATATTGTTGATGGCGTTAATGTAGTTCTTGATAATCCACTTACTCCTAAACAACAACCACTAAATGAATGTTTGAGTCCAGCTTAGGGTAACCCAAAGTTAGTGCAGGGCTTGGTGCATAGTATTGAAAGATTGATTGCACAAAAGGCTCTTATAAAAATTATTAGGAAGAGAGAAGCAGAAGAGTTTAAAGGTATTGCGGTAAATGAATCTGATGTAGCAGAGTTTTGGTTTGAAAAGGTAGGAAGAATACTATAAAGATTAATTACCCTCAGTATTAGTGAGTTATATATGTGATATCCTTATTACAAGGGTCTGCTTATGACTGGTAGAAATTAGTACTTCAGAATCCTTAATGACCTATTGAGTTAACATGGGACTTTTTTTTCTAAGAGTTTGAAAAGAGGTATATCACTAAAGCTTATAGAGAGACAAAATAGAAAGAGTTTGCAAGCTTGAAACAAAGGAATATGACCATGGGGGAGTATCAGAAAGAATTTAGCCGACTAAGCAAGTATGTGCTAGAGGCTTTATTAACCCAAGATTTTAGGTGTCAGCAATTTGAGGATGGGCTAAATGAAAACATTGAAGGGCCTTTAGTGGTAGTAACAACCATCCAAATGGTGAATTATTATCAGTTGGTTTCAGTTGCTTTAAAAATAGAAGAATAAGAGTTAATTAAACAAAAGACAGGAAAAAAGGAAGTTGCAAGATAGTAGAGTGAGTAATGGTAAAAAGGCTCGAGAAGCTTCGATTAAATAAGATACTCAAGGCTTGACTCAAAGAACAGTGTCGATAGTTAATGCCACACCACCATCTAGTAAAGGTAGCACTATACCAGTATGCGAGCATTTTCAGAAGTGACACCAGGGTGTATGTAAGAAGCTCACTGGAGCTTATTTTAAATGTGGCAAAAAAGACTATATGCTTGCTAAATGTCATTAAATTCGAGAAAATTTAACCTCGCAGGTGTGATGCGTGCGCTTTTTGAAAAGAAGGGCGCATGGGCTAGTGACCATTCCATTCGAACCAGGATCCATTTTTAATACTAGCCAAACAAAAGGGTCTCCTAAACTAAGTGACCGGTATACGTCTATGTTGGGCACCATGAGGTAAGTACAAATGAGTTGCTACCCAATAGAACATTAAAAAATAGTATTCCGACCTTATAAGGCCAAAACTAGAGATGGTTCGAAACCTCACTCTTATTTATACCTTTGATTAACGAACTATAATTTGGCTTTCAAATTAATTATTTATCTATCTTCTCACGTGAATAATCAAGCATAAAAATAAAAGCAGACTCAATCAATTTTGGAAAGCGGTAAAGAATGGTATATATGTAATGCCCTGAGTTATAAGAATTTGAATAGCGTGGTAGGATCAACCCAATTTCAAAAATGATCTGATAAAATAAATGGTTATATATATATATATATATATATATATATAAAATAAGAAAAAGAAACTTAAAATAAATAGATGTTGTTAAGGTGATGACAATGACAAAGTCGATGGAACAAGACCCTAGAATTTTCTAGATAAAATTATCATGGCCATATGCAAAAAGAAAAGTAACAGTTAAGGAAAAATAGGGAAAAAAAGTAAAAAGGTAAAATAAAAAGAAAAGAGAGAATACAGAGGAGGGAAACGAGAGAGTGGGAGGCAGAGTAGGGGAGAGAGCTCCAGCCATCCCATCACCGGCCAAAAAATGCGGTCATTCTACCTACCGACAACTGCATCAAATCTCCTCTCCATTTTCCTCGTTTTCCCTCTCCTTACAAATCTTCCCTCATTTTTTCATCAAACCCAAGCCTCTCTTTTTGTTTCTCCCTCTGGTGAGTCGCGATGGTGGATGGCAACACGACCAGCCCTGATGAGTCCCTAAGGATAAGGTGGTCATGCCAACATGCTCCATTCGTCCTTACTCATTGGCAACGAGTAGATCGAAGAGAGGGGTAGCCAACTATTTTTTAGCAAATTTTGACCAGTTAACGAGCACTGGGGCACGTGAAGACCATCAGGCAGTTATCGATGCCTTTGCTTCTAATTGGGCAGTAGTGGCGTGTCTCCAGTGAGCTTAGTAATAGACCAAAATAAAGAAAAATGTAAAAAATTGACTTTAACCGGTGTGTGACTACCAAAATTGCCTCTGTGAAAAAAATTAATTAAATAAATTCTGAAATTTGGTTAAGAATTGTTTTATTTCTTTGAATTAAGTTGTGGTTGTTGTGTGATTTATTAGGAGTAATATATTTGCTAGTTGAGTCTTGCTACTTTAAGATCCAATTTTGAGTTTTAATATTTTATTGATAACTTAAATCTAATATGTAAAAAGTATGCCATTGATATAAATTGGTGCCAGTTTTTTTTCTGTATTAAGCCTATACCTTGTGAAGTGAATTTTACTATAAAATATTTAAAGCATACTATTAAGTTACCATTCTTGAATAGGGTCCTTTCGTTTGAGTTGATTAGAGCATAATGCACATGCTATTAGCTTGACTTTGGTATAATTACTTCTCTCTGAAGTAGTATTGGTTGACATGTTTATGTGAACTTGTTATTTTAGTTTATATAGATTGGCTGTCAACACTAGAAATAGACCTGGTTTCATTATTATTTATAAGCTGAAGAGCTACATTTTTCATACATATGTGATGCCAAGGTTTGTCAAAATTAATAGCTTTTATAGTTGTAAGAAAAAAAATCAACTTTTATAGCTGATGGATAAAGATTTATTATATACCTAATTGATGATGCTAATGCCTAAAAATTAATTAAATACTTTTAAAGATTGGTTAAACATGAGATTCAAAGATAAGAGAAATAAGCTAGTCTAACCTTGGTGTGCTAATAAATTACAAGATCTAAATCGATTGAATTTTATTTTGGTATATTAGTTTGTATTATTCATTGGGGTTTGGTTGTGAAGTTAATTAGATACATTAGGCCAAAGATTAAATTCTTCTTATGCTTAACCTAATCGGTCAACTATAAATATTGACAGGCTTGTGGTAAAATAGAGAACTAATTGAAAAATGTAATTATAAATATGAATATTTAGTATTAAGAAGTAACCTGTATAATTTGAATGAAAAGTGTGGAAATTTTGATTATGTACACTTATTGACTAGTTAAGCATGTGACTAAAATTTAAAGGGAACCAATTAGTTTAAACTTTGGTGAGTTAGTAAATTACAAGGTTTAATTAGTTAAACTTCACTTAGAAAACTAATTATTTTAATTACTTAGTTTGGGTTGTAAAGTTTAATAGACTTGAATTTATTTAATTATAAGAACGTGTTCCTCTTGGCTTGTTAATATTTTGTCATTTCGAATCACCCTTTTTGAGAAGTTAGAATTATAATTAAAGAATGTATGGCTATAAAGTGTTTATGCAAACAAATATGTATAACTTGAGTTAAATGGTCTATTGATGATGATTGTGTGAACCGAAAAGGGTTGTATAATCTATGCCATGATTAGTGTAGAAATATAATTACGAATTTATGTGAATAACTCGAATAATGTGATTAATGAGAAGTCCATAGATTGTATGATAAATTAAGATTAGGAAACGACTAGTAAAGCACGACGACACCTATGATAGTAAATGACATTATTGGTGAAATAGAGGAGTAATAATGGTGAAATGAAGTTATTAAAGATGATTAAATGATAGGTATTGAGGATAAATAACACTAACGTATATATATGATGCTATTTATTTTATTAAATGATGATTTTATATTTTCCTTAAGTAAAACTAGATAGAAATTGGAGTAATGGGATAAGGTTGGCATGCCAATTAGGAAAGTTTAGCAGTACTGCATCTTGATGTGATTACCAAATTGAATGCCTTCGAGAGCTCTTTCGGTGGATGTGATTAGTTTGAGTTGTGGGCTGAATGGCTCTAAGATCTTGGTCCACATGTACATATATGTAAATATATAAAATGGTGGGCTATATGGTTCCAAGAACTCGATCCACTTATACATGTATATCCACTTATACATGTATATGTATATGTATATGTATATGTATATGTATATGTATATGTATATGTATATGTATATGTATATGTATATGTATATGTATATGTATATGTATATGTATATGGTTAATGGTAAAATTATGAATGTCAATAACAAGAAAATAACATTGAATGGATCGTATGGTTCCGAGAACTCGATCTCATGTTTAAATCCTGTTTATCTAGCTCGATACAATCCCGCTGAATTTTACTTGGAGCAAATATCAAAAATGAATAAATAGGAGAAACTCTTATAAAGACAATTTAATGAATATAGTAAATAGCTTATTTATACTATGTTTAATTATGCATTATATAATTTGGTATAATCTAATACAGTTAGGAATATACATACATATATACAAGTATGTGTGTGTATGTAATTGTGTGTAAGTGTTTAAGATTTGATGTTCATGTCCAATTGGTACCATTTAGCAAACAAATTATGTGAATTAAGGGGCCGATTTTGAAAATAACAATTTTATACAATCCACATTTTCACTATAAATAGATCAATTATTGCTAACCAGTTAATCTCATGTAATTTATAAGTAATTAAGGTACACTTTTAAGAAATCATTTATACAAATTGCATGTGAAGTTTTAATATATATTGCTTATGCTTATGTGCATTACAAATTTGAAATTTACAACCTTTATATATATAAATACATATTTTGATTATGTATGTGTATATTTAAAGTGTTATAAATGTACTTTAAGTTGTACAATTAAAGAGGTAAATTTGATAGTCACCACTAAGCTTTTAGCTTAGCCCGTGGTTTCTTTTTCGCGCATAGGTTGAGGACCAAAGAGTCTAACCTATAGGCAGGAAATCATAGGATATGCTACAACTAGCCATGTCAAGGAGTTGGATTGAAGCGTGGCAACTAAATTTGGTTGTATTATCATTGTGTTATTTTGGCATGTACACGGTTAAAGTTTAGTTTGTAACAATTTTTGATGTTTTGTTAATGTTAAGAAAGAAATTTTTGAGTTGTTACCATGTATGGTGAAATTTTATAGATATGGTCGAAAATAGAACTATCTGCGTAATGTTAATTTGACATGTAGAATTTAAATTGATTGTTTATTACGGAAGGGAAAAATGTGTTGGAGTTTGTTCGAAGCTGTGGATTTAGTCGTATGAATATAGAAGTGTTTTGAAAATTTTTCTTACAGGAGGTTTTAGGAAATTTTAAAGGAAACTTTGTCGAAATTTTACTAAAATAAACCATAATTGTTAAAATAATAAGGTTTTAAAAATAAAAAAATTTTGTATTGACCCTCTTAAAAGAACCAAAGTTTGGGTGTGACATCTGATATCCGAGTCTTTTAACTAACCGGATATAAGGTGTTACAATATAAAATAGTAAAATTATAGAATAAAATACTATGTACTAAACAGTAAATAAACATATATAAAAATGGGTGGTTCATTTATGATTCATTTTAGTAAAAATATTGGCTCCTGCATGCATATTTGCAAAAAGTCTTTCATTGTGTATTTTGAATAAAAGTGGGATACGTGATCCCATTTTATTAGAAAATCCCATATTGATTAATTATGTACAAAACTTATTTTTTACATGTATGATTTTTAGAAACTTATTTTTTACATGTGTGATTTTTAGGCTTCAAATAGGATATTGGTTCAGTTTTATTAATACAAATTTTAGTTATTTAATATAAATATTTTCATTTGATTTTTTCTTTTAGTAGTCGAAAACTCCTTGTTTATTACAGACCCAGAATAATGAATAAATAGAAAATAAAAAGGAAAAAATAATTAATTACATATTAAGGAGAATATCTAAAATGTCTAAAAGTATCTAAAAAGCCTAATACGCTATATCTGCCAACCTACAGTTTCAAACACACATTAGATGCATGAAGTGGTATAATAAAAATAAGCAGAATAAATAGAAAAGCAAAATATAAATGGTGAGATAAATATAATATAATATAATATAATATAATATAATATAATATAATATAATATAATATAATATAATATAATATAATATAATATAATATAATATAATATAATATAATATAATATAATATAATATAATATAATATATGAATATTAAAATATACACCATAATAATAATAATAATATCAATAAATATATAAAGAACACAAAAATATATTTAATATAATAGATTTAAACAAATATAATATAGCAGATCTGACATGCAACACTTATTTAATAAATAAAAATAAAAATATAAACATAATATATAAAATAAATTAAAAGGCAATATTAAATAATACAGGTGCAACTTATGATCACATAGTCAAAATCACACAAAGTTGGCTCATTTTTTGTGTAGATCCTTACCAAACTAGGGTTTAAAATCCATAAAAATATAACAAAAATATTTAAAATATTTTATAAGATAAGATCTAAATAATATGTATATAAAAAAATAAATTAAACAAACTATAAATCACATGTTTAAGTTAAAAAATACATTTTAAACATACAAAAGTTATTAAATCTTATTATCGCATATTAAATAGTCAAGATCCAGTCAAATATTACATAAATTGTCCAGAAGGGAGTCAAATTTATAACATCCAATAGTGAAACTATAGATTTAGTCCAAATAAACAACATGTGAAGAACATGATTGGCTTTATAATATTACCTTCAGGGATTTTATCAGATTAACAATAAGAACTTAATGTTTTTAGGATCTCTTTAATATATATTTTTTTATCAAGAAATATATTAAAATATGAAAATAGAAGAGTGATTTTGGGAAAGAAATGAGAAAAAAATCAAAGAAAACAAAAAAAAACTTTTTTTTATTTTTTTCTTATTTTATTTTCTCTTTCTTTTTTTTTCTCTTTCTCTCTCTTTTTTGCCTTCTTTTGCTCTCCTGGATGTCCTTCTGTGATTGAAAATGGCCAACCTCCATTTTGTGGCCATTTGGTGGCCTTAAATAGAAGGAAATAGGGGTAATTCATGCCAAAAATGTGAGTTCTAAGGGGTTGTGACTCACTCAGTCATGGCCCCTTGGTATTCATTTATTAGGCGTGACTCGCCAAAAAGACACTGAAAACTGCGTGTCATGGCCTAGAACTCAGTCTTACCTACTAGCGACTCACATTCCAAAATGTAAATGGATTTTTTGCCCTCAAAACGATATTTTTAGGCCAAAGTGTCTCTTAACAATTGTTCCTCTATGTCTTAGCTTTCCAATAAATTAAGCGTCAACCAATTTGGACTTTTAAAACATGATTTATGGCCAAAATACCCTTAATTACTCATAGATATCCTTTAGAGATATAATTGTTACCTTGTCTTTGAAAATATGCTGGGAACAATAGAGATAGAATTGTGTCATACATATTTCATGAAAGTTTCTCCAATATGGGTCTAGTTTCTAAAAAAATTGAATTTCCCTCAAAAGGAGTTCTATAAAAGGAGTTATACCTAAATTAGTACAAACTGGTCAAAAACAGGGGACAAATTCGGGTATCTAGAGTTTATGCCTAGTTTTGAGTACCTTAAGACTAGAACTGGGTTTTGATTCCTTTTACAAAGTTTTAGATATATGTATTAAGTTTTATATAGAACTAGAATTTTTTAATTTTAAGGTATGTAGGTTGAGATATAGTCAAAATCCTAAAACCTATCATAACGAACTTTAAGCAAAATTTCTTTTAAGTCACTCTTCAATCCCTAATCCATTTTTTCTATAGTTAACAAAAATAATTTTTTTTTTCAAAAAAGACCATAAAAAGGAGATCCTTAGAATTTGAGTTCTTTTTTATTTAAGAGAAAAAAGCCATCCTTATCGGGTAACTCTAACAAAAGCTAACTCAGGAACCGGTGTCTACAGTTGCTCCCAACTTTCAAGAGGCTGGTATATTAAGTGCCTAGGTGAGATAAAGTTTTGACTGAGAGAAAGAGACATGTACCTATGGAGGTGGTCTCCTAACTGCTTCTTAATAAGGCTTTCCATAAGGATGGATGGATTTATCGGTGCCAGCGTGTCGATAATGGTGGATCATACAATCTCCTTTTGCTTTTTAAGAGGTTTTGTGTGGCGGTGGTGGATGGAGTTGGTAAAACGCGTACTATTTAAGGCAGTGAATCTCTGGTTAGGTAGTTACCGTTAGATTGTCGAAGTGTTAACCCTTGGTTGAATCTCTGATTAAGGTCAGCTTATTGGCATGCAAAATCAGAATTTAAGATGTGTACCTTCTGAGGCAGCGAATCTCTAGTTGGGTAGTTACCATTAGCTTATTGATGTGTTAACCCTTGGTTAAATCTCTAATTAGCTCCAGCTTGTCAGCATACAAAGTTAGGATTTAAAATGCGTATCTAAGGTAGCGAATCTCTGGAAGATGTGTACTATTTAAGGCAGTAAATCTTTGGTTGAATAGTTATCATCAGTTTGTTAATGAGTTAACCCTTGGTTTAGTCTTTGATTAAGGCCAACTTGTTAGCTTATAGAATCAGGATTTAAGACAAGTACCATTTGAGGCAGCGAATCTCAAGTTGGATAGTTACCATCATATTATCGATTTGCTAACCCTTGGTTGAATCTCTGATTAAGGCTAGCTTGTCAAAATCAAGATTTAAGATGCATACCATCTGAGGCAACAAATCTTTGGTCGGGTAGTTACCTTCAGCTTATCGATGTGTTAACCCTTGGTTAAATCTCTAATTAAGGTCAACTTGTCATTATGATGTCTACATAAATAAACTATGATGTGAATAATATATGTAACATAATACATATAGTAATAGTGAAACCGAAGATAATTAGAATGGATATTACATTTTTTGGTATCAGAGCATGGTTTAGTCGATTCTGGCCAATAGGAGTTTAAGAACATACACACATAGAATATTATTTGTGTTGGCTTAATGTAGATGTCCATATTTTCTTATAGATAGTAGATCATGGAGGGATCTAGGGAAGCAATAGAGGAAACGACTGAATGTAATTTGCCTGTGCGGTCAAATTTCTCCAACCTAAAATCTTTAGCTTTTACCTGGGGTGATATACCTATTGTTATTCCTAGGAAGCACTACTGAAGAATTCACATGATATGGCTTCAATTTTACAAAGGATGATTGCACCTAAAGCTCCTATTGCACAAATTAGAAAGCATGGTGTAGAAGAGTTTCTGGGTACCACTTTAGAGGAGTTCGAGAGAGCAAAATTTTGGTTAGAGAAAATTAGACGAGTGTTCAATTAAATTTAATGTACAACTAACTAGATAGTGACTTATGCCATGTTGCTACTTCAAGGAGCGATATATGATTGGTGGAAGTTGGTGTTAAAGCAACCTTAACTACCCAATCCACTTACTTGGGTGTTCTTTGAAGAGGAGTTTAAAAGGAAGTATGTTACTAAAGCCTATAAAGAGGCAAATTTGAGGTAGTTTTTGAATTTGAAACAAAAGAGTATGATTGTAGCAAAGTATGAAAAAGAATTTTGCAGCTTGAGTAAATATGTCGTTGAACCCATGTTAATTGAAGCTTTTAGATGCCGATAATTTGATTGATAGGACCTATATCATTACAACCTATGAACTTTTATCAATTGGCATTGGTAACTATTTAAGTAGAAAAGAATGAATTGGCTAAAATAGAAAGGGAGCAGAAAAGGGTTTTGCTAAAGGCAGTTCCTTACTAGGAAATAAACCAAGGGTTGCACAGGAAATTCAGCAAGCTGACTCTGCTAACAATCCTATTACTAGGGGAGGACAGGAAAAATCTATAACATCTAGATTTGGTAGAGAGGCATCGGCAAGACAGGGTAGAGGATATCCACCAGAGTGTACTTATTATTCTAGAAGACATTGGGGCACATGTAAGATGCTAACAGGTGCCTGCTTTAGATGTGGTAGCACAGATCAGTTTATGGCCAATTTTCTAATGAAGCAAGAACAGGTATCTACACAACAAAGTAGTAAGGGATCTTCTAATGTACCCTTAGTAGGTAGAGGACGTGTAAGAGGTCAAGGTGGATCTAGTTAATCTAGAGCTCAGTCTAGAGATGCATCCGAGACAGTTGATCACCCCATCATCTCTACAACTCCTATTTGAGTGCATGTAATGAAAGTTTGTGAAGATATGGATGCTCCAAAAGTGATAGCGGGTATTTTCTCTCTCTTTAACATTGATGTGCATGTACTTACTAACTTGAGTTCCACTCATTCTTATTTATGCATTAGGGATAAAGGTAGGAATATGTCATATGTGGATCGGTTACATTTTGATATATGTGTTATTAGTCCTTTGGGCCATAGTGTATGTGTGAATAAAGTGTCTAAAAATTGCCTTATCATGATATAAGGAAAGGAATTCCTGGCTAATTTAATTGAGTTGCCATTCCGCGAATTCAATGTAATATTATGTATGGACTGGTTAACTAAGCATCAAACGATAGTTAATTATCGAGCAAAGACAATGGTACTTAAAGATGTTGATGGTAAAGAAATAATGGTGCAAGGTATTTAATCTAAACCCCTCGCCAATGTAATATCAACTATACAAGCAAAACATTTTCTTAGGAAGGGCTGCGAAGCATTCTTAGCTGTGGTGCTTGAATCTAAAAGAGAGATAGGAAAACTTCAGGATATATCAATGGTTAATGAATTTCCTGATGTGTTCCTAGAAGTGTTTCTTGGTCTCCCACTCGAAAGAGAAGTGGTGTTGTCCATAGAAACCCTGCCCGATATAGCTCCCATCTCTAGAGCACCGTATAGAATGGCCCAATCAAAACTGAAGGAATTAAAAGTTCAATTATAAGAGCTGCTAGATAAAGGTTTTATTAGGCCCAGTGTGTCACCATAGGGTGCACTAGTGTTATTTGTCAAAAAGAAAGATGGCAGATTATAGGCAGTTATATAAGGTAACAGTAAAGAATAAATATCCATTGCCCCAAATAAAAGATTTTTTTTGATCAATTGAAGGGTGCTAGTGTGTTTTCAAAGATTGACTTGCATTCGGGATATTACCAACTCTGAGTGAAAGATGAGGATATCCAAAAAATGGCTTTTCGAACCCAGTGTAGCCATTATGAATTCTTAGTCATGCCTTTTTTATTAACTAATGCATTGTGAGCTTTTATGGATTTGATGAATAGGGTGTTTAGACCATATTTAGGCCAATTTGTTGTAATATTTATTGATGATATACTGGTCTATTCTCGAAATGAAACAGAACATGCAAAAACATTTGAGAATTGTGCTGCAGATGCTATGGGAGAAGTATCTATATGCTAAATTAAGTAAATGTGACTTTTGGCTTATGAAAGTTTCTTTCCTTGGACATATTGTGTCATTGGAAGGCATCAGGGTGGATCCTAATAAAATTGAGGCTATTGTTAATTGGAAATCACCTCAAAACATGTAAAAAGTGAGCAGTTTCCTTGGTCTAGCCAACTACTACCGTCGGTTTGTAAAGGGATTCTAAATTATTGCTTCCCCATTCATTAGATTGAACTAGAAAGGTGTTAAATTTAAATGGACAGATAGATGTCAAGCAAATTTTGAGCAATAAAAAAAGATGTTAGTAGAAGCTCTAGTCTTTACGCAACCAGCTCCAGGTAAAGAGTATTCTATGTATAGTGACACCTCCAGGAATGGATTGGGTTGTGTACTAATGTAAGATGGTAAGGTGGTAGCATATGCATTAAGGAAATTAAAGCCTTATGAACAAAGTACCCTACACATGACTTAGAGTTGGCAGTAATAGTGTTTGCTTTAAAAATACGGTGACATTACTTATATGGATAAAGATGTAGAGTCTATACAGATCACAAAAGCCTCAAATATCTACTTACATAGAGTGATCTCAACCTGAGACAACATAAATGATTGGAATTGTTTAAGAACTATGATTATATAGTTGACTATCATCCTGGCAAGGCTAATATGGTAGCTAATGCTTTGAGTTGGAAAATGGTGGCAACCTTGATACTACAACAATGCAGATGGAGAATTGCACCAGATAGAGCATTGATAGCCCAATTAAAAGCACGAACCAATATGAGGCAAGAAATAATCGATGCATAAAAATTATAGTAAGTAGCTCAATCTGCATGTAAAGAAGGCCAATCAGAGTACTCAATAGGAGAAGATGGAAGTGTGTATTATTGAAATAGGTTATGTGTACTAGATGATAAAGAGTTAAAGAAACCCTTACTGCGTGAAGCGCACAACACAATTTTCACTATGCACCCCAGTGGAGACACTAAGACTGTATCTCTATCAAAGTTACCTGATAAGGATGATACTATTTCAAAGATAATTAGGAAGTAGTAGTGCCTCATCTTCTTTTATACCGGTGTTCGTTGGATATGAGAAAATGCTTTTATCAAAGTTTTTAAGGGAAAAGCATTCTTTTAATAGGGGATATATTTTCATTCCTTTGTGTTTAGCAGAAAAGTGGCTAATGGAAACTTTTGGTTTGACCCAAGAAGTGAGTCAAGGACTAGACTCACAGGTCTGGTCCGTGACTCACCATTTGAGTCATGCCTTAAGATCTCGGTCACTCTTTTGTCTCGCTCTGCGGCTTGGTAACGAGTCATGAAATGGTATTTATAACTCACCAAGCAAGTGACGGTCCATGGTCCATGACTCATCACTTCCTAACTCAGAATATTTTTTGGGTCCCATTGTGTTTGTCCTTGAGCCATGGTTCGTAACTCATCATTTTCAACAAAGTTTCAGGTTTTCATCTTGTAAAATAGAGAATTATTTTCAACCAAAATATCTATCCTTTTTTCATTGATCTTAATCTAAATCAATTAAAGAGGATGGGATGTTTTCCTGGGATTAAAGGTGAAATAATCACTTCTTTAACAAACAAGAGAGAGAAAAAAAATAAAAAGTTGTTTAGGATGCTTGGAAAAACTCTGGCTTTTGAAAGAAAGAAAAAAAAACTTAGTTTTTGAAAAGGAAGAAAGATCATGTAAAAGGGAAGCAGAGAGCAACAAAAGGCAATCTTATTGATTCGGGATAACTAGCACACTAAAGGTAATATGAGAGGTTGCCTTAACTCATGAAATTTATGTAGTTTTTCTTTTATTTTATTTTGAGCTTCAAGGCTTTGTTCTTGAGCTTTTCTTTATGCATAGCTTGCATGGATATTAATTTTCTTGTGTTTGATGCCAAATATTGTATGAATAGTGTGATTGTGTGTGTTTTCATGGATTATACATGAATTAATGCTTATTTTATAGAAAGAGTTGAGTTTTTACACCCATAATGGTTTTTCTCTCTCAGGAACTTAGGTTCTCTCACTAGATTAATTATGGAATTGAAGTTGTTTGAGGTGTTTTAACTTAGTTTTGATCTTTCTATGCTATTGTAATAGAGTTTAAAGGTGTTTTATGTGGGTTTGTGGCCTTAGATTTGAGTTTCAGACCTTAGAGCCCCGTTCATGGTGACGATCCAGTGTCACTAGACCGTTTTAAGCTGGCTCATGGACTTGGTCCATGACTTTCTCGTGAAGACAAGTCCGTGACTCACCTAAAGACAAATGGTAAGCCACTAGAAGGGCATAACTTGCCCCCAGTTAGCCTGTGACTCGATCCCTTATTGGATCGTGACTTACTGAGTCCGTGACTCACTCCCATCTGAGTTGCCATGTCTTTTAACCTATTTACCTCTAACTCTTTATAGCCTATTATTTTTGTACTTTTACTGTATTTAGCTGCAGTATATGTGGTCTACACATTTGTTTCCTTTGTGTCATATTGCTTATCTAATTCCTTGCTATTATCTAAGCAATTGTTTCTACTATTTTTGGGTGCATGAACATGCAAATTTACCGAGAGGGAATTAATTCGATTTGATCAAGTTTAGATAATACAACCTATTAATTTAATTTATTTTATTAGTTATATATTTTGGCCTTTATAATTATTATCTGTCTGTAATAGTGTAGTAAAAAAGGGGCATTTTATTAGTTATAAACCTAGACCAATTTCCTATTTTATCCTAGAGAATCACTATATAATGAATTTCATAAATATATACGAGGGAACCAATGTTCCCGAACATAAATGAATATCCCAATTTATGCTTGTTTATTTTTTATTTATTTATAGTATGTATAAAAAATTTATCTAAAGCCATAAAATCAAATGAGATAGCTATAATTTAGGATTCAAATAGGCCAGGACCAATGTCCTTAAATGCCAATTATTTATGTATAAATTTTATCATTCTTTTATGTAATAATGTGTTTATTTATTTACTTGCCCTATCTATTACAATGCATGAGAAAAAGTCCATTCTAATGAATCATCGATAATCATTTATGCTAAGTTATCAATCAAATAATGTAAGTAGGGATGAGATCCAAACTATCTCTTATTTCAGTATCACAAGGCATTAAGTAAAATCACCTTCCCAATGTTCTATTAGATGACGCATCCTAAATTTACTCCTTGTGATGCTCAGCAGATGCCTCATAAGTTTGTTGCTAGTAAATGGATAAAGTTATGTTGATGTGTTGTCTCATACCTTTTGGAGGCTCGAGTGCATTGCATGTTAATGAAACCTTATCATTGCAAAGTAATTGGCTTTCATGAATTAAAGAAGTCTCATTCAGTCTTGAGCACTTAAAGTGAGTTATCAGGAATACACTGAATGCCTACGGGGTTTGGGGTACATCATAGTGGCGACTCTGTTGGCGAACATTTGAGATCTTACCTTGAAACAAATTTGGTTTATATGGTATAAACTCTTGTCTATGATTTTGTTATGATGGTTCTTTTTTAATTTAGGATGCATTAGATCATGCTACGACCTTAGACTTAAGTTAGGCATCCCTATTTAACCCAGCGTAATCTTGAAGCGTGACCCTACGTTTACTCAATTTAGAGGAATGTTAGAGAGGACCACCAGCCCAAGGCTCATACCTATTGGGTATATAAAATGGTGATCCGATCGGTTTTTTTACTTATGATGAGCTAAACCTATTGGCAGGGACCATGCTTGGGTAGCCCTAATGTGTTACTACTAGACCTATGCCTCATATAGTGGTTTAGATACTTCCCTTAGGTAACATTTACCTTAGTATTTTGCTTGCTATTTGGATACCTATATACTTAATCAAATTTTAATAATCCAAGATCGACACTATCAAAAGCTATTATGCCCTGGTAGGCCTATTTTGGGTTTATCTGAATTATTAGAGTATATAGAGATTAATGCCACATTTACCTGGCTTTAAATTAAGAGAGATCATGCTGTCAATTTTTTCATCATACTCCATGTGCGTTCATAGGATTCCCTGCTAACCCATGAATTAATCCTACCTAGGAAAGAGACTACATGACCACCTGTGAAGGAGAGATAAGGTAGGAAGGTTTTATCTGGCTTGGGCATGTGTTGTGTAAATGATATGCACTTTGTTCATGAATTCCATGCATAATCATGCATCATGCTAACAAGTTTTTTTACAGCCATTATAAAGTCATCCATGTAATTTGAGAATTTGACTTACAATAGGAGGATGAGTAATACCTGGATGAGTTTTGAGCCTCAGTTTCTTTGGCAATTCACACAGGGGAAAGCTATATTTGCTTTGGTTGAGGTATATTGGCAAACAGAGATCCTTCTTGAGCTGTAGGAAGATTGGGCCTTGATTAAAGGATTAGCAGTTACAGTCACCATAGAGTTAGCAGGTTGGTTCAGGAGTCCGAATAGGCATCTGGTCAGAATGTCCTCGTCAAGTCAGTTTGAGTCATCGTCAGAGTCAGATTTAGGGTTGGTAGAAATCTTTGAAATAGCATATGAAAAAAATATTGATAGATCCGACATGTGGTGAGGTCATTGGCAATCAAGAGTTGGACAAAAGATTCAATGAGTTTGAACGGAGGATGTGATCCATGATGGCAGACATTATAAGCTCTATAGCACAACCTACTGGTCGATAACCTTTAACAACTGCTGCTACACACAGAGAGCCTGAAGCTATAGGAGGTACTCCTATCACTCTTCAAGAAGGATTTTTTTAATAACTGAGTCAAAAGGGATTGGACCACAAGTCCAGCTTGTAGAGTAGCGAAAGTATAAGAGAATCGCACTTGAAGAGGATTTTATAACGGAGGAGGAATAATTACCTGTGGTACAAGCCTAAAGAGGGAAGTAACCTAGAATGGAGGATCCAGTCCTTAAAAAGATGGGGGAAGAGATAAAAGTGATGGCTCAGTTTTTATCGTTAGGGAAGGGAGTTAGCCCAAAAGATAGAGACCTGGAAAGTAAGGATGTACTTTTTTAGAGGTTTAAAATACCCAATCTGCCTAAGTTCGATGATACATCTGATCCATCCACTCATATTAAGCAATACACTATGGTTATAAGGGGCACTAATCTTACCAAAAGGTAGAAGGTTGAATACATCAATCTTAGTCTTACTGGTCCTACCATTGACTGGTACCACGACCTAGACAGGGATACTAAGGACGATTGGAATATGTTGACAGAATAATTTTTAAGGTAGTAAAATTGCAACGCAAGGATGAGATCATCATAAAAGACCTTAAGCTATTACAATAGAAGCTAGATGAATCCTTTCATGAATATCTTATGAGATAAAGGAATCGGGTTATAGAGATGAAGTGAAAGACTGATACCCTCATCAAATTAGGCTTTTCATTCCTAATGCTAGTTCTTATTTGAAGAAAGGTTTAAAAATGAAAGGGTTGAAGGATTGGGGGTCCCTAAAAGACATCGCTATTGAGGCTAAAAGTGAATATCTAGCCAAAAAAGTGAGTTTTGCGAGCAATGATGGTTTTGGCACTGGGCACCGGGGGTATGGAACTACGTCTGAAAAAACTAGTGGTACTGCTGCTACTGAAAAGATCGCTGAAGTGTCAGTTGTTGAGGGTACTCGAAGGCAGTACACCAATTTGGGTAGATCTCTATCCTGGGTATTAGATCGTTTGATAAAGGAAGGAAAATTGCAGCCTTTGCTGGTAAGACCTGCCAAGAATCAAGGTTAGCCTAATCATAAGGCTGATCAGTACTGTGCATTCCATTGACATACCAGTCATCTTACAAACCACTATAGAACTTTGGGGGATAGAATTCAAGATCTCATCGACAACAAGTAGATCATTGATAAGGAGAAAAGGGAAAATAAGAAATGGAATTATAATGCAATTCCACTCTCTATGTTGATGATTGATTCTAGTTTGTTAGAATACTAGGTCCTAAGTGATCTATATGGTAATGAATACTTAGCTATTACTCGGCTTGAGTAGTCAAATGTAGAAGAACAACAGGAGTTAGGAATATATGTAGTTAACTGTTAGGAATCCCCTGATGAGGATGAAACTTTCATTGCCCCTTTAAACTTGTGGGACTCAGAAGATGATGAGGGAGTATAAAAAATAAAGCTAATCACTCGGAGTGGCAAGGTGGTGCCTAAAATGGAAAGACTAGCGGACTTTCAACCATCACCTGTAGAGATGAATAGGAGGATGATAAGATTCTTAAGCAATTAAAAATAACCCCAGCTCAAATTTTTGTATGGGAATTGTTGAGGCAATTTCCTTCTCACAGACAAAAGATAGTAGAGGCCTTATTCGAATCTAGTGTGGCCACTACTATCTCACCTTTGAAATTGCTTAATTTAGTTAGAGGAGGTACAGTTGAAAACATTGTATATACCAATGGAGATTTACCCATTGAGGGTTGAGAACATAATTGCCCTTTGTATACAAAGGCCTAAGTCAATAGGAAACATATAACTTGTGTGATGGTGAATGATGGATCTTTAATTAATGTATGTCTATTAGTAGTGCTTTCTACTTTTGCATTAAACGAATCAATGTTGAATAAGTCTGTCTTGGTGGTTATAGCTTACGACAATTCTCGTAGACAAAAAATAGGTACTTTCAAGGCTGATGTTAAGACTGGAGTGATCAACACTGAAGTTAAGTTTGTAATGCTACCAATATCTGTAAACTTCTCTATGTTATTGGAAAGGCCTTGGTTTCATAAATTAGGAGGGGTTTCGTCTACTCTTCATCAGATCATAAAGATTCTATATGAAGGGAAAGTGGTCACTATAAAGGTTGCAAGAAAGAATCAAGTTTATATACTGGGGATAGCTAATTAACCTTTTAGTAGATTATATGTAGCCACTATCAACACTGGCAATGAGGATGAAGAAGATTATACCCCACAAGTAGTGAACATGACAAAGAAGATGAAATTTTTATCGGGAGCTGGTTTGGGGAGAATTCCTAGGGTTCCTTTGAGCCTATCACGATCATAGGGAAAACTAGTTAGAGAGGACTGGGTTATATAGAATTTGATGATGGGGGAAAGAAACCCGTAAAGTCAAAAGGCATACTGCACATTTCTGACAGCTTTATTCCTATAACAACTCCACTTTAGTATTGTGGTAAGGTTGAGCCAGTAATGGTCGGTGAGGAAGTCATTCTTAGCTTTGAGTGATGCCTTTGACTGGATCAGTGAGACGATCAAGCTTGCTAGAGGGTTCTAGGATGAAGAGGTTATGATTAAGCTATCCGAATGGGATGATACTCTTGAAGAAATTATGACTCAAGAGTTGTTAACTTCTGGGCTTAAAGGGAAAAAAGGTTGAATTTGAAGTTTTTATCCCTGAATTGAAGGAGGATATCATAGATCATGCCATAGAGGCTGATCAGAAGACTCTGCGAGATGAACCAAGCTCATATGCCTAGTGTAGATGATGATGCTTTTGTAGATACTGTTTTTTTACCTGAACTCTTTAATGATGATGCATGTAGCTCATCTTACATTAATAATATGAATAACTTTGCTTACTTGTGTGATGTTTCACATGATTCCATCTCATATTGTCATGATTATAAAGCATCCATATTTGACATTAATTCAATAAGTTCAATCACATTCAGTCTTAATACTCTTGAAAATCTAAGGGAAATCTTGATAGCATCTGATATTACCCCTGAAGAGAGAAAAGAATTTGAAAGAATATTAAAAAAAAATATGAAAGAGTCTTTGCCTAGACCTACGAAGACATGCTAGGAGTTGATCATGCAGTTGCTAAACATGCCATTCCTACTTATCCTGGTTAAAAAACTATCAACCAGAAGCTCAGGAGGCTTATGCTAGAATGGGCAGAAAAAGTCAAAGAAGATATACAAAAGTAGATAAAAGCCAAGTTCCTAGTGGAGATTCAGTATCCTACTTGGTTAGCAAATATGGTTCCCATAGCCAAGAAAGATACAAGAGTCCGAGTTTGTGTGAATTACTGGGATCTAAATAAGGCTTATCCGAAGGATGACTTTTTGCTTCCTCACATAGATGTCATGGTAAATAGTGCAGCTACCTACGAGATGTATAACTTTGGGGATGGATATCCTGAACAAGGTACTGGATAGGATCAAAATTGCATTCATCACTGAATGGGGTACATACGCCTACCACGTTATTCCATTTAGATTGAAAAATGTAGGGCATACTTATCAGAGAATGGCTATAAAAATTTTGGATGATCTGATTCACAAAGATGTGAAAGTATATATGGATGATATGATGGTCAAGTTAGCTAATCACAAAGGTCACTTTGCAGCCCTAGAAAAGTTCTTTTGAAGAATTGGCAAATATAACCTTCATCTGAACCCAAAGAAATGTGTGTTTGGAGTGACTTTGGGAAAACTCTTGGGGCATGTAGTAAGTCGAAGAGGGATAGAAGCAGACCCCGATAAAGTGAAGGCCATTAGGAACATTCCTGTACCACAAAAGAGAAAAAAGTCTGAGGATTCCTAGGCAGGCTATAGTACATCAGTTGGTTTATTGCAAAGTTAATCTTGATTTACGAGCCTATGTTTAAGTTGCTTCAGAAGGATCAACCAATAGAGTGGAATGAAGATTGTTAGGTGGCTCTTGATACCATCAGGAAATACCTTTTACATCCACCAGTGCTAAGACTGCCCAGAATTAGGAAGCCACTAATTTGTATCTAGCTATAGAAGATGGTTCAGTAAGAGTAATGATGTCTCAAGAGGATAATTTTAGAGTAGAATACATCGTGTATTACCTCAGCAAGAAGTTTTTGTCGTATGAGACTAAGTACGTAAAGTAAAAAAATATTTGCTTGTCAGTTATATAGACTTCTAAGAAATTCAGATACTATTTTAATTCATCTAAAGTGCAAACTGTAGCCAAGCAAAGTCCTCTTAAGTATTTGTAAGAAGCACCTTCATTGCTAGGGAAGATGGGGAGATGGTTGGTTCTCCTATAGGAGTTTAATGTTGAATACATAACCCAAAAAATCATTAAGGGAAGGGCCGTGGTAAAGTTCTTAGTCGGTCAGCCGCATAAAAGAGAAAAGATATCCTATGAGTTCCCTGATGAAGATGTCATAGCTATAACTGTGCATGGATGGCAAATGTTCTTTGATGGAGCTGTGAATAATAAAGGCACAGGGATGGGAGTGATTCCAGTGACCCCTAAAGGAGAAAAGTCACCCTTAGCTAAAAAACTCAGATATAAAGCCACTAATAATGAAGTTGAATATGAAACATGTATCTTGGGACTCGACGCTTTGAAGGCGATGGGGGCAAAGAATGTTGAAGTTTATGGCAATTCATCCTTAGTGGTGTATCAAACAAAGGGTGAATGGGTGGTAAAAGAAGAACGACTAATACCTTATGTAAATTTTTTGAAAGTGTTGGGTGATTAGTTTGAGGTTTATGTCATTAAGTATGTTCCCCAGGACGAGAACCAGTTAGTTGAAGCTTTGGCAACAGTAATGTCAATATGGGATAATCTAGATGGAGTAAGCATGAAACTTATACTTATCTTTAGCTCTGACAGGCCATGCTATGAAGCACAACATGTGAGGGACATTGAGCCAGATGATGGGAAACTATGATACTTTGATATCCAGAATTATCTAGAGAGTTTGATGTTTTCAAAAAAAGCCATGGAGAAAGATCAGAGAATGTTGCGCAAGCTGGCTGCTCAGTTAATCACTGTGAGTAAGGTTCTCTACAAAAGACAACCTGATGGGATACAATTGAGATGTGTAGATGAGAAAGAGGACAAAAAGATCATGGAGGAGGTATATGTTGAGGTTTATGGTGCTCATATAAATGGATTAGCCTTGGCTAAAAAGATGGTGTTGATATGATTATTCCAAGTATGTAAAAGAATGTCAGCTATGTCAACAATATGCTAATCTTAGGCATGTACCGATGTCAGAGTTATGCAATCTCACCTCACCATGGCCTTTTGCTGCTTGGGGTATAGATATCATAGGAATGATCCATCCACGAGTGTTGAATGGGAATAGGTTCATTGTTGTGGCTATTGACTACTTCTCAAAATGGATAGAGGCAAAATCTTTTAAGAATTTAGGCAATAGGGATATGGCAAAGTTCATTAGAAAAACTTGATATGTAGATACAAGCTTCCATATCACCTTGTATCTGACAATGGTTTTGATATACAATTGGAGCTACCCCATTCTCTTTGGTATATAGAACAGAGGTCATTTTACTAGTAGAGATCGAGCATCAATCCTTGCAAGTGTTCTGAAAGCTGAGCTCCCGAAAATGGAATAGGCTAAGCAAAGGTTACTGCAGCTTAACCTACTAGACGGAGAGATAATGCATGTTTATTATCATAACCAGATTTATCATAAAAGGTTGGAAAGATCTTTTAGGAAGAAAATCAGAAAACATCCCTTGAAAGAAGGTGACTTGGAGTTCAAACAAATAAAACCAAGTTTACTTGATATCAGAGGCAAGTTCAGACTAACATGGGAAGGCTCATTCATGCTGAAAAAGTTGTTGTTTAAAGGTACAGTCATACTGAGTGACAATGATGGAAATGAGTTTAAGGAGCTAGTCAATATCGACAGACTAAAATGGTTGCATGGTTAGACTCAGTAAAATGAAAAATATAAAGAGAAAAAAAGATAATATAGCCTTACATGTTGAAAACTGGTAAACGGCGACCTTGCTAAATTTAGGCACCTCATCAAGGTGAAAATAAAAAAAAGGGGCCATCTTAGGCAAAAATTAGAGGCAGAGTGAAAATGTTCAATTAAAAAAACCCGAAAGGGCTTATTGATAACAGGGGGAAGGTACTTTTAAGGTTTAATCCTATGAATGAGTTAGATTTTGTACTTATAGACTTATTGTTAGATAAATGATCATGTGTAATGTGAATTATGTAGAAATATTATCATATGTAACGCAAATTTGTACACTAAAATAAATAAGAGCAGCTTATTATACATACTCTGAGTTGTCTTGTTCTATATTAAAAAGTAGTGCATATTTATTTTACACCATATGTATAGATTTAAGGGTCATCCTCTGCTATTCCCATTTGATCTATGTCTTAGCCAACATGCTTTGTTGTCAACATCTGGACTAGATATCCATCTTTTATATGCCATAGAGGTGGTAAAATCACAATTAGTGGGGTTTCGAATGTCAACTTTAGCATATAGTTACATCCAAAGCTGATGATAACTAGAAACAAAAGGGACAAATAAAGTACCTCTTTAAAATGACAACGGGCATCTTATGATGTCCTGTAACTCCCCAAACTGGCAAGCACAATGGGAAACTATGCAGAAAATGGCTCTATACAGACCGTATAATGGAACACAACCAAACTGTCCATTTTAGGTCACATTGTTAGGTACTAGCCAAGTGCTCACAAAGCTGATGTTATTGTTCTCTATCGTTACGAGCCATACAAAGCATTCTTTTGATGAATTGAAATTACGAATTTTTCTTCTAGGAAGGAAATGCCTCAAAGAATACACATTGATCACTCTAAGAGGAGGTTTTTCAAGTAACCTTAATTTCTTTTACAGCCATATAAAAATGAATAAATTAAAAAAAATGAGCGAAAAAAGGAAAAAATGAATGAAATGAAAAAAATGAATGAATGATGAAAATGAAAAAGCCATTAGGTAGGGTAGGGTCCATCTTAGATAAAAATAAGGCATAGGGTCACATTAAAATCCAAAAAGATGCATTTTCCACTAAGAAAAGCTAATGTAAAAACCCACAAAGGACGTATTACCTTTAAATAATGACTATACCTAGAGTAATAAGGGGCTTCCCAAAAAAACTATAGACGGATCAAAGCAGACCGTGTCCAAACCAAGAATGGTTTTCACTAAGGTAAGGGGGAATAGAGTTAGGCCATCATGTATACCTGCAATAATACCGAACAGTTGGTGATCACCAGATAGGTCCCTTGATTCACTATTAAGTGTAGAGCAAGATAGATCAGCAGAATAACACTAATCCTGAAGGTAGGTATATCAGAAAAGTCATTCAATACATCAAGTAGAGGTTCCAATGGGGTAAACCCCCGTTGAGGTGCCAATTTGAAATTAATGGATGACATGATTCCCAGGATTTGACTTACTTCGTTCTGATAGTTTGGTACACAATTCGAGATACAAGGTAGGGTACCGAGATGGAATTGCACACTAAGAATCTTAGCGAACTCTTCAGCTAGAGGGCAAAGCTCCTGGTGGGTGAATCGAAAAACATGAGATCGAATACCCTAGTACCGAGTGGCTGCCAACAAAAGATTAGTTAAGTCAAGCACTCCGTAAAAATTTAAGACTAGAATATAAGGCTAGCATTTCATTTTCTCAGGTTTCGAGGGCATTTGGTAATCTATGCACTTTATGATGAAAATCCTCCAACATGTAGAGTGAGAAACCTCTTAAAAATGATGATAAAATAAAATATATGATGAAAAAAATAGGAATATCAATAATAAAAACAAAGGGAGAGAGGTGTGAAATGAAGCACTTACTTGGAATAGGAAGAATGCACGTAAATTACTGAAGGCCAAATGAATTAATATGAGATATTTATAGACCAAAAAAATGGCTCACCCTCTTGGTCCTTAACTCATCTGCCTGCTTACTCCCTTGTATCTCAAATTACATGGGTGACGCATTTCCTTTGCATGAGACATGCATTTATGTAATTATGTTTCACTTGTCTTTTGATTTTGCAGGGGGCATATTTGTAATTTCAGAAAAAAGTCTTAAAGCTTTATTCAGGGAGTATGCCATGCGTTAATTATCATATATTATGCAAAATTGATTATAGTAAGATTTGTTAATTATTAAAAGAAAAATATTAGAGATTTAATTTGTAAAGTATGTGTAAATTAATGATGGAACTAAAGGATAACTTAGTTTAAATATAAATAAATTAATTAAAATGTAGTTAATTTGTAATTAACTATGCATTAATGACCATAAATACCATCTTTTCAGTTTTTCCATCCGTCAGGGTTTTTTTTACCAACCTTGGTCTGTGAGTGGACCATTGGCTCACGGTCCTCGTGGTCCGTGACTCATTCTCATTTAGTGGAACTGTGTCGTTTTTGTCTGTAAGTTATGCCCTTGGTATATGACTCACTAGGCATCTCATGGACTCGGTCCGTGACTCACCAAAAGTTGCCTTTTTAGGGTCCCCTCTCTTCTTTTTCGTTGGTTTCTCATTCTTTTCACCAAAATGCCATTTTTAATCCTCCAAAGACTTTTTTCCTTCATTTCTCCTCACTAAGAGCTCCAAATCACATGTCGTGAGTACCATTAGAACCAAAATGGAAGCGTGCTTCTGGAGGTGTCAATAATTTTGCATTTCTTCCCCTAATTATTTTTCTACCATTAAAGCACAAGGTATGAATTTTCGTGATATTTTTTAATTTTTTTTGCTCTTTGTTTAATATATTAGTCATGTTAAACTCGAATTATTAGTTGTGTTCACATTTGGAGAAGATCCATGGTGTATTTTATGTTGAATTTGGATTTTGTCATGTGGATTAGTCTTTACTGTTAGTGGGTTTGTTTTGTATATATGGGAAAACTAGTTTAGTCTCTTAAATAGTTTGTAAAAGTAGAACTAGATAGAGACAAAATGATGGAAAAATTAAGGGCAAAACAAAGATAAGACTAACCCTTATAGGAGCAATAGAGAAAGAAGAACAGAGCACAAAAGAGAGAAAAGAAAGTCAAGGAAAAATGAGAAGAAAGAAAAACAAAGAAACGAAAAAAAGACAATGGTAAAAAAAATAGAAACAAAGATGAAAAACAACAAACAATAAGAAGAATAATATGCAGTAGTAAGACAATTTTTATAGTTTATATAGTATTATGAAATAATGCTAATTAAGTTTTATATTTTAGATTGATTTTAAATGATTTATTTAATTGTAAATAATTTGAATTAATACCTTTTAGCCAATAATTTCATTGGTTGATGGTTGTATAGTATATATGCATAGTTAGTTATTTGTACTCGTTTAAGCTTTAATTTATCTTTAGATATACAATTCTAGCTACTTGATTCCTTTAAATAATTCTAAGTAACTTAATCTTATTTTAATCTTAATTAGTTCTTTGCATTTGAGTTAGAAATTAAAGGTGTTGCTAAATATATTTTAATAATATGTATGCATGATGATTGTATTATAATTAGAGTTTAGTTGATGATATGTGATATACCTATGTTGATTGGAAGCATCTGTACGCTATGTCTTGTGTGCAGGAAGAGCTCCAATTTTAGCTGTTGTGTTTTCCATTTGTCATCAAATTGAATGTTGTCATGTGTATAATATGTACATGTGATTATGTATACATGTTTAAACCATTTCTTTTATAAAAGTAATGCATACATAATCCTAATGTAATGTACTTTGTTTTGTAATGTAAATTGATTAATAATAAAATGTATTTGTTTTCCTTTTTTGATGTGCACTGTAAAATGAATAGAGGATTCAAATTAACTGAGCATAAGTCTAGGCGGTTGATTTTTACCTGTGACATTATTGATTTGAATCTACCCTTATAATACGAAATCACTTATTATTAGTAATAATAACATTAAAGGTGATTGTTTTGCATTTATTAATTCTATATTTTTATGCTTTTATTATATTTAAATTTAATTATATGACTATAATTGCATGATTTCTTTAATCACATATCAATCATATTAATTTATTTTAAAAATATACAAATATCTCATCACAGAGAGCCTCCACAGCCAGATCCACGCCCAGATATTCAAGCACCTAATTGGATGACAACAGCTCAGGCCCCTCGGTACAGAACCATCCACAATGTACACTTCCATACTAGTCATTTCATGAGTCGTCATTTTTTAGAGACTTTAGGTATATGGGGAGATGCACAATATTATCTAGCACGGGTAGGATGGCTATATATTTACACTCTCGCATTTGCTACCTATCCTGAGATGGTCCGTCAGTTTTTAGCCACTTTTAGTTACTATGGTTATAAATGTCAAGACAATAAGCCTAGAGTAGTCACATTTAGAGTCACTGACTATGCTTTTAGCAGAACTTAAGCTCAAGTATCAGAGGCTTTTGAGCTCCCTACGAGTGCCGATGTGCTCATCCTTAGGAGCACAACAAAAGATGATCAATGGGCTATTATTGCCAGACAAGATATTCCATATAACCTTACAACAACAAAAGCTACCATATTGATTTCATAGGTTTTGAGTACCTACAGAGGGTTCTCTCATGTGCTTATATGGGACAATTAGTGAGTTCTGGATCCTTGAACGTCACTAACATATGGAGACTTTGGGGCCTTTTTTAGGGTCATTACCTCAATATATCACATGAGATTTTATAGAATATTGTTAGAATACCTTGGGCCTCAGGCACTATAGTCATTATCGGGGGCATAGTTACTAGATTATTGTTGTCACTTAAAGTCCCTTAGTCTTAAATGGTAGAGATAAGAGCACCTGCAGGGGGATGTGTTTGTAAGTTTTGATATGGCAACAAACATGTGGATGATTGAGCGCCTTAGACCCAGAGGTTATAGGCTACTATCAATTGACGAATGTGATAGGGGATTTAAAATCGTAGACCTCAAGGCACTGCCTAGGCATATGACTAGCCTATAGATGTTGCACCAGAAGTTCATTCTCTCCCTCAGGCACATGACCAACTTGCAGACCCTGCACCAGAGATTCATTCTCCCCCTCAGCCATATGGATATGTTTCAAATTTTATGTAGGGAACTTATTTACTTGTAAGCTAGGCTTAGTTGCCTATCGGCCAGGCCTACTCAGATATCCATGATTGGTATATGAGGTTCAGCCTGACACATTTTGCATGGCCGCAATCAACTTCATCAGAGGGTTTCAATGACTTGCATATGTTGCCATCATTAGGCACACATGAGTTCAGTGCATACAAAAACTCAGGAGCCTCTGCCTCTCATACTCCAGTACCACCCACTGTAACTACCTCCAATGATCCTACAGACTTAGGGAGTTATTTGGCCAGGTTGGAGACTATTGTTGAAAGGGTAAGACAGGATGTGCAGACTATATTTGACAGAGTTTCTTTATCTGACCAGCCTTTTAGTAGATAACTTCGCAAGATGAGAACATCTATATCCATTGTTACTGGCATTGTAGCCACAGTTGCTATCAAGATATACACCCTTAGACAGAGTGTGAGAGAGACCAGAGTTCTCCATGCCACTCGCTTAACCTAGCTGGAGTCGGGTGTCCATCGATAGGAGTTAGCCATGCTGTAGGTGTGAGATGGTTTGAGTCATTCAACCGATCTTATGGGGCAGGTTCTAAGACCCCTGACTAAGGCCATGGGAGTTGAGTTTGAGATACCCTTGCCACTATCACCACCTGTGGGTCCTTCCTAAGCAAAGCCTCTATAGCCTTCATAAATATCTCCAAGCCCTTCGGCCAAACCACCAGACTATATCGGGCTGAGACATCGCCGGTGACATTTAGGGAGTTTTATAATTTTTTTAGCCTTGTTATGTTTACTTACTTTTGGTTTTATTTATGGTTAACAGTCATAATACACTTTTATTTATACGATGTATGATATTACTTTTGGCTTTAATTTGTTTTAACTTGCTTTAATTTGTTTATTTATGCATATTAATTTCTCCATAGATGCTAATTCACACCTATATAATAAATATAATAAAATGTGATAATAAAAGAAGAAAAAAAGAGGAAAATAAAAGAATGTGCACAATCACCCTAAGTTTTGGTGAATAATTCAAATTCAGAAAAATCGACAGTCAATCAAAATAAATTAATGGGTGAAGCAATATATATCATAAACTGATTTTGTTGCATCTCACTTTGAACATGGGGCACTAAAAAAATAAAAGAAAAAAAGCAACACGACAACAAGCATAACAACAAATAACAATGGCAAAATGACGGACAAAAGCAAAATGATAACGACAAATGATGAACCCTTCACATCAACAATAATATTTCAAGATTTGTAGATCAAGATGAAGCATAATCATGTTTGTGTTATGTGAATGCTAGAAGCAGGCATGCCACATTCTCCAAAAGATGACATCATTGCTTTAAAATCGAAAGCACATTAAAGCAATCATTCAAATCCATAAAAAGTAAGTATTCACATCGCTTATGATAAATATATTGACAGTTGATTTCTTCGCAGGTATTGAAAAGACTCCTTATGAAATATCAGTCAACCCAACTTATTTTAGTTCTAAATGCCGATAAGCTGGTGCTGATCGAGAATAAACAACTTGTCTTGATACTGCATGCCAACGAGTTGGCACTAATCAAACAGTTTTGAGAAGGTCCAACATGCTGACAAGCTGGAGTCAACCTAATCACTTTCTCTGATGCTGTATGCCGATAAGCTGATGCTAATTAGAAGATATGTAATATGTTTTGATTTTTCATGCAGATAAACTGGCGCTAATTAGACAGTCATTTAAGAGTTAAAGTATCGATAAGCTGATGATAATTACTCCATCAACCTAGAGTTCAAATGTCAACAAAATGACGGTAATAACTCATCCAAAGGTTAGTTAAATTATTGACAAATTGATGATAATTATCCACTAAAAGCTGAAACCTTAATGAGCAAATAGCAATTGCTTCTCCAAATCTAAGATTTGCTACTTTAGGTATGCACTTTTATTATTATACTTTGAATTTTGGCCAAACCAGACAATATGCTAGTTTCCCAAAATTAGAGGCAGCTGTAGATATTGAGACTTGATCGGCCTCTATCAGAGTTACCTAATGAGAATAATGCTATTTCAGAGATAATCAGGAAGTAGTACTGCCTCCTCTTCTCTTGTATCGATATTCTTTGGACATGAGAAAATGCTTTTATAAAAAATAGGGGACATATTTTCATTATTTTGTGTTTGGTAGGAAAGTGGCCGATGGGAACTTTTGGTTTGACCCAGGAAGCATGTCACAGACTTGAGTCATAGGTCTAGTCCGTGACTCATCACCTGAGTCATGCCTTAGGACCCCAGTCACTCTCCTATCTTGCTCCGTGGCTTACCAATGGGTCGCGGACTAGTATCCGTGACTCACCATTTCCCAACTCAGAATATTTTTTGGGTCATACCATATTTGTCAGTGAGTTATGGTCTTTGACTCATAGGTCACAGACCAAGTCTGTGACTCATCATTTCTAGCAAAGTTTCAAATTTTCATCCCGTGAAATAAAGGATTATTTTTAACCAAAATATATGTCTTTTTTATTGATCTTAATCTAATCAATTAAGAAGGATTGGATGTTTTTTTGGAATTATAACCAACAAGAGAGAGAAAAAAATAGAGAGTGGTTTTGGGTGCTTGGAAAAACTCTAGTTTTTTAAAGAAAGAAAAAAAACTTAGTTTTTGAAAAGGAAGAAAGATCACGTAAAAGGAAAGGACATGAGAAAATCAGTTAACCAAAAAAATCAATTTGGTTTTGGATTGGTTTTGCAGTTAACCATATTTTCAGTTTTTTTGGCTCACCCCCTAATATTTATCCATATATTCACGCACGAATCAGTGAAGGCTTCAAGTCAAGTATCATCACTACCCAAGTGATAAAAAAGTCAAATGGTTTAAATATGCCCTTCCATATACAATTACCATGCAATTACTCCTTTTACCTTACTTTATCTTCTTGAGGTTTTTATTATAGATTAATTTCAACTTAACAACCTAAATGTTGTAATTTTAATACTATTTTCTATTTGTTATAAAAAAAGTTCTTTCTGATTCTTATTCACCATGGCAATTCACTCTGACCAAAGATTCTCTAAACAAAGATAGTTTAGAACTTGTGAGATAACTTCTCTTAATAAATTTAGGATGGTGAATCCTTTATTGACCACTCAACTAACTCAAGTAATTCATAATATATCCAGCCTTTTAACTATTTTCACCTCTCAATGGAGGTTAGAATTTATGGAGTCAAAATATATCACCCATTACTTAATATAACTTTGGTGATCTCAAGTACAAGGATACTTACCACTATGAAGACATTCTTTACTAACATAGATTTAATACCCATGTTTTATTGGAGGTTTCTAGCATACTTATTCTTCTAACAAGCACCCAAATATTAAATTTGATCATCATCATGATCACATTTATGAAAACCACTACTTAAATTATTCAAGAAGTATAATAGATGCTAGTTTATCCATACTAACAATATTCTATCTTATTAATACTATGACTGGGGATATTTAGGTATTCAGACATCTGTGTACAATAGGTTTTATGTGTTAAAACCTTTATTTTTTGCTCCTTTTAATTTGCCTCTTTCGTAAAACTATTTAAAGGTTGTTTTTAAATGTTCTAAGGGTTCCCTCTCCCTCATTTTCCTTCTTTTTGTTAAGGTCTTTTGACCTATTTTTAGGCAAGAAAATTATACAAAGAAAAAAAGGAAAAATCACTTTAAAGTGACACATGGTTGAGTGTCATTTGACACACACACCCGTGTGTCATTTGATGCACGACCATAATAGGTTTCCTTCATCCTTAAGCAATGAGCCACTTATGTGTCACTTGACACATGCCCGTGTATCACTTTAAACATGGTAAAATCGGTGTTTTCTCTTTTGTTTTCTTTTTATTTATTTTGCCATTTCATTCTTGTTATTGTCTTTATTTTATACATATATACTCATCTTATTTTATTATCTTTAGTACTGTAAATAACTTGTATTTGTAAGTGTAGTGTGACGAGCACAATGGTAACCATTTTTATTTATTTATTTATTGTAAGCTTATTTATTGAAATAAAAAGACTTTATTCCGTTTAAATGAAAAAATTCACACAAAAATATTTATATTAGAACCACTATCCTATTTTCCATCCTAAAAGATTTTGTAAATAATTAAATAATGCAAAAATTTTCTTAATAAAACTAGGACTAATGGTCTTTACTTCTAAAAACTCAAAATGAAATGTCTCTTCATAATTTGCATGCTAGGACAAATGTCCTTACCAAAAGGACAATAAATAAATTACTCGGGTTATGGATACTTATTTAATGCCTAATAGATATATTATATTTATGCCATGATTTACAACTTTTCAATATGCTCAGGTGCACTTTTAATATATTTTCCATGATTATGCTTGTAAAAAGGAGAATAATATGTTTAATCTAAAAGCCAATTATATTATATCAATCAAGGGTATAAATAAGAGTGAGGATTCGAACTCTCTTTGGGTTTTAGCCTCATAAGGGTGGAACATTATTTTCCAATACTTTCTTAGGTGGGGTATACCTACTTGTGGTGCCCAACATATGCCTTTTGATGGTCAATTACCAACAATGAATTTGAAATACCCTGAAATGCTATCTTAATCCTTTTAGAGGCCCGGGACTCAATAAATTGGATCAAATCCTTTAACCATTGCAAAATGACCGATCATTTCGGGTAAAGAAACCTTAACATAATTAGGCTTTAAAAATGGGACTAGGTAATTAGGTAAAAGGTAAGGTAACTTGGTCCTAGAGTTCACTTAAGGGAACAAATGTAAACTTTGACTTCACCACTTGGTGACAAAAGGGACAAAGGTTTCCTTTAAAATATTTTTTTTCTCTAACTTTCATAATGGAATGAAGATAGAAAAGATCTGAATCGGTGCACATTATAGGATGATTTTCATTTATAAATGTTATTATTTTATATAATAAAACTATTTATTCATTTATTAGTTTTAAGGTTCAAAAACATTTGCTTGTTTATGCTTAAACTAATTAATGAAGTCATTGGTATAAAAATGCTGTACAAAATTAATCATGAAGAGTTTATGATAGGGGATGACTATTGTATGGAAATGTGTTAATATCTAAATTATCCTTAGTCATTAGATTAACATGGTACGCCATTTTTAATTTGGATAGACTAGCATATGCTGCATTACTTGATTGGATCAAGTATTAGTTCTCACTATATATAATCATGAATTTATCAGAATTAACATGTGAATGCATGTTAAACAAAAATTTCTTTTTATGTATATGCTCTTTAAAATATATGCTTCTAACATTAGATGAATTATTCATAATGGTTATTACATCTAACTATGAAATCACCTTATTTAAACAACAGTTTTTTTTTTTAAAAAAAAGAGTAATGTTAATAGATCTTGGATGTATAGATTATTAACACCCGATGGTTACATTAATCTTAAGTTTGTTGAGGGCGTCCAAGCCTTTATTGACTATGCACATTCTCAACCTACATATATGGATGGTCCAAAATTCAAATGTCTATGCAAAAAGTGTAAACATATTCATTTTCTTCCTATTGATAAAGTGAATCTACATTTGTTAAGAAAAAGGTTTGTTCCAAATTATTTTGAGTGGACACAACATAGGGAGCCATTAAATTGTAGCACCTCCAGGGGTAATGTAGTGAACTTAAATGATGATGAGTTTGAATGAGGGGCTAGATTTACCACAAATAATATAGGAGTAACTAAAAATCCTTGCATGTAAATGGTTTATGATGCAACTGATTATTCCTCTCAGGCAAATATACAAAATGTTGAAGAAGAACCAAACCCAAACACAAAAAGGTTTTTTAACTTGCTAAAATTGACTTACCAAGAATTATTACCAAATTATGAGACTATGATTCAATTATCTTTAATTGCTTGAATATTGAACATAAAGTCTGAAGGTCATATTTTTTATTGAAATTTGGATAAAATTCTTGGTTGGTATAATAAATCATTGCCTTCTGATCATAAAATGGTTGAGAATTTTACAATATGAAAAAGCTTATTAAGGGTTTTGGTTTTCCAGTTAAGAAAATTGATTTTTATTTTAGGGAGATGATGTGGAATTACAAGAATGCAAATTTTATAGTCAACCTAGGTTCAAATTAAGAAAGCATAGTATGAAGCATAAATTAGTACCTTAAAAGCCAATGTATTACTTTTTTGCTAACTTTGAGACTTTAAAGGCTGTATGCCTCTGATGTTACTGCATCTCACATCAGATGGAATAATAAGACATCTATCAGATGTGCTCGCAAGGAAACATTTCAATAATATACATACCAAGTTTGTTGTCGAAAGTCAAAATTTTAGGTTAGGATTGTCCACATATGGATTCCACCATTTTGGTCAATCCGACTAACAGTATTTATCATAAGCATTCATAATTATTCCTTATAATTCACCTCCATGGATATGTATGAATGAGACATATATGTTTTTGAAGGTGATTATGCTAGGGCCAACAAATCCAAAGCATAAAATTGATGTATTTTTACAACCATTGATATTTGAACTGCATCATCATTGGGAATTTAGTGTGAAAACATATGATGTGTCTCTTAAACAAAATTTTTTGATGAGACAGCTTTGATGTGGACTATTAGTGATTTTCAACCTATGTTATGTTATCTGGATGGAGAATAGTAGGAAAATTGACTTGCCCTTATTATGGCAATGATTCTGATGCATTTTTTCTTTCCAATGGGGGGCAAAACATCTTAGTTTGACAACCACAGGAAATATCTTCCCCTAGATCACACATTTAGTTAAAATAAATAAATGTTCATTAAAATAGGATGGTTCAAAAACCTCCCCCCAATAAAATTGGTAAAGATATATTGTAGAAGATTGATGAATTACGGTTGCTAAAAGCTATAAAACTTAAAGCTAAAGAAGTCAATAGAAGCCTAGGTAAAAACTTTAATTGGAGAAAATAAAGTATCTTTTGGGATTTGCCATATTGGAAGTATAATTAATAATCATAATCTAGATGTCATGCATGTTGAAAAAATTATTTTTGACAATATGTTCAACACCATAATGAACATTGAAAGGAGGACAAAGGACAATGCAAAATCGTGAGCTGATTTGAAACTTTTTTTGTAGAAGGAACGAGTTAGATAAAGATCCTTATATAGGTAAATATCCAAAAGCATATTACACTTTAGACAAAAACCAAAAGGAAATTTTGTGTTAATGGTTAAAAAGTCCAAAGTTTTTGGATGGTTATATTTCGAACTTAGCAAGGTGTATGGATATGAAGAAGTATAAGTTATTTGAAATGAAAAGTCATGATTTTCATGTATTTATGAAAAGGCTAATTTCAATTGCATTTTGGAATTTGTTACTGACAAAGGTTTGGAAAGCTATAATAGAATTAAGTTTGTTTTTCAAAAGCTTTACATCATCTGAAATATAGTTGGCTGACATAGAAAGACTAGAATTTGAAATTCAAGTATCTTGTGCAAATTAGAAAGGATTTTCCCTCAAAGCTTCTTTCATTATATGAAGCATCTACCTGTACATTTAGTACATAAGGCTAAACTTACTGGTCTAGTTCAATATAGATGGATGTACCCATTTGACAAGTAATTATATGTATTATTTATATAAGTTATACTGTGTTTTAATCAATAATGTTAATCAAACTTGAAGAAAAATGTTAAAAATAAAGTTAAACTTGAAGGTTCCATATATAATGTGTATTTAGTAGAGGAAGCAAGTATATTTTTTTCACATTATTTTGAGATGCATATGTACACCAAAGAAAGAAAAGTTGCTCATAATGACAATAAGGGTGAAATGAGTGATACTGATAGTAACTTATCTATTTTCACATATCCTAATCAAACATATGAATGCTTAACAAGAAGAGTGTTAATAAAAACAAGAATTAAAGGATGTCTATTGTTACATTTTATTAAATTGCTAAGAGGTTCAACCTTTAGTGCAGTAAGTTTAAGTTATTTCACCTAACATAATTAATTTGGTTTTCGAGGTGAGGGGTAGTCACAACTTACATACATAATAATGTTATTTTTAGTTTACATGAGGATATGTTACATGAGCTAATGCTGGAAAAAACAAAGGACGAGATTATAAAGAAGTTAAAAACCACTTTCCTTGATGGTTCGAGAAATATGTAAGTTTTAACTTCCCATAAATGAAATGATAAAATAATTTTCTCAAAGTGTTTAAATGACATTAGACTATTTTATATGATAAAATTTTTTCATATGTAAGCTTTAAAAAATCCAATAGAAAACAAGTTCATACGTGATCTTGCGAAAGAACTTTGCAAATTGTTAAATCATATCCAGTGAAATGAGTGATACTGATAGTAACTTATCTATTTTGACATATCCTAGCCAAACATATAGATGCTCAATAAGAAGAATGTTAACAAAAAAAAAAGAATTAGAGGCTGCCTATGGTTACATTTTATTAAGTTGCTAAGAGGTTCAACCTTTCATGCAATAAGTTTAAGTTATTTGATCTCACATGATTAATTTGGTTTTTGAGGTGAGGGGTAGTCACAACTTACATATATAATAATGTTGTTTTTATTTATATGAGGATATTTTATGCGAGCTAATGCAAAAAAAATACAGGATGAGATCAATAAAGAAGTCAAAAACCACTTTCCTTAATGGTTCGACAAATATGTAAGTTTTGACTTCCCATAAATGAAATGATAAAATAATTCTTTCAAAGTGTTTAAATGACATTGGAGTATTTTATATGATAAATTTTTTTTCATATATAGACCTTAGAAAATCCAATAGAAAACAAGTTTATACGTGATCTTATGAAAGACATTTGCAAATTGTTAAATTGTATCCAGTATTTTGTTAATGGATACAAATTTTATGCATAATTTCATGGTCATAGTAGGGAATAATTAATACCGGGGTTTGCATGCAGGGGGAATTGATAGATTATTATGGTAAAATTATTGAGATACTTAAAATTAAGTACTTCGTATTGCTAATAAAATGAAGTTTGATATTTAAGTGTGAATGGTTTGATACAATTTCTAATGTTGGAACAAAAGTGCATAGCCAATATAATCTAGTTGAAATTAATTAGTGAAAAAGATTGTCAATTTGAACCTGTGAGTACCAAATATACTCTAGAGGGGGGGTTATTCAAATTTTACGTGTTATACTACATATGGTAGTTCTATTTTAGCAGTTTTATTCTAATAAGGTTTTTGTTCTATTTTAGCAATTTTATTCTAATCAGGTTTCAATTATATTTCAGTAGTTTTATTCTGATAAGGTTTTAACCTTGTTTGATTTTTTTTTGCACTTCCTCTTTTTTTATTACCTGTATCATCATTAGAAAGATACCTTTCTCTAGTGTAGACATCAGTTTCATCAAATTTACTATTAATTAACTCTTCAACCATATGTGTCTTTTTTATCATAGACTCTACATGCTTTACTTTTAAGTGAATATCCTAGAAAAATTCATACATCAAATTTAGCATCAAAATTTTCTTGATTATTTTCATCATCTAAAATAAAAGCACTTACAGCCAAATGAGTGGAAATAACTTATGTTTGGCTTCCTTCCTTTCCAAAGCTCATACAAAGTTTTATTTAGAACAACTCTAATTAAAACTCGATTGATAATGTAGCATAATATGTTCACAGTTTTAGCCAAAAATATTTTGGAATATTATTTTATTCAATATGGTTTTTGCCATCTTCTGTAGAGTTTTTTTTTGTTCTACAAATCCATTCTGTTGTGGAGTTCATGATGAAAAAAAGTTATGTTATACTCCTTCCTTTGAGTAAAATTCTTTAAATATTTTGTTCACAAATTCTCTACCATTATCACTGCTGATCTTGATAATATGATATCCCTTTATTATTGCATGCCATACCATAATGAATGAAAAGCAAGGAGGATAAAAAGGAAAATAAATACAAGCCAAAATAATAAATAATAAAATGATAGGAGGATTCTAAGCTAGTTCTCCTAGATGCATCACATTAATCCTCCAACTCCACCTGTGGTGTAGATTTACGAGCACATTAAAAATGCAACAAAGAGTAAACTTGGTTAACTATTGTGTAAATTAAATAAATGATAATAAATAAATAAATAAATAATGAGAAAGGTAACAATATAAGGCAATTTATCATGGACATAAAAAACATTTAATAAAACTAGAAATCTATGCTAGATAAAAATATAGCAGCAAGAGAAGAATAATAAGATAAAACATGTCAACAATCATACATCACAAGACACAAAGGTGCAAAGCACTAAGCACCATGTAGTCCATGCAAAAACATGCAAAAAGAAAGCCACAAACAACCAAAAAAAAGGGACAAAATGTGTATCCCAGTGACGGGAAGCATGCACGGTGAAAAGGAGATCACGTTGCATCCCATCACTAATGAGAAGCAACAAGCATCCCTTGATCTTCTTCTTATTTGTCATGCCTAGAAGCAAACCTGACGCATAAAATAGGCCCCAAAACACAAGCTACTCAAATCATACACCAAATAGCCTTAAACTTTACCAAAATCATCTCTAAATGATCAAAACCTATTTTTGGGCATAAAAAGCAGGAAAAACTCAAACAAGAGGCTAAATCAAGCATAGATGAAAAATATGTCTGGCATGACCTTAGCAAGTATACTGAATCGACAAGTAATATTGTAGAGTATTTTTAAAGCTTCGAAAATTATCAAACCCAAAGGATTGGATTATGCAATTAAAACTTGATTGATTACAAAAATGTGCAAAAAATTTTCCCATTAATTTTTATTTGTTGATTAGGACTACAACTATTAAATGTAAGAAAATAAAATTAACACAATATGAACTAAAAATACAGAGCAAACAATAGCAGTAAAATGTAGTATATAAACTTAAGTAAAACTATCACTTAAATTGTTGTTCAAGGATCCAATCCTCCCTATACCCAATGCAAGAAATATTTTTAACATAATATTTATATGATTCAAATGTGTATGACTTAACTAAACCCAAGTTTTTCACTCTGGAGCCAACTATTCTAACTACTTGATTTCCCATTTCGGAGCCAATCCGATAGCTAACCTAAGCACAGGTTTAACAAATCCTAGATATGGATTGATTTTCCATTCCATAACCAACTAACCCAATACCCATTCATTTTTTCACCTATTTTCAAATCTACAATGCATTAACTCTAGATCTAACAGCCCCCATTCTAGAGTCACCATAAAAAATACAGTCAAAGCATGTAAAAATAGATCATACATGATATTTACTCCAAACAAGTATAAACCCATTAAACTTGAATAAGATAGCAAATAAATAATTGAATAAAATCACTATCAAGATCATCACAAGGGAAAAGAAACATCTAAATATATATTTAATCAAATAAACTTTAAAGTCTTATATGGGTATTATAGACACTAGGTCTTTATCATAGTTACCTAATGAGAAAATAGTTTCTTATAAATAGATAAGGAATGAAAGTGCTAGGCTGTCCCTGGGTTTTTAATATTCTTAAAATAACTTTTCTCCGGGCTTTGCCTTTTCATCTCTTTCAAAAAGTGCAAAATGAGAAATTAGGTTTTAAAATTTTGAGCAATCTAGAGTGTTATGGCTTTATCTTAATATAAAGACCTCATAATTAGATAATTACAAAGAAATTTGAATCTTAAGACTTAGATCTAAAACTTTTATGAAGAAATATAAATCCAATTCAGTCCTTAAAGTTCTCAAAATTAGGCTTGAACATAAATGACTTGAATCTATCCTGGACTTGGATCAGCATATAGTATTTCAGTCATAACTCCCTTCGTAGGGATCATATTGAGATGAATAATATTTTAATAAAAACTAGATTCATTTTGGAACAACTTTCATAAAGAGAGCATGACCTAATTCAGAACCCATTGTTTCCAGCAATTTTTCAAAGTCAGTACATTAATTTTTTCCCTAAAAATTTTCTAGGGGTAACCATCAGTATTTTGGTCATAAATCTTAATCTACAAATCCAAATTGAGTGATTTTTTATTAATTGAAATTATAAGACATATTATAACAAATGTAAGGAAGACACTTTGTAAAAAAAATGGCCTATTCGGGCCTAAAAATGGAAAAATATTTCGGATTAGAGGTTAGTTGGCTAAGAAAAGGAAGGCAAAAGTAAAAAGTCAACAAAAAAGTCAAAGTCCATGAATAATTGTTGACTCACAGATCAAGCCCATAAGTGGAGCTCGTGATTCACTCTCAGAATGCATTTTGCACTAGGAAGTAGTGGAAAAAAGGTGGAAAATATCCTAAGTTCATACATATCCCATTTTTGGGATATTTATGGCTTTTCTTAGCCATTAAGCCTACTCTCTCTCCTCTTCCCACTTCTTCTTCCTTCTTTCTTCTTCCCCTCCTATGGAAAATCAAGATTTTTAATTCTAAAAAATCACAAAAAATAAGAAAAAATCCAAAAAGCACTAAATCTTGTTGTTTGACTGAACCTACAACTGAAGGTAATATTCTCGAGTCCCTAAAACCTGAAAGTTTAATATTTTATTTTAATTAATTATGTGAATAATTTTCTAATCTCTTGCCTTATTAATTTTGTAGATCTATCTCAATTTTATTCTTTTTTGTTATTAGTTTAATTTTGTTGAAATTTTGTTAGTTAATTGGTAATTTGTTGATTAATTTTGTGAATTAGTTTATTATATTGGTTAATAAATTAATTGTTCATTATGTTAATTATTTAGGTTGTTGATTAATGTTTAATTTCATTATTTATTAATTAATTGGTTTTAATGTTAATTTGTAATTTTTTTGCTTAATATATTAAATTGATTATTAGTTTATTTATTGTCTTATTATTTTTGCTTTTATTTTAGTTTTTTAAAGTTAGCATGTCCATTATCAATTTGTTCATTCTTTGTAAATTTTATTAGTTTAATTAATTTATTTTTTATTAGTTCTTTATTATATAATTTATAATACTTTTTAATTAGTATTATGTTATGTGTGATATTTTAGATTTTTTGGTAGGGTTTTAGGCAAAAAAAAGTGATTTTTTCCTTAGTTTCTGCAGAGGTCCTTTAGCGATAATCAATATTTTTCATTGCTAAAAGATTTCCCCTTAAGTTGGCTACGAACTTTTAGCGATAGGAATTTATGGCAACAGTCAAAAGCTTTCGTCACTAAAAGTCCTAGTCACTCCCCCCTCACGTCACTCCTTTTTTTATTTCCTTTTACTTTTTCATTGGCCAAATTTCATTTTTATTAATATTAATTAATTAACTTCATTTTTTTGCAATTTTATTTTAAATTATTATTATTGTCTTGTTAATTTTGTTAATATTTGTATTGTTGATTTTGTCTTTAATGAAAATATTTCTAATTGTCATTATTAATATTATCATTAATGCTATTGCAGTTTTTGTTATTATTATTATTATTATTATTATTATTATTATTATTATTATTGTTGTTGTTGTTGTTGTTGTTGTTGTTTATTTAAATTATTATTGTTAGTATATTTGTTAATTTTATTACTATTATTTTTGTTGTTATTAATATTATGTTGAATATTATTGATTATTGTTGATGATAGTAATTTGGATGTTGTTGTTGTTGTTGTTGTTTATACTATTGTGCTATAATTATTAATATTGCATTAATATGATTATTGCTATTATTGATGTTTTATCAATAGTAGTCTTCTTATCTTTAGTTTTAATATTGTTAATTATTTTATTATTATTGTGATTTTTGATATCATTAATTTGTGTTGATTTTATTATTACAAATATTGTTATTATTAATATTTTTTGTTTTAATGATAATATTTATAATTATTACTATTTAATATTATCGTTAATATTATCATTTTACTTTTATTGTCATTTTTTTTCATTATGCATGATAATTGTGAATTAAACTATGTTTTTAGTGTGTTTTTAGGTATTTAATTTAGTTAATTTGGTTCTAATTTAGTTAATTTTATGATTAATTTGTTAAATTAGTTATCTGTGGGCATAATTGAGAATTTTGGTGTTTTTAAGGGTTTAATTGAAAGAAGAAAGGTTGAAATTGCAATAAGAAAGAAGACTTGGGGAAAAAGTGTAAAAGTAGGAAGTTAACTTAAGTGGAACACGTGAAGCATAAGCAAAGTGCTCTTCCAAGTAGAAATTGTGCTCTCCCAAGCATAATTTTACCCTCCCAAGTAGGAAACATGCTCTCCCAGGATGTTTTGACTACTCTCCTATGCAGAAATAGAAAATTAATAATAGAAGTATTCCTATTCAAGAAAAACTCCAACTCAACCTCAGAAAATAAAGTCTTGGCCAACAAAACTTCTTCTTTGGAAGTGACTCCAGTCTATAAAAAGGCATCAAAGCTAAGGAAGAAAAAGGAGGAGAGAGAGAAAGACATAGCTTAGCATTTAAAGTTTTTTTACGTAGTTTTGTTTTTCTCTGTTTTTATTCAATATTTCCCTTTTAAATTTTGTTTTAGTTTTCAAACATGACTATTGAGTAATTTTCTTTAACTTTTGCTAAAGGATACTTGAATCCTTAACTCTTATTGTTATGACTTAAGCTTGTGCTTCAATTTAATGCTAAGTTTGATTATTTCTTAGTTCTTAAACACATTCTTATCTTTATTTAATTGAAAATTAGTTGTTAACTTGATTAAGCATTGGGTAATAATTAGTTTTTTGGTTGGATCATTGATATGTATGTTCTTAGGTCAGTTTGCTTGGGTTGATTCATGATTATGTTCTGAATAAGAGATAATTTTGTGTTAATTAAAGTAAGTTAAGATTAAGAAAGAGTGTAACTAAGAATAGGTGAAAATTTAATTTCTTGGGAAAGAATTTAATAGACATCTAGGAGTATTAATTCAGATATTTATGCTAAGTGTTGGATTGTTCTGAATAAGAGAATTTTAATGATTGGAATGATAATCTTGAGTAAAGTTATCTGGGTTTATTAAACTAAATTCTTCATAATCACTTGTATTTCTTTTTTGATTAGGTCATAATAATATTGGTTAAGGTGGATAGTCCTTTAGTGAAAGTTGTTTTTACTATTGATTTTTAACTCACTTAATTGCTTGTTTTTATTTATTATTCAATTATTTAAACTCTTTCAACTATTTTATTTTATTATTAAAGTTTTGTTTTTTGTTTTTTTTAAACTTCAACCATCACAACTTTTGGGATTTTCTCTTCTTCTTCACACAAGTTTTGTTTTAAAATTAAAATCACTCACACAAACACAAGTTTCCCTTGGGTTCGATATTTTGGGTCATAATTATATTTTCCTATATTATTTAGCCGATCTGGTACACTTGCTAGACATTGGTCAAGTTTTTGGCTCCATTACCGGGGATACACATTGGCATTTGATTATTTATTTTGATTTCAAAATGGATTTTTGTGTGTTCTTCTTTTCTTCTTCATCTATTTTTTGATTTTTGTGCTAGTGTTTTATGGTGAGAAACAACCCCATTATACCCATAGACCCTGAAATTGAAAGGACATTTCATAGGATTAGAAGGCTAAGAGGCAACATGAATGACCTAGAAATAGAACAACCTATGAAGGATCCACCACCACCTAAGATCGAAGAGCAAGACGTACCCCAACAAGCTCCCGGGAATAGGTATAGACCTAGGACCATTAGAGATTATGTTATTCCTAGGTGGAATGAAGAACATAGAACCATTAGGATTCCTCACCACCAGCCTTTTAAGATTAAACCCGCTACTATCACGATGGTACAAAGAAATCAATTTTCGGGTTCAGACATAGAGGATCCTGCACAACATTTAGATATATTCTTAGAAGTTAGTGACACTGTGCAAATTCCTAATGTATCGACTGATGCAATTAGGTTGAAACTTTTTCCATTCACCCTCATAGGAAAAGCTAGGGATTGGCTACAAATGTTATCTAATCAATCCATCCATTCTTGGCAACAAATGCAAGAAAAATTCCTTTGCAAGTTTTTTCCACCCACTAAAATAGCCCTCATTAGAAAACAAATCAATGATTTCCAAAAATTTTATGAGGAGCCATTCCATGAAGCATGGAAAAGATTTATGAGACTTTTAAAAAGCTGTCCACATTATGAGTTTCTTATTTATCAACTAATGCACATTTTTTATGTAGGTGCCAATCAATCAACAAGATCTTTGTTGGATGTAGCCTCAAACGGTAGCTTTATGAACAAAATTTCAGAAGATGCATTTTTGCTTCTTAATGAGATGGATACCAATGATGCTCAATGGGCAACCTCTAGAGCAGCACAACGAAAACATATAGTTCATAATATTGATGAAGTAGCTATGTTAAAAGCCCAAATGGAATTAATGAAAAAAAATCATTTAAGAGAAATAAATGAGCTTAAAGTTAAGAATGTTTCCATGTTATCTAACGAAGTTGATGCTTATGTAGGAATTCAAGGATCTCCGGGAATGAAGAATAACGAAGGAATGGTAGAAAAAGTAAATGCCTTGAACCCATATAGTAATACCTCCAACACGGGATGGAGGAACCATCCAAATTTTTCATGGAGGAAAAGTAATCAAGCTTCTTCTTCTAACCCTAATCCTAGACCTCCTTTTAACCATAATCAACTTTCCAATAATCATCCTCCATACCAAATTCAAGCTCCACCACATTACCCAAACCAATATGCATTACAATCATACCATCAACCACCCGATTTTCAAAAATCTTAATGTCTCCTTCCTCAAGAAAAGAAATCCAACATAGAAGAGATGATTGCCAACTTCATGGCATCCCAAAACTCAATCTTGGCAAGTCAAGATGTTAGATGGAAATCACAAGATATTTGGATGAGGAACCAAGAGGCATCTATTAGGAATCTAGAGAAACAAATGGGGCAACTTGCTAGTTCATTATCCAACCGAACTCAAGGAACATTTCCATCTAATATGGACCGAAATCCCAATGAGGAAGCTAAAGCAATCACTTTAAGAAGTGGAAAGGAGTTAGAAAAAATTGAAATTGGTAAGAATTCTTCCCCAAGGGTGGAACAAACAACAGAGGTAAGTATTTCTAACTCTGAAAATATTGAGAAAGTACCTCCTGCAGTTGAGAAGGGTAAAGGTAAAGAAAACTTGTTTCTACGGTGCTTGATGAGTTTTAATTACCTTTTCCTATTCTAGCTAGAAAAGAAAAACAAAATGAGCAATTAAGTAGATTTTTAGACATGTTTAAAAAGCTACACATAAATTTACCATTTGCTGAAGCTTTATTACACATGCCTAAATATGCTAAATTTATGAAGGAACTTTGCACTAATAAGAAAAAGCTAGAAGGCATAGGAATAGTTTAATTTTTCAGTAATTGTAGTGCTATATTGACCAATAAAATTCCTAAAAAATTAGAAGATCCTGATAGTTTTACATTGCCATATGAATTGGGAGAAATTTTGTTGGACATGCTTTATGTGATTTGGGTGCTAGTATTAACTTGATGCTTTATTCAATTTGCAAGAAATTGAACCTAGGTGATCTAAAGGAAACTCAAATGATACTTTAATTGGCAGATAGATCGGTGAAGAAATCGGAGGAAATTATTGAGGACCTACTGGTAAAAGTAGGAAATTTCATCTTTTCGGTTGATTTTGTGGTCATGAACATCAAGGAAGATAGGAAGGTGCCATTAATAGTGGATAGGCCATTCTTGAACATAGCAAGAGATCTAATTGATGTTCATGGACAAACGGTTACTTTAAGGTTCAACAAGGAGGAAATGGTTTTCAATGTAAATAAGGTTTTAAAACACCCCTCGTATAATTTTAAAGAGTGCATTTACTTTGTTGATGAAGTTCAAGAATGTGTCAACACAAAACTAGAGGAGATCATTCTCAATGATGAGCTTTTTTTTTGATTTAATGACGAGCTTTAAGAATGCTTGATGCATCCTAAAGAAATGGAGGAATTGGAAGTCAATGAAAAGAAGTTAGTACAAAAACTAGAAAAAGAACACAGTGACAGTGAGAAAATGGAGGATGACCCGTCCCCTCCTAAGGGAGATTGTGAACTCAAAACACTTCCATCTCATTTGAAATATGTATATTTAAAGGATAATGTTGAACCAATAATTATTTTATCTTTATTGATAGGTTTGGAAGAGGAAATGCTCATTGAAGTCCTCAAAAAGCATAAAGGAGCAATTGGTTGGGCAACATCCGATTTGAAAGGGATTAGCCCCAGCTATTGTACACATCAAATACCCATGGAAGATAATTTCAAGCCGGTGGTGCAACCTCAACGAAGGCTCAACCCAACTATGCAAGAAGTAGTGAAAAAGAAAGTATTGAAATTATTTGATGCAGGTATAATATATCCTATTTCTGATAGTAATTGGATAAGTCCTGTTCAATGTGTGTCTAAAAAGGGGGGAATGACTGTAGTAACTAATGAAAATAATGAGTTAATTCCTACACGCACGGTAACGGGATGGAGAGTATGCATTGACTATAGAAGATTAAACAATACCACTAGGAAAGACCAATTTTCATTGCCCTTTATTGATCTAATGTTAGAAAGATTGGCAAGAAATAGATTTTATTGTTTCTTAGATGGATATTCGGGGTATGTGCAAAAACCTATAGCCCCGGAAGACCAAGAAAAGACCACATTTACATGTCCATATGGAACATTTGCATATAGGAGAATGCCTTTTGGTCTTTGTAATGCACCTGCCACATTTCAACGATGCATGATGGCCATATTTCATGATTTTATTGAAAAATTTATGGAAGTTTTCATGGATGATTTCACAATTTATGGTCATGATTTTGAATCTTGTTTGAATAATCTTGCATCGGTCTTAAAAAGATTTCAAGAGACTAACCTTATTCTAAATTGGGAAAAATGTCATTTCATGGTTTGAGAAGGAATAGTCGTAGGGCATAAAATTTCTGAAAAAGGCATTGAGGTCGATAAGGGCACTAGACTAGTGTTAAGGGCACTAGAAGCTTCTTTGGTCATGTCGAGTGTTTGCAGGCTTTTAATCAACTTTAATGCTGCATTTAACTTTAATGCTGAGTGTTTTCAGGCTTTTAATCTATTGAAGCAAAAGTTAGTAAGTGCACCCATCATCGCATCACCCGATTGGAGTTTACCGTTTGAAATTATGTGTGATGCAAGTGATTATGCAGTCGGAGCAGTTTTATGATAGCGAAAGGAGAAGATTTTCTATACCATCTACTATGCAAGCCATACACTCATTGGAGCCCAAGTTAATTACACAACCACGGAAAAAGAGCTCTTGGCAATTGTCTTTTCATTTGAAAAATTTAGATCTTATCTCCTAGGGTCCAAAGTTATGGTGTGGTCGGATCATGCGGCATTGAGGCACTTTTTTATGAAAAAGGATTCCAAACCAAGGCTTATCCGATGGGTTTTATTACTCCAAGAATTTGATGTTGAGATTAAGGACAAGAAAGGAGCTGAGAATTTTGTAGCTGACCATCTATCTCGATTGGATCATGCTAGTATTGAAAAGGGAGAAATTTCTGACCTATTCCCTAATGAACACATTTGTGCTTTATATACTTATGAAAATTCAGCTCCATGGTACACTAATATAGCTAATTTTCTTGCAGGAGGTTATCTTCCCAAGGAGTTTACTTGGCAACAAAGGAAAAAGCTTAAAGTGGATGCCAAGCACTAGTTTTGGGATGATCCGTACCTTATCAAAATATGCTCGGATCAAATGCTAAGATGATGTGTACCGTAATTGGAACAAGAAGCTATCATGCAACAATGCCATGGAGGTGAAGTTAGAAGTCATCACAGACCAAATAGAACAGTTCAAAAAATCCTTCAATCAGGTTTTTTCTGGCCTACTTAGTTTACGGATGTAAAATCTTTTATAGAAATTTGTGATAGATGCCAACGAGTAGAAAATATATCCAAAAGAGATGAGATGCCTATGAACAATATACTAGAAGTAGAAATTTTTGATGTATAGGGAATAGACTTCATGGTACCATTTCCAAACTCATTTGGTTTTGAGTATATCTTGGTAGCAGTGGATTATATGAGTAAATGGGTAGAAGCAATAGCTACTAGGACATGTGATGCAAAAATTGGGCTTGAATTCATTGGAAAAAATATTTTCACTAGATTTGGAGCACTTAGAGCTATTATAAGTGATGGTGGCAAACATTTTGTTACCATCAATTTAAAACTTTTCTTTAAAAATTTGGTTTTAAGCACAAAATCACAACCCGATACCACCCTCACGCAAATGGACAAGTGGAAGTGTCTAATAAGGAATTGAAATCAATCTTAGAGAAAACAGTTAACAATTCTAGAAAAGATTGGTCTCTTAGGTTAGATGAGGCTCTATGGGCCTATCGAACTGCATTCAAAACCCCTATAGGCATACCTTCCTTTAGAATCGTCTTTTGAAAAGCATTTCATCTTCCAGTAGGATTAGAACATAAAGCATATTGGGCTATAAAATTGCTTAACTTTGATTTAAGAATTACAGGTGAAAAAAGAAAGTTGCAGCTCAATGAACTTGAGGAAATTCGCCATTGATCCTATGAAAATGCTGCCATGTATAAAGAGAAAACAAAACAGTGGCATGATAAGAGATTGAAAGTAAAAAATTTCTGCCTAGGTATGATGGTCTTGTTATACAATAGTAGACTTCGATTATTCCCAAAAAAACTGAAGTCCAGATGGCTCGGCCCTTTTTAAGTCATATCTAGCACTAATTGTAGAGTAGTGACGATCAAAAGTCTAAAAGATGGTAATGAATACAAAGTCAATGGTCACAGGTTTAAACCATACCAAATTGAGCATAAGGAGGTTGCTGAGGCAACCATGGTATTTCAAGACTGCTAAAGGGATGCAACAGCAAAGTCTAACTGATGACTTTTTAAACTCAGAACCAATTTTCCTTCACTCCTCAATTTTTAATTTCTATAGCATATCTGCTTTTTTTTTAGTTTTGTGTCATGCATGCCTTAATTATTTAAGTAATTAGTTTAAATAGTGTTGAGTTTCATCAATTTAAGCATTGGTCCTATGCTGTGTTTAACCGAGTTGCATGTTTTTATCACTGTTTGTTCAATAACTTTAAATGCCAAATTTGAAATGAGTTTAGTGAACAATTTCATGTAGCTAATTTAGTTTAAAAATTCCATGTTTTCACCTAAAAATATGTTTCTTTGATGGTGCAGGAATTAAAATGACTTGGGTGAGCATTTTTCTACTCTCCAGAGCACATTTATGCTCTACAGAGTATATTAGTGCTCTGCTGAGCTAAACTGAACACAAGAGGCAGTAGCACTCTGCTCTCTCGAGCGCAGAAATCACTCACCCGTGCACTTCAAGGTTGCCCAGCTGCGTGCATTTGCTCGCTCGAGCACTGAACCGCTCACCCGCGCACTTCACTCCTGTCCGACCTGAAAATTCCACTTGCTCGAGTGCAAGAACCGCTCTCCTGCATGCAGCATGTCTGTCCAAGCCAAGAAACACGCTTACCTGAGCGCAGATCCCACTCCCCCGCACACCACGTTGCTGCCAGCATCAGTATTTTTATACTCACCCAAGCCATTTTGCTCACTCACCCGAGCACTCCACTTCACTAAACTCACACACCTCACTTCATTCACACTCCCTCACTTCACACACTCTTTCTCCACTCAATTTTCTCTCAAGCATTCCCAAGTAACTAAGTCTAAATTTCCATTTTCTTTTATTTTCTTGGGTCAATCCAAAGCAAGTAAGTTTATTTCATCTTTTTACTCTTCACGATTGGCACTATAATTGGATGATGTTGCTTTTTATTTTAGGTTTTACTCTTGCATATGTAGTTTACTTGGCACTTTCTTTTTAGCTTAATTATTTATTTCTTTCAACATTTTTTTAATTAAGCTTAGAGAATGCATGTTGTTGAAATTGAGAGGATTTTGGTTTACTTTAGAGTTCAAATGGTCTTCATTTTTTCTTGATAAAAGTATGCATATAACTTGTTTGATGAAATGTCACAATGAAAATTCTCACTTGCTACCTTAAAAATACCTTAGCTATTGCATTAATTTTTGGTTAATCCTTTCACCAAACCCTTATAATTATCAAATATACTTTTAAATTTATGCTTCATTGATGATAATTAAAGTGGCCTTTCTAGATACATGCACATGGTGAGGTATTTAATTAGGCAAGTAATTTTCACTTCAATAAAATTTGTGCACTCTTTAGTTTAAGGCTTTTATCTCACATCCATTACTCTCCTATTTCAACATAGCATTTATTAGTGCATCAAAGGGTTATTTCTTCATGTGCATAACTTCATATGATTATTCAAGGTTTTGATTATGCTCTAATTTTTCCATTTTCCTTATTGTATAGTGCCTCCAAAGAAAGTGAAGCATGCTGAAGCTTCAAGCTCATCTAAGCAACACAATAAGAAAGATGTAGAACGAGCACAATGTTCCTTATATGAGTTCTTCAGTAATTGCACGAATGTCAAGTCATTCTACCTGTCTTCGCTTTACTTGGACATAGCTAAAGGAAATTTATGGAATGAAATAAAGCCTCTGCTTATCAATATAGGATGGGAAGATTTTGTGAAGCATCATCCACCTGTCTACCCAGAACTAGCAAGAGTCTTTTTAGCTTCATTTAAGTGTTGTATCAAAAGTAAGCTTGATCCCAGAACAGTAAAGTTCAACTTAGGAAAGACAAAGTACATTATGAATTTTCTTGAGTTCTCAGCCCATTTGCGCTTTTCAATGGTTGGTTTGGGTGAATTGCCTAACAGCACTAAGCAGGAAAATTGGGAAGTCATACGAGATCCTCTTGATCCAATCCCATGGAAGGGCAGCAGGCTTACGGTACACTCTCTACGAGATCATGCCTTACGTATTTTACACCATTTTTTATCAAGATCAATCTTCAATTGTATTGGAGGGCCTAGTGCAGTAAATTCTACACTAGTCATGTTGTTGAGATGTATGATTGAGGGAGTTGCAATTAATGTGGCGGCTTGTATAATCGATAAGATTAGAGAATTACAAGAAAAATCTCCAAAGTTAAAGGAAATTTCTATTGGTTGGATTGCCACCGTCCTAGCTGAAGCAGTTAACCATAAGGATTTAGGTAAACCTCTTGAAGGTCCTCCTCTTTATATTGATTTTGAGATGCTAAAATGCATGAAATTGTTATGGGCTGAGCCTAATCTGCATTGGACATCACGAGTTGAGTATTTACGGTTGAATAATATAATAGTTGATGACCATCATGAGGAGGAAGATGAGCTGCAAGAGAATGAGCATCCAGCAATACCATCCACAGCAGAACCTTCTTTATCTCAGGTAATGGATGTTCTAAATCAAGTTAATGCTCGATTAGATGTTATGCAGGGGAAGATAGATAATTTGCAAGAGAGTGTGGGTGAGCAGAAGCAGGATTTTCAGCGGTTTATGCATAGCTATTGGAAAAAACATTCACTACCACCATCATCGCCGCAGTGATTGCAGTTGCTGAGGACAACAAGATTTTGGAGGGGGGTAGAGCTTCTCTGAGCTCAAACTTTGTTAAAATCTAGGAAGTAGAATCAAATTCTCCCCTTTTTATATTATGTTCTTTTATTTTTGTTTTGTTTTTGTTTTAATTGTTTTTAGTGTGTAATAGTAATGCTAGGAGCAACTTCGTGCTGTAACTAACTCAGTAATATTATGAATAGTTACTAGTCTTTGTTAATTAATTGTTTTTTCATAAGTTAAAATAGTTAATTAACATGTGTCACTTAGCTTACACAAATCTTAGTTTGCCCAATTTTTCTCAGAATTTGAACAAATTGAACTTAAATTTAGATTTTTGCATTAGTCAAGATTTTAGTTTAGCATTAGGACAAGTAGGTTGTTCAATAAAATTTTGTGCTAGTCTACTACTCAACTTGGATTATAATTTTTAGCTTTCGCATTCTAAATCACAAAAGACCAGTTTTTAAACTTTTTGAAAACCAGTGCATTGAAATAGTTGAGCAAGGAATTTTAGGACACTACAACCTTTCTCATCACCCTTCGAATCATAAAAAGCAACTCAAGCAACTTAGAAAGTGATCTAGGCAAATTTTTCTTGTTGAACTAATCAAAAGACTGTTTTCCCACCTTTTTATTGCATTAACATTTGTTAGCCAATTTGAACTTACTAGGGTATGCTTAAAGCGTACTATTTATTTATTGTTTTTGTTACACTCATTATTAACCATATAACCTAAAAGCTTTTATCTACCTTCTAGAATTGGCCACTCTAGGTTTGGATAGATTTTCATTTATTGGGCATTTAGATTCAGTGTAATGAGAACGATGGCACTAGTGAGGGCAAGAATTATGTGCAATATACTTGTTTTACCCCTATTTCTATAAATTTCCAACAAAAGAAGCTAGTAGAAAATAAAAAGATAAGACAATGAAAAAGAAATAAAGCTAGCATATATGGCAAAATCTTAAGTGTGGGGTATTTACAAGGAAAATAAAAAGTGACTTCTCAAAAATGAGAAATTCAGTCTTATATTTTCAATTTGGGTATGTTAATTGTTTACAAAGAGTATTTTCATAGGCAAAACTTGACATGGAAATTGTGCTTAATGACTTGAAGTTTTGGGAATAAGATTTATTCAAGTTTAGAGTGGCTAGTTCTCTTTGATTATCTTTTAACCCATTCTTTGTTAGCCAATACCTAAACCTCAATACAACCAAATTAAGACCTAAGTGATTTTATGTTTTGCTTTGAGTTGTTTAAGTGGAGATGACCTTCAGGTTCTGGTGCTAAAGGAGAGGCTTATGGTGTGTCTAGAGTTTCAAGCGCGAAACCTTAAAGTGTACTTAGTATACTTCAATTCTAAAGCTTAATTATCAAATGTACTGGTATTTTATTTTTGAAAAATCATTTAAATTATTTTGGTCTTATCCAGACGTACGGAAGAAAATTCTTATTTCCTTGATTGAGTTTATTTTAGCCATGATTTTATTGAGTGCTCTTATTAAAAGTTAAACTTAGTCTTGAAATTGTTTAAATATAATTTTGAGTTTGATTATTCTGAGAGGGAGGTTTGTTCAAATTTGCTCAAGGGCGAGCAAAGATTAAGTGTGGGGTATTTGATAACTGTGAATTAAACTATATTTTTAGTGTATTTTTAGGTATTTAATTTAGTTAATTTTATGATTAATTTGTTAAATTAGTTATCTGTGGGCTTAATTGAGAATTTTGGTGTTTTTAGGGGTTTAATTGAAAGAACAAAGGTTAAACTTGCAAGAAGAAAGAAGACTTGGGGCAAAAGTGTAAAAGTGGGAAGTTAACTTAAGTGGAGCACGTGAAGCATAAGCAAAGTGCTCTTCCAAGTAAAAATTGTGCTCTCCCAAGAATAATTTTACTCTCCCAAGTAGGAAACATGCTCTCCCAGGGTGTTTTGACTACTCTCCCATGCAGAAATAGAAAATTAACGATAGAAGTCTTCCTATTCAAGAAAAACTCCAACTCAACCTTAGAAAAGGAAGTCTTGGCCAGCAAAACTTCTTCTTTGGAAGTGACTCCAGTCTATAAAAAGGCATCTAAGCTAAGGAAGAAAAATGAGAAGAGAGAGAGAGAAAGACATAGCTTAGCATTTGAAGTTTTTTACGTAGTTTAGTTTTTCTCTGTTTTTATTCAGTATTTCTCTTTTAAATTTTGTTTTAGTTCTCAAACATGACTATTAAGTAATTTTGTTTAAATTTTGCTAAAGGATACTTGAATCTTTAACTCTTATTGTTATGACTTAAGCTTGTGCTTCAATTTAATGCTAAGTTTGATTATTTCTTAGTTCTTAAATACATTCTTATCTTTATTTAACTGAAAATTAGTTGTTAACTTGATTAAGCATTGGTTAATAATTGATTTTTTTGTTAGATCATTGATATGCATATTCTTAGGTTAGTTTGCTTGGGTTGATGCATGATTATATTCTGAATAAGAGATAATTTTGTATTAATTAAGGAAAGTTAAGATTAAGAAAGAGTGTAACTAAGAATAGGTGAAAATTGAATTTCTTGGGAAAGAATTTAATAGAAATCTAGGAGAATTAATTCAGATATTTATTCTAAGTGTTGGATTCTTTTGAATAAGGGAATTTTAATGATTGGAATGATAATCTTGAGTAAAGTTATCTGGGTTTATTAAATTGAATTCTTCATAATCACTTGTATTTCTTTTTTTGATTAAGTCATAATAATATTGGTCAAGGTGGATAGTCATTTAGTGAAAGGTGTTTTTACTATTGATTTTTAACTCACTTAATTGCTTGTTTTTATTTATTATTTAATTATTTCAACTCTTTCAACTGTTTTATTTTATTATTAAAGTTTTGTTTTTAGTTTTTTTTTAACTTCAACCATCACAACTTTTGGGATTTTCTCTTCTTCTTCACACAAGTTTTTTTTTAAAATTAAAATCACTCACACAAATACAAGTTTCCCTTAGGTTCGATATTTTGGGTCATAATTATATTTTCCTATATTACTTAGCCGATCTAGTACACTTGCTAGACACCGGTGAATGTACTTTCTTGTCATATTTTTATGTGTAACTTCCTTCCGGGTTAGGTCGAAAGATAAAGCAAAGTAAACTAGATTGAGATTTTATTTATTTTCTTATTTGGGCCTAGAATATTATTTAATGACTTTTATTGGGTTTTAATAGCTATTAAACATAGTTTTTTATACGCTTGAATTAAAAATGACACTAAAATATTTCTACTTGATAAATTGGATTTTTTTCTTATAAAATGGACCAAAGTCTTATTTTATTCCAAAAAATCACACAAAAGAATTTCACAAATATACATGAGAGAACCAGTGTTCTCAATTCAATTAATAGTCCGATTTATGCATGTCATCTTTTATTATTATTTTAATATCCTTTTTATCTTAAACAAATGTTTTTATTCGAATGATAACCTAAAAACGCATTAAATGATTTTATACTAATTTTGAGTGGGATTTTTCTATAGTACAAGGGACCAATGCCCCAATTTTCACCCACAAAATAACATGTAAATTAGGGATGAGCAAAAAAAATCGAAAATATGGTTAATAATAAAATCGATCCAAAATTCAATCGATTTTTATGGTTAACCGATCCGATGGACTCGGTTATGGTTTTTAATTTTTAAATTTTTGGTTAATGGTTACGGTTTTGGTTTTTAGGTAACGGTTAACCGTTAGTCAACAGTTAACTGGTTCATATATATATATATATATAATTTTTTATATCTTCAATTTTTTCTATTTCTCTCTAAAATTTATATAAAATAATATTTTAAAATATATTTAAATTATATTTTTATTTTTATACCTTAATTTATATTATGTCATTCTTTTTAATTATATAGTAGTATTTATATATAGTATACAATTAACTTTTATATATATTATTTTTTTATATTAAACTAAATTTATATTATGTCATTCTCTTTAGTTATATAGTAATATTTATATATAGTATCCGATTAACTTTTTTATATATTATTTTTTATCATATATTGGTGTTTATATTTTACTTAATAGCAAATTACATTTTCTTATATTTTAGAGTTTATTTAACTTAAAATCAAACATATTCTAATTTTCAACAAATATCAAATCCATTTTATAATATCAGCTATTAATCTATATAACATGAATTTTGACTAGTAAATTATGTTTATTTCGTAATTTTTATATTAAATTACTTTACACATTTGAAATTGAATTGAATTTTGTCTAATTTTTTTTAATAATTTCATATTATAAATTTTAATGGTTAACCAAAAAATATTGGTTAACCAAACCAAAAAACCGAAATCGGTGGACTGATTAACCGAATGCAACGGACTGGTTAATGGTTATTGATTTTAAAAAATTGATATTAATGGATTGGTTAATTTTTTTGCTAATGGACCGGTTAACCGGTCCATGCTCATCCCTAATGTAAATTAAGGATTTTTGTTTATAAATACAAATGATTTTCTATTTAAAATAGACTAATATGATTCATTTTTTCAAAGCTGCAAGGGATCAACTATCCCTATTTTTGCTAAAAAATACACCCAAAATGCTGCCTTTTATTAGTATGCATACAGAGACCAACGTCTGCACCAAAATGGACATTATAAATTAATTTTTTGATTTATGTATGAATTTATTTTTACACTTATTCTTTAATGTTTTCAATACTTTTACAGCTTTCAATATACATTCTTTACATCTTTTTTACGTGCTTGGGTGCACCTTTATTTTTCTAGCATAATAACTCATGTGAGAAATAGGATAGAATATATTAATCACTAAAACTCATTTATACAACATTAATCAAAGGTATAAATAGGAGTGAGGTTCTGAACTCTCTTTGGTTTTGGCACCATAAGGTTAAAATTTATTTCCCAATATTTTATTGGGTGGCGACTCCATAATACCTGCCTTATATGCCTAGTAGACACCTTCATAGGTTGATCGTTAACAAATGAGTAGGGATACCCTGAGATGCTATCTTATACCTTTTTGAGGCCCAATGCATTACAAATTGGGTTAAATCCCTATCCATTATGAAGCGATCGGTCTTCACAATTTAAATAAACCTTGATCCGATCTCGAGTCCTAAAAGCGGGGTTTCGAGAGCAAGCCAAATGCCTATGGGGTTCAGCACGCGTCACAATTGGAACGTAAATGTCATCTCTGTAAATAACTCTAAATAAATCAAGATTCTTGGGACTTAACAGGTTTATAACTTGGCTAAAGTATGGTTAACAAGAAAAGGATTGGATGTGCAAATTAGAACAGCCATTCTCTACTTCTGCTCACTTTTCTTTCAAGATCAAGACTTTAACTCTACCCTTATTCAAGTCAACATCATTGCCAAATGCTAAACTACCCAGACATCTTTAAAAATTTTCACTACAAGCACATTAGCTCAAATAATGCTTTAAAAACTATTAATTCTTTTCCCTTAACACTTAGGCTACCCCACACTTAGATCAAAATATGATTGCTAGCTCTAAATTTTTATTTTTTTAATTTAATAATTAAGAGCTAGAGCAAACCAAACTATACTTTTATTGTAATGCCCCTAATGGTACCCTAAGAGGGATAGATGGTAATTTTGCATAAGACAGAGATTGATTCTATGATTAATTAAAAGAAAATTAAAATGTAGGGACTTAATTGAAAGTGTAAAGTAAAAGAATTATGGCAAAAATAGAAATAAAGAAAGATGAAAGATTAAAGCAAAAGACATAAGTTTAAAAAGGGATCAAAGTGAGATTTTGTCAAGATCTTTTGAGCCAACCAATAGAGAATGGACATTAGTGTTTCTAGAAAAAAATTAAAAAGATGAGTTAAAAGAGGGGAAGAAGGATGTGTGTTGGTGGCCGGAAAAATGAAGGTCCCAAACTCAAAAAATTTCTGCCCATTTTTCATAGGTCTTCTTCTTCAAGGAATGCATGCTTTTGGTGGCTCAAATAGTAGAAGAAAGAGAGAGCAAGGAAAGAGGAAGAGAAAAAGAGTGAAGCTTGTAAAGAGGTTTGGGAGTTTTCATTTTCTTTGCTATTTTAATTTATTGATTTAAGTTGATATATGTGTTATAGATGTTCTGTTAGTGATTATAGAGTTCTTAAGTGATGGTTTGATGCAAGAGAATTGTGGTTTGTGCCTTAGAAAGTGTTAAGATGAAAATCTGTTTTTGGTTCACATGAACCAGTCTTAGTAAAACTGGAATAACTCCCTCTATATAAGTCTGATTGATGTGATTCCAGTTGGATATGAAATATAAGACTTATATCTACAACTTTGTATGTCTCTAGAGTGTCTGAAAATGAGCTTGAAGTGGACAGACCCCTGCTGTCCGTCCCAAGAGAGCAGTCTTTGGTTTTTAGTGAATATCTTGAGATTTAAAAGTCTGATTTGAGTGATTTTTGATGTATTAGAAACTAGAGACATAGTGGAACAATGTTTTAGAAGACAACTTTCCCTGAAAATGAAGTTTTATGGGTCAAAAATGGCATATAAGTCAAACCAGAAAATCTGTCTTTGAGCTCTTTCAGGCATCACGGTTACTATGAGTTTCATAGTAACCGTGAGGCAATCCAGAACCAAAATGCACCCTACCTCACGGTTACTAAGAATTTCATAGTAACCGTGACCCCTTTAAAATGTATAGAATATGGTTATTACTCATTTGGTAATGACCGTGAGGTAGTCTGGCGCAGTCCAGACCCGAGAGTGCAATTAGGTCATGGTTATCATGAATTTGGTAGTAACCGTGACCCTACCCTGTTTTTCTTAAACTTGATTTTAAAGACTCAAATTGTTAATAAAGCATGTTTAAGCCTTTTTAAGTGCTTTTAGAGTGTTTTAAGTAAACGAAATAAGAGTAATGAACAATATAAGTGAATGTAAAGCTTAATTAATTAGTGAAATAGAGTTAAATGTTAAATCTTATTATATGAAAAATTTATACAAATAATGAATATGAATGAACATGAACATGAGTGACATGGTATAATAAAATAATTGCATAATCTATTGAATGTGTTAGTGTTATGTTTATAAAAGTATGCATCAAAATGTAGAGGTAATGAATGAGAGTGAACCTGGTACATGATTTGCATGGTATTATATAATTATGTTAAAGTGTGAGTTAAATATAATTGAAGTATATGTACACTGTATAGTGACTTTATTGCATTCTTGTATTGAATTGTAAAATCTATGATTGTAAATATATTAAGTGTGATAACCTTGAGTGACTAAAGATTATTTATAAGCCTGAATTTCGCATAGTAGTGGATAGATAGGCATGCCTATAAAGGGATAGTGATCACAGCTGCTAGTGTAGTGTTGTCACCGAAAGGTGGCTAGTGTAGTGTTTGATACCTTTGGGTATCTAGTGAACCGATACTTTTATGTCTCTAGTGCAATATCTTGTGTTTGTACCCGTATCTACCATTTATGAGAATTCAGGCAATGAAAGTAATAAGTGACTAACAGTTTAAGTGTTACCTGACCCTATGCTAGTGTTAGTGTTTTTCAGTGAATATTGAAGTGTAAGTGAAAACAGTATTGTGATTGTTATCGAGTGTATAATTGTTAGTGAATGTGATAAATTGCATGTACTGAATAAGAGTGACATGATATTATGTTATATGTATTGGCATGTTATATTGATTGTGTTTGCGACTTCGATAAGAAGTCAATTATACTGTTTACTCCCCACTGAGCCATTGCTCAGCACGGGTGTTTTCCTGTGTAGGTACACATGTGCAGAGAAGTGTTTTCTTGAGTCAACATCTACAGGCCACTAGAAGGGAAGCAAGTGAGGGTTAATTTTGATAATGTATTATTTGTAAATGTATATTGTATAAGAAATTTGAACATGTATGTAATGAACTAAGTCGTATTTGTACTTTAAATGTATAATATACCAGTTGCATAAATGTATTTTGTGCAAGTAATTTAATAAAATAATAAGTATTTTAAATGGTAATAAGAGCGGGCATTACATTTATAGGTAGGGACTTATTAAGATTCCTCTTAAATAAGAGCTACATTCTGAAAATTTCACAGTCTGACTAGACATTGACAATGTATCCCATATCTAAATCACATAACTAAAGCACATCCCTTTTCTTAATTGAATTACCCAAGAAAATTTTTATCATACTCACTCCTAGAATGGCCAGTTCTACAAAGGAAAGACAAGCTTTTTAAGCTTAAGGGATTAGCACAAGTGTAATCACAAAAAAATTAAATTTAGCACACATTTAGTATACTCAAATAAGCTCAAAGGGGCTAGCAAGGGATATAATATAACAAAGGTGGGTTAAAAGGTCTTTACAAAGTTTGATCAATAAAATTTGCCTAAGTCATTTCTAGCCTTACTTTTGACGTGTTTAACTAAGTCATTTCTAGCCTTACTTTTGACGTGTTTAATTGCATTAAAAGGTGATGAGGAAGGTTCTAGCGCTCTAGAATTCCTACTCAATCAACTTCAGGAAATATTTTTTCTTATTTCTAAAATAGGCCTAAAATGCAACTTTATTAGGAGACCTACTAGTATTGATCTACTTGAACCTAACCAATAAAGAACATACATTTAACAACTAACTACTCTCTGACTATTCGAATAAATATAAATAAATTTTTCTAATTATAAGTTTAAGTTTATTCACAACGAGAACAACTATGGGGGTAAACTAACTAAGATGCAAAAGTATTTAATAACAACAAAACCACAACTAAAAACAAACATAACTCTATAAAATAAGAACAAAAGCTAAAAAACAAAGTAAACAAAAAGCATAAAAATAATAACATATTATAAAATTAAAATTAAAACTAAAATAAGAAAAGAAAATAAGACAATAAGAGATAAAAAAAATATAACATACTACATAATATTACTAATATTAAAAAGTTCAAACAACATAAAATAACTACTAAAAAGTAAGAATATAAAAACAAGGCTAACTGTGGTGCAATGTTCAAAGCACAAAATCGAATAACTTTTAACACGCTTCAATAATGTTCATATCAAAATGCCCCTACCCCACACTTAAAATTTTGTTGCCCTCAGTAAAACATCACAATATCAACACATAAAAAAATTGGAGGGGGGAAGGGTAAGGGGTAAGGGAGTCCCTAAAAACAATCACTCCAGCGGAGGTAGAGGGGGGATATGGTAGTCAAATATGGATTGCCAAAGAGAGAAAGCTAGCAGGATCCAGTTCATGCTATACTTAAGCTGAACTTATCCTGCCGTCAATGTGTCCAATCTGCTTGTGACCTTACTGCATTGCTGCGAGGATAAGGTTACAGCTCCAACTCCAGCGTCAGCTTTCGGTAGTACCGTTTTTGTCTTCACTATATTTGCCAAATAAGTTCTCCAATAAGAAATAACTAAATACCCCTGCTTAGGAAATCGGGGATCATCTACCAACATTAACATGTTTTTCATCACCTTCCAGTTGATGAGGGTTGGGTTACCTATCTCTTTGCCTAATGAGGCATGGTTAACTACTCTAGCCAACATTGTCACAATCCCACCTATTGTGATCTTGGTTAACCTCTTTCAGAATGTTTTTAGCTCATCAATCTTTGCAGTGATAAGCACTGCTCCATTCAAAGGGATTGCATGCTACATGGCATAAAAGATATTGACTTCATTAGTATTTACATTGCCAAGCCCTCCAAGATGAGTAAATATAAATATCAATGCAAGATCCTTAATGGATGATTCCATAAATGGTGTGCTTTTGTGTTCCTTATCACAAATTTTGTTGGTTCTTGCTCATCTAATATGCCATTTTAGATCTTTTGCGTATTTAGATTCTTTATGCTCCTAGCAGCATGGGGGTCAAACCCCAGATAGGAAGAAAATTCATTAAAACTAATCATATAGCGAAGCCCTTATAGCCAAAAGCTTACAAGACCCTCATCATCATGGTTGTTTTTCCTTGTGGGTGTACTTTTTCCCTTCTGCTCATAAATTATGTCCATCATTAGCGATTAGTCGCTCCATATTAGCACTGAGTTGAACTCTTTTAAGATGTCCATATCAATGTATGAATTTGAAACGTACTTGAGCTATGAAAAGAGTGCCCAATCCTCCTTAAACTCACTTGGAACCCATGCTGGGACCTTCATTTTTATAGTTTCTTGAGGAGTTGAATAGGAAGAACCAACCTCTTGCCTTGATCTTTTAAGTGCCATTGCCATAAAAAAAATTTACAGTTAAGCTTCACAATACCTCATTAACTTAGCAAAAATTTATCATACAATAGAGAAGGGATAGGTATACTTGAAGTTAGCACGAAACAATTTGACACAAGCAGGAAATCTAATTGACAAATTTAGCGCAAATGATATAATTATTGGTTTGTTCCATCCTCTACAAAAATTTACTTTAAATAAGGAGGAAGGGATTTGAGTTCAACTTTTGAATCTTCTTTTGGCAGTTCAAATTATTTCTCATTTGCTTCTTCTTCTCCACACTCTTTCTTAAGCTCCTTCACAACTTCTTTTTTAACCTTGGTCAAATCCTCTTCCTTAGCCTCTTGCATCAATAAATTCTTCAATGGGTCATCAAGGAGGATTTTCTCTTGCATTTCTTCCTTACAGTACTTTATTGCATCCATAAAGTATAGCAACTCCTCAAATTCACATGACGGATGTTTCATAACCTTATTGACGTCAAACACCATTTCCTCATCATTAAATCTTAGAGTTATTATCTGCCTATGCACATCTATGAGTGCTATTGCTACATTCAGGAATGGCCTTTCCATGATCAATGGAAGCTTTTTATCCTCATCCATGTCCATCATTATAAAGTCCAATGGAAAAATGAAGTTATCCACTTTAACTAGCAAGTTTTCGATGATCCCCTTTGGGTGCTTAACTGAACAATCCACTAGTTAAAGTGTCATTTTTATCTCCTTGATATCTCCCAGCTTTAACTTCTTCCATATAGAATATGGCATCAAATTTATGCTAGCTCCCAAATCACATAGTGCATTTCCCATAAAATTCCCTTTCAACTCATAAGGTTATGTAGAACTATCAAGGTCTTCTAATTTTTTTGAAATTTTATTAGTGAGAATAGCACTACTATTTTTAGAAAGTTGGAAGATGGATTAAGTGGGGCTCTTGGGTTAGTGTTTAAGGTAGAGCCTTAATTTTCATCTCTCTATGAAAAATTTAGGTGATTCCTCTACCTCGAATTGTAATGGTTAGCTTGGTTATGTGAAGATGGTTTAAGTGGGGCTTTTGGGTTAGTGTTTGAGGTAGAGCCTTAATTTTCATCTCTCCATGAAAAATTTAGGTGATTCCTCTACCTTGGATTGTAATGGTTGCTAAATAGATTATTCATCTTGTACTCATATAAGGCATTCACTGTTCTTACCCCTTGGGTGTATGGCTCAATTGCCTTTGCATCACTACCCAAACTTCCTCTCTTAAATGCACTTCCTTTTGGCTAATTACTAACACATTCTAAACTTTTAGCCCATTAAGCTCCTTCTTTAATAGCTCAATTTGAGCTTTCAACATTACCAGTTCATCCACGGTGTGAACTCTTTGTCTCTTGGTTAGTACCCTTGAGCTAGACCACTGAACCTCATTAGTCGCCATTTCATCTAAATGCAAAAATACTTTTTTCAGGATTTTGTTCATGAAGATTCCCCCTGATGTGGCATCTAATAAAGACCTTGTAGTTGAGTTACACTGCATAAAACATTGACATTGGCTAGTGCATTGCAATCTCATAATGAGAATAGCTCACTATAGGAAAATTCTAAAATAGCAATGGAAAATTAGCAACAAAATTTATTTTCGTTGCTAATTAGCACCAAAAATCAAATTTCATTGCTAAAATTGGTGGAAGTTTTTAGCTTTAGCAACAAAAATGGAAAATGGTTGTCTTCTGTTGCTAAAAATTGAGGGAACTATTAATGCCAAAATTATACAAAGGAATTTAACAATGGAATTGCATTTTCTTTGCTAATTTACCAATCGAAATGCAATTTCGTTGCTAATTACCAACAAAATGTATTTTTCATTGCTAAATTACCAATGAAATTTATTTTTCATTGCTAAAATAACAACAAAATGTGTTTTTGGTTGCTAAAAAAGGAACTCTATTACTATTTTAGCTACAAAAAAAGAATTTTGTTGCTATTTTCATTTTTGCTCTAGTTATAAATAGTTCCTTTGTAGCCGTAATTTTTTCCCTAACTATTTTTTCTTCCACATCCTTCTCTCTCTGCCTCGCTATCTTGCTTCCTCTTCCCTCGCCCTCGCCCTTGCCCTTATCCTCTCTCTCTCCCTCGCTCATGGTACTCTCTCTCTCTGTGTCTCTCGTTATTTTTTCTTATATTTTTCTTTATCTTCTTCTTCTCATGCATGAAATTTTTTAAACTTCATTTTTGTATTTTGAAAAATAGCTTAACATTGTTGTATGTTCATGTTTTTATGTAGGAATGGTAGATTTGATACATGAAAAAGGAATACATTTTTGTGTATGTCTCGAAACTTTTTATTCTTCTAAAAAATTGTCTATTATGCTTATTTTGTTCATGTGTTGTGAATGATTGAGCTAATTTACTTTGTTTGGTTCCCGAAAGGAAGTAGATCTAAAGAGAGTGAAGCCACGACAGGTTATAGAGCTGAAGATGACTATGATTCCCTTTTCAAGGTTGTGCTGATTGGTGATTCAGGTAGTGGCTCTATTAATTGCCAGAACCACAACTGCTGGAAGTTTTTATTTATATAGATTACAAAATTTCTTGAAGAAAAATGCCATAAAGAGCTATAGAGTGAGTACATCAAGTTTATCAATATTGTTATAGAAACTTATAATAAGTTGCTTTGCATGTGGAGAGAGAAAATGTAAGTAAAAATTTATTTCCTTTTTATTTTTAGGATATATTATTTGTGAATGGCATGGAGATTTGCTAATTACTTATGTTCTCTTTGAGTTGGCAATGCATGACATAGTACAGATCTCTAATTAGAATTTTTTAAGTTTTTGATATCTTATTGTGACTTCTTGTAACCTATATTTGATCTTCCTTTTCATATGGAAAAAATTATTATTCTCTTTCAAAATTCTAAATTTTTCCTTATAAATAGTGATGAATATTATTTCTTGCCTTTTACCTTTTACAGGGCATATTTTTCCATTAGTTTGTTGAATGTGGTTAGTGAACTGTGGACAAACCCAAAAAAGATGCTTTATTGATACTTAGATGCCAGACTTTAACAAGATTCATTTATAGTAAAGGAGACTAAGACCTTATTTCTCTTAATTAGTTTGAATGCAATTCACTGTATTTTCCTGTTTGCATAAATCATCACTATTGTTCACTATATTTTTATAATTACCTTCACTATTTATATGTCATATTAACTATAATAAGGTGGAATGAGATTTAATTTTTCCTCTGAGTAATTTGTTTAAATATAAATAATGTTGAGGTTGTTCCTAAATTAAGCAATTTTGTTATATTTTTGAAAAAGATTAATCTAGTTAATATTACAAAATGAAATGGGTTGCTTATGTTTGATTTTTTTTGTCCTATTATCACTGATTCTATGAATTGAGAACATCCTTTAATAGTGTAAATTTTGTTTTTGAGACTTGATTTTCCAAGTGCATAATGTCATGATGTTGTATCAAATGACAGTGAGGAGATGGCCTATCATAAAGTTGAGCTTAGACCAGAAGAGTTTGCTGAGAAAATGCAAAATCAACAAAAATTATAGGAATAGGTACTATCTAGCTTGGACGTTTGGAATAATTTTAGATTTCATAATTAATTTAGTATTTGTGTTCTTAAAATTGGAACTTTTCATCTATGTTTTTCAAATCTTTATCCACTCGAAGTTTGTATTCACATTCATAAACCTAATCTCCATTGCTCATTTTGGACCAAATCTAACCTTGATTCATGAATTTAATTATGAAATAAAATTTAGTAGCATCAATTTTAACCCCTGCATCCAATTGCATTGTCAGTTTTTATGATAGTTCATATTTCATCAAATGAACTGCAGGCTATAGCACTGACAGGTAAAGAAGAAGGAATAAAAGGTTATTAGAAAGGAAACCTCCCTCGGGCCTTTTTTCTTTATAGATTTATAAATATTGCTAAAGCAAATTGGACATTGTTGATATAGATTAAATTTGCCTGCAGAAGATGTGAAACTAGTTTGTATAAATATTGATCTAACTTACCTGTAAGGTAAAAATGTAATAAGCATGTAGCAACTCTAGTTTGAATGTATGATTAGGTTGTAAAAAATAGAAAATGCAATTTTGTGGTTTATTTGTTAGGTAAGCTCTCATGTTTTAATGTGCATTTTATCCAGCCATTATGACATCAAGAGCTAGAAATTTGATAATTTGTTGTACCTGCATAGAGTCTGGTTGGCTTAGAAGGCCCTACATTGGTGGGTTATAAGCATTTTAAGGTTAAATTGTTTAACAAAATGTTCGGTTATGTATAATTTTTTCTAAGATGATGCTGTTGGGCAAGATTCTGAAATGCTTTATTTTGTGGTTAATTTAAATTGTTTTTGTTGCAAGGACTATGAACCTTCTAGTTATCTAAGATGAGCTTAATTTTTACATTTATCAATTTCTCTATTAGGTGCTCCTGGTGTTGACTCCTAGAATACATAAACCACAACTCCTTGGTTCTCTTAAGATAATTTTATATATCTAAAGGTACTATATCTTTGTCTATTGAGGTAGTTGTGCACTAAGAGGCTTCTTGATCACTTTATGAACAAGAAACAATCTATTAGATATTTGTCATAGTATTTTCTATTGGTTAACAATAAGTTTCTGTAATGAAATGTTGACATTGAAATGAAATATTGACATTGAAAATTAAAAGTAATTTTTTATAAAAAAAATCAGTAATACTTTAGTGACGGAATAGCGACGAAAAATTCATCGTGAATTTTTTTTATAATGGTGGCTGAATTTACCAACAGAATTGCTAATTCCATTGCTAAATTTACCAATGGAATTTGTAATTTTCATTGCTAAAAATAACAACGAAAATCAATATCATTGCTAAAAAATAGCAACTCTCAAATTTACAAGCACTTCTTCCATTGCGAATTTTGATTAGCAATGAAAAATTAACAATTTCCATTTCTCTTTGCATATTTTCTTGTGATGGCTCTTCAAAATCCTATTAAACCTCTCCCAAGCTTCATAGAAGGTTTCATCATTTAATTGCTAGAAATTCTATATGCTATTCTTTATGCTCGTTGTCTTTGTGGGTGGAAAAAATATAACAAAAAATTTCTCCTATATTTTCTCCCATGAATGGATAGATTGACTCGGTAGCATAGAAAACCAATCTCTTACTTTTTCTATGAGAGTGAAGGGAAAAAGCATTAGTCTTACAACATCCATCGTCATGCCTTATATTTAGACCGTGTTGCTTATCTCCAAAAAGATGTCTAAGTGTTGTGCTAGATCCTCTATATTTGATCCTAAAAATTATTTCCCTTAAACCATGGTGATCATTATCGGTTTCAGCTCAAAGTATCATTGTCGAGGAAGCACCACCATTCTATACTCCTCGTTACATCTTGGAGTGGCATAATCATGAATAGTTCTTGGTCTTGGACCATCGTGATTTCTCTCTTTTTGTTGTTGTTGTTGCCTGTCTCCTTCTATCATTAAGAGGCATATCTAGATTGGGTGGAATATTTATATCTTCAGTTTTATTTTTTTTACTTCTCCAATGCAAAATCCTTTCGATTTTAGGGTCAAACGATGCTAGATGATGTAAATAAAATTTGTTCATGCACCAAAATTACCTGAAAAGAATAAGAAAACAAAAATAAGTAAAAGGAAAACACATAAAACAATCAATCAAATATGCAATTAAACATGCCAATGTTCCCCGGAAAAAATGCCAAAAATTTATTGCAACCTCAGTAAGGAACTGAATTGACAAGTAATATAATGGGTTAATTTTCAGACCCATAGATATCGAACCCTAAGGAACTAAGCGAATGCAGGAATACTTGGACTGATTGGAGTTATGTGCTTAAATAATTACCCAATTTTTGTTTGTGTATGTTGTATCCAGCAGTATTTTAACAATTAAAAGTAAAGTAAATTAAACACAAGTATGAATTAAGCAAGAGTAATGAAAATAGAGTATGAATTGTATGAAATAACAATGACTAAAGATGTTATTCGGGAGTCAAATCCTCCCCTACCCAATGCAAGATTCATTTTAACATAACATTAATATACTTTAAATGTGTACAACCTAACTAAACCTTTAGTATCCCATTCTAGAGCCTATTACTCTAACTACCCGATTTACCATTTTAAAGCCAATCTGATAGCCAACATAAGCACGGGTCCTAAGACCTAAAAATGAACTAGTATCCCATTTCGAAGTTTACTACTTCAATACCTATTCATTTCCCTCACTATTTCTAGATCTACAACACACAAACCCTAGATTTAACGGCTATATTCCGAAAACACCATTAAAACTACATAACATATATTGCAAAAATAAAGCATTCATGGTATATAGATTAAGCAAGCATAAATCTATCAACTTGAATAAGATTAATAATATAAACACTTGAATAACATCTATACCAAGATGAGCACAAAGAAAAAGAAACATCTAAAATATATACACATAAAAAAATAAGTTCAAAGTTTTACAAGGGTAGGGGATTCAAAGATCCCCAAACAACTAAAAGACTACTCACTACTCATATTGAAAACAATAAGAAAAAGGAAAGATACTCTTAAACCCATTTACAGTGTAGATCTGGAGTTAGTGTGGCTTCCTCTATTTTTCTCCCTATTGGAACTTCACTGAATAATAACTGAAACTATGTATATATATTAAACTATGGTGTTTGTTGTGTTGTAAGTGTGAAATTTGATCAGTGTCTAGTAAGTGTACTAGATCGGCTAGTAATATAGAGAAATATAAATTAAAATCCCAAATATTGTACCCAAGGAAAACTGTGTAAATGCAACTTGTTTTAGATTTTAGAGTGAACACTATGTGTGCGCAAAGAATAAAAGAAATTCCAAATTTTGTGATGATGATAAGAGAATTACACTAAGAAATGAAACTTAAACAATTAACACTAATCTCGAACAAAGAAATTAATAAAAGTTGGTAAAAATCAATAATAAAGATAACTTCTACTAAAGGACTATCCATCTTAACTAATATTACAATGACTTAATTTTCAAAAGAACGCAAGTGATTATGGAAAAACTAGATGAAGAAAGCTAGATATCTTAGTCAAGAATATCATTCTAAGCACTAAACCTTCTTGTTAGGAATAATTCAATACTTAGCATACAAATCTAGTTTTATACTCCTAGATATTCATTAAATCCTCTTTCAAGTAAACTTTAATCCAACCTATTCTTAGTTCACCTTTTCTAAGTATTAATCCACTCCTACCAATACATAATTATATCTAAGTTAAAAAATAATCATGCATCAACACCAATGAATTAATCTAAGAACATGCATATCATAGATCATACATTAATCAATTATTAACTATTAATCAAATAAATTAATAATCAATCTCAATACAATTAAAGATAAGAAGTTGCTCAAGAACTAAGAAATAATCAGCTTGCATTGAATTTAAGCTCTAATTAAGTCATTACAATAAAAGTATAAGGATTCAAGTATCCCTTAGCAAAAGTTAAGAAAACTACTCACACTTCATATTAAAAACCAAACAAAGTAAATAAAGATGATACAAACTCATAAAATTAAGAAACTCCCTTGACAATTCTATAGAACTCCAAGCAAAGCTTCCAAACTCCAAGCTTTTGTATCTTCAAAAATTAAACTAAAGCTTAAGTAAAACCTAACTAAAGAAAATTCATATCTAAGATGGCTCTCCAGTTTTGGTGTCTTCAACCTTTTTATAGCCTCTAAAGGAAGAGTTTTATAACTCTTATAACTTCCTAAACTGAAGGAATTTGTGTTTTAGTGAAATAAGAAGTCCTTTATTGACTAAACAGGACACCCACCGAGGAGATTGGTCTTGGTCATGCGGTAGAGTGCTTAATTTGCTCAAGAGAGTGACTATCTCACTTGGAAGAGTGTCTTAACCCTATAAAACACATAAAATTGCTTGGGTTAGTGTCAAAATCACTCAGGAGAGTGCTAAATCACTAGGCTGAGTGATGAAATCACTCGACTGAGTGCTTCTTGGCTGCCCCTCATAAGTTAAAAACCAACTTTCTCCATTATTACAATTTTACCCTTGAATTTCTCCTTTTTGCAATTTAACCCCTTTTCTCTTCAATTTAGCCATGAAAAACACCAAAACTAATGATTAAACCTAAAAACACACAAATCAACTAATAAATCCTAAAATCAACTAAATTAACTCAATTAAACACATAAATACACACTAAAAATATAATATCATTCACACTTATCAAAATCTATGTAAATGTAAGATTTTAACAAATATAAACTAAACATATAAACCCTAAATGTAAAAAACTATAAACTAAAACTACAGAGAAAACCTAAAAACTTTAAAACCTCAAAATTCTTTTTTTAAATCTAGACAGACTACAACTTTTATAGTGTGCTTTAGAGGCATACGGCTGAGACAGTTTAGTCTCACCCAAGTCCAATCGGTTAAAATAGCATTGTACCAGCAACACACAGCTGAGACACCTTAGTCTCAACTGTGCATATCCTTTTGGACTGAATCATCCTCAAACTTTACATTAGACACGGTGGAGATAAATGGTCTTAGCCGAGTCCCTTAGTAAAATGGTGCGTTTTGTAAATCTGCAAGGCACAAGGCTAAGACAGATGGTCTCGGCCGAGTACATGTCAATTTCTACACAAAAATTCAATTGTACTATTAATCACACAATAGATTTATGATTCTTAATATAATCCTATTTAGCATAAAAAAGGAATTAAATAGCTAAAATACTGAAAACATGCAAAACGAGCCATAAAGACGGACAAAAATACACTAAAAATAAATATTAAATTGGAGTTATGAGTTCAAAATGCAATAAAAAGATGACATTTTTCTTTAAAAAAAGATAGAAAAGAAAGAAAGTTTGAATCAAAAGCTAGCAAGTTATAGCAAAATTTTAAGTGTGGGGTATTTACAAGGAAAAGAAAAGGGTTTTTGACTTCTAAATATGGTTGAATTGTGAAAGTATGAAAGGAAATTTAGTAACTCTTCTTTCAAGTACTTTGTTGTATTGTATGCTTATTTGAGCAAGTACGATTAATAGAGGTGCATGTTGGTCTTTTCAATCAAAGAGAGGTTATTCTTCTTGTTTACTATTAACTATTTTTTGTCAACCTATACAATAACCATATTACAACCTTAAGGAAGTACTAGTGATTTATATTTGGGTTTGAGTTGTTTAACGGAGATGACTTTAGGGTTCTAGTAATAAAAGAGAGGTTTATGGCATTTTTAGAGTTTCAAGCGCAAAATCATATATATATTTTGTTGTACATTAATTTTAGAGCTTGGCTATGGTTTGTACTGGTGTTTTGGGTTTTGAAAAGACTCAAAATGTTTTGGTTTTGCACACATACATGGAGACATAGATTTTCTTGTCTGAATCTAATTTAGTTAGAATTTTATTAAGTGTTGCTGTTAATTATTAATTATGATTTTGAATTGCATAATTTTTGGTTTGAAGTTTGATTATTTCGGGAATGTGGTTTGTTCAATATTTTTTGAGGGCGAGCAAAGGTTAAGTGTGGGGTATTTGATAGCTTTGAATTATAACTATATTTTTCAATGTGTTTTTAGGTGTGTTAAGGAGTTTTTAGTGTTAAATTGGTTAGCTTTATGTTTAAAGTGTAAGTGTTTTCAATTTAGTGTGTTTAATTGTGTTTTGTGCATTTTTACAGGGTTTTGTTGAGTAACGATGAAACCAACTCAGTATGGATGAAATCCATCCATACCGGGTTACTTAAAGATGAATTTGAGGAGTTCCAATAGCTAACAACTCGGTAGGGATGAAACTTATCCCAACCAAGTGCTGTTGATCAACCCAAGTAGAAAAGCACAACTTGATAGGGATGAGGAAGCTTCCTAACTGAGTGCTATATAGTCCTCCTTTGAAGAATGAAATCAACTCAATAGGGATGGAATTCATCCCAACTGAGTGACCCCATGTTCCAATTGATTTTGCTTTATCTCTGTAGGGAAGGAAGTTATCTCCATCGAGTCACTTTTCTAGGACTACGATAAATGAAGTTTGTTCTTTATTTTAGGAAGTTAGGTGTCAGCTGGATTCTCTTAATTTAGGGTATTTAAGCAATTTTAATAGAGTTTTTAGGAGTTAGTCAATTTTGCTTCATAATTTAGACCTAGTTTTCTTTTCTTCTTAATTAAATTCTTTTAGCCTTTCTAAGCTTTTCTCTACTGTTCTGTGAAGACACTAAGAGGAAGCGTAAAGTTTTATGAGTATAGTATTAATTTATTTTAATTGAATAGTGAGTAAATTCTTTACTTTTGATAAAGGAACTTGAAACCTCATTCTTTTATTGTAATGACTTTAATTTGAGCTTAATTTCAATACAAGTGTGTTATTTCTTAATTTTTACACTGAATCTTATCTTTGGTTATGGTTAGATTAATTTTTAATTTTTCAAATAGATGATTTAATGTGAATTTAGTCTTTAATAAATGATTTGCATATTCTTAACTTATTCTTCTTGTGTCAATGCATTGTTTTGTTCTAAAAATTGAGGCAAGGATTTGTTATGCATGAGTTGACTAAAATTAAGAATCTAAATCAAGAATAAGCTGGAGTTAAGTTTCTCGAAAGAGGATTTAATAAAAGTTTAGGAGTTAAAAACTAGATTTACATGCTAGGTATTAGATTGTTCTTAAATTGTGGATTTAATACTCTAAAATTATATTCTGAAAAAGATGTTTAATTTTAACGTGTTTTCCATAACTATTTATATTATTTGGAATTGGGTCATTATTAATAAAAGGGGAGGTGGATAGTCTCTTAGTAGAAGTATTTTAATCATTAATTTTTATCATCTTTGGAATTTTGTTATGCATTTAGTTTTACATTTAGTGATTTTAGTTTAATTCAAGTTGATTTGTTTAGTTGTTAATTTTTAGTTTAGTCCATTTATAATCACTTCACAATTTTGGGAATTCTTTCACACATTGTTTGCTATAAAATCTAGAATACACAATCTCTAGGGTACAATATTAAAGGATTTTAATCTTATTTTCCTATATTATTTAACTGATTTAGTATACTTGCTAGACTCCGGTTAGTTGCCCCTAATTTTAGGGAATTGGTGCACTAGTGTCAAAGTGAGCCAAAATTCAAAGTAAAAAAGATAAAAGATACGTACCTGCGGCTGTGAGTATCTGATTGGGTAGTTACCGTCGTCTTGCCAATTTGTTAACCCTTGGTTAGGTTGTTACCATCAGCGTGTTGATGTGTTAATCCCAGTTGACTATTTTATTAGTGCCAGCTGTTAGTATATAGAATCGAGATGAGTTATTGCATATGATTAGCACTAGTTTATCGATAAGCAAAATCATATTCGATTATGGTTTGGTTGAGACCATTTATTGGCATGTCTAACCTCTATATTATGGTGGTTGTAGCCATCTATCGGCATGACTAACCTTATTGTTATCATAAGTCTATCTTGAAGACACCACAGCATAATTCTTTCCTTCATCATTGGAAGTTAAAACAATCCTCTAGACTATCCCTCTTTTAGTGTGCTCTAGTTTTATACTGTGATCTTGGCTTCAGCTATGTGGATTAATTGTTGGTGAAGTGCTTCACTTTATCTTCAACCATGTGAGCCTATCACTGGTGAAGTCTCTCGCTTTGTCTTCAACCATGTTGATTAATCACTGGTAAAGTCTCTCACTTTGTCTTCAACCATGTAGATCAATCATTAGTGAAGTTTCTCACTTTGTCTTTAGACGTTCAATAATTCCCTTATCCAAGGGAGGTAGGAGTGGCTTTTGACCATCTCCCTTAAATCCTTCTAGAGTTAGAAAATATTCGCAGTTCTCTTTGTTGTGCATCTCTTTTGATTTTAACCTATTCAAACGACTTCTTATGGCTTCATAGGGGTCTTAGAGCTATGACTAAAATAAAGGAACCATCACATATTCCTATCTATTCCTCATTCACAAATACCTTATCCTTATAATCTAGTTTAGTGTGGGTATCATCAACAAGTTTCTCTATCCAATAAGCAAACAATATGTCTACTGTAGGTTCTGTGGAGTGTGGAATATGTGTGCCTCTTAAAAGGGCTTTAGTGCCTGTAGGAAAATGGTGTGGCATTAGTGTTTTGAATTTGGGTTTCATTTTTGGTTAATAATGGTAAACATGGTCAATTCATTCTTTTGTCATTTATCTTATTATTTAATCTTTTCCAATTGTCATGGTGCTGTTTTTGTCATTTTGACATGCACAACAATAAAGATGAAACATAAGTATAACTAAAGGAAAAATAGGAACATATAAATACAAACCAATAGTTTAGTTGTATACGTCAAAATGCCCAAAAGTTTTAAAACTCCTTAAATACAAAAAAACTATTGTGGTGGATCGGATGCCCTATGATAAGATGGTCCAAATGGAGGCTGAAAGCCTAAAGGCCTAGAAGGGTTGTGTGGTGCCACAACCTACAGTGGTGCTGGTGGCTACTCCTCATGCTGTCGAAATTTTAACTCAAATCCAGGTAATGCTATAGACAGTGGCTATAGAATTTATACGATCACTCCGACTAGCTGCTCTAAACTCTCTCCTATCCCTAAGACTGTCCAGGAGTGCTGCTCTAAGTATCTCATGAGGTCATCTCTCAAGTATCTAATGTACCTCATTAGCTACTCATCAGTTTATAATATGGGTTGCCTGCCTCTAGGAACCTCCTCCTCAATACGACATGTCTGCTCTCTAATCTAGGTGATGGAATCATCAATAACCTGCAAAGTAATATCAAATCTCTACCCGACTACTACTAAGTCCACATTTATGCCCTGCACATCAGTCTAACGCTGAGTTTTCATGGACTACACTAAGGCCCGAATAGACTACATGGTCCGATCCTGTCACTAAATAACCTACTGAATGGTCTGGACTGATGTCTTGATAGCAGCTAGTATCCTTGAAATATCATCTGATGATGGCCTTGTAGGAGCTAATGCCAACTAAACTGGTAGAAGAGCACTGGAAGTAGAGGCTCCAAGGTGGCCATAAGGTGAAAATCTCTGAGACACTCTAGATGGTGATGGACATGGCCTCATGGGTGATCATGGAGGTACTGGAGGAAAAGGAAACCTACCGAAAAGATCATCTAAATCAATTTGCATATCCATATCAAAATCTGAATCTACCCCTTAAGGCTCTTATGGCTCATATTGGTAAGGCTAGTGGTCAAGCTAAACTGGCCATGCTAGAGGTGCCTCAGGTGGTTGATCTTGGTTATTACCCTTTGCCGGCAGCTCTAGTACTATAAGTTCTAGTCTGTATCACTCTCTAGTCTTAGGGACTATCAGCGGCCTATAATGTCCCTTCTGCCCTCAGATCGGCTCAACCATCCTCATTCCAAGGGTGGCTTATAAGTCTACAAAAACATCCTTTTGAAGGGCCAACCCACAGGTCCCCTCATTTACCCCCCAAGTCTAGCAGAAGGCGGGTCACCACTCCCCCAATACAAACCTATGAGGTCGGCTGCATGGTAACCTTGAGCAGTGTATAAATAATCTCGCGAGTGATATCAATCCTTCCACCTGTGTGCATAGCTTATAAACAGACAATGTCGACCGTATTCACCAACCTAAGGCTATCGATGCAGCTGATATATGAGATGGATAGTACCCTCTGGATATACCTAAATGCCTGTGTGGCCATGATGGTGCTCTTGGCCATGTTTGGATGGTATACAGCCCCAAAAAGCATGATGGCTTCCCGGTGCTCCCTCCTAACTCCATTCTCTAGGGTTAAGACATCTACTCTGACATGAAGTCCAATGGCCTTCATGAAACAACACCATGTAATGCTATACTAAATATCCCGCACTCTGAATTAAACCACCCCTCCTCTATATCTGATCTCTTAAAGCCTCTAAACTGAAGAGTTGCCAGAAACTCGTGTGTGATGTCGAGATATATGGGAAAAGATAAGGTGAAGAAGATTATCCATCTCGCAGCGACTAATAACACGTCAACCTCATCAACTATACCCATGGTTTGTAAAAACTGTCACGACATGAACCTACTGGCACGATACTAAACTCGAGATAGGGCTTGGTATTTCTTGGCCTTTCGGGCAATCATCCATCTTAGAGTGGGTAGAGTCGATGTAGCTTGTGCCTCCTGTAAAAGATTAAAAGTTAGTTCTCATAATTATCTTGCATTATAACAATACAAACAAAATTTGTATAAACTTTGCCAAAATTTTGGTAGTATACCTGTTTAAACCTGTGCTAGCCAACCTGTATCAAACTGTGACTTAAAAACCATGCAATAGATTACAACGTCCTAAGCCCATCAATAGGCATTCTAGCAAATATGATGACAATTGAGGCATTAAAATTATGACTTTTAGAAGAATTTTAACAAAATTTTAGCATCATTTCTACTAGAAATGTGCTTGACCCCGCATAAAGAAAAACATTTAAAATAACAACATAGGCCTCAATGGCCACCCGGTGGTTCATTTAAGCAAACATACTAATTTACAGTTTAATTAATGGTGTATGATATTTAAACTAATAATAATGTAACTTAACTACTTAAATTAAACTAAAGGATATCAAATATTGTACATAGAAATTACAGAAAAAAAATCTACAATATTTACGATGCAATAACAAGGTAAAGCATATCATTATGCATTAACTTAAAACTAACAAAAGCAAGATATACTCATTACCTATTTTCATGCATTCACAGTCTAAAGAACACAATTCCCAACCAGCAGTTCAAGTAAAATGATTCACTAAAATTGATCAACCTATGCATTTAATTGAAATAAATAAATAAATATAAAAAATAAGAAGAAGAGGGAAACCAAAAACCTACCTCTTTGCCGCAAAATGGGTATATAAAGAATGCAAAAAAATTAAAATAAACAACCCCTCAGTGTACGTGTCAACCTCTGAGAATTTTGGCATAAACAACTGGCAAAATGATGCAAAAATGAAGGAGAAAGGAAGAAAAAATTGAGAGAAAATGTAGGGGAGAGAGGAAGAAGAAGAAGAAGGAAGATTTTATTTTTCAAATTTTCGAACGACAGACGGGTAGGGCGTCTATTGCGAGCTACTGAT